>OX411306.1:182367298-182797298 GCA_948150685.1 Rhaphigaster nebulosa
AAAATTCTCTCTCTGATTTTAAAAGTAATTTCCTATTTTTCAAAGGATACATATATATAATACTAATAATTTATCTATAGTAATTATCAAGTTGTTTTTATTTATTTAGCTCAGATTTTTTATAAATGTTATTATTAATAACATAACTGAACTATATGGTTTCCTATTTGATATATCCATTATGGGGAACAAAATTAAAATGGATATACCCGTTTAAAAAAAACAAAAAATAAACGGCTCAAATAATTAATTTGTCTGTACTCTAAAATAGATAAAATTTATTTATTGGCATACATTTACATGCTAGTATTGTTTATAACCAAAGTTTTAATATTATAAAATCCCTTATCAATAACTTTATTAATATATCTTCTAGTTGTTTTGCTAATTTTCGGTGTCATGCTATTAGATCAATAAATATAAACCAAAAAGGCCATTCGTTCACCAAGTATTTTATTTTATTTTATATCATTTCGGCGTTTCTGCCAGTTTTAATATATTTTAATTTTAAACACATATACACAATTATAGTTTCTATTTAATAATATACACACTCCAATAATTATTTGATTGGATCATACTATTAAATATTGATGTTAAGTATTATTATTTCGTTATATTTATGTAATAATAATAATTTATGTTATAATATGTAATTTATGTAAGAATATTACAGAAGGAGATTTCATATACTGTAGATCTGAGTAGAAACTATAAAACAAAATATATACAGAAACATAACAGATTTGCTTTAAACCCTATTATTTTTAGTAAATTTAAAATATTAACCGTTTTGATCCTTTTCATATATTAGTCGTCTTTCGCCGAAACTTATTGTCACTCCAATCTGGTTTAGAATATCAGATCCCAATAGGATATCACAATCACTATTAGGAAAATCTACCAAATAAAATTTGGCACTTTTTGCTTCAGAGAAAACGTTTTCGAGATTAAAATATATGTACTCAGCACCATTACAACTTCCAGTAGGTGTTTTAACCGTGAAATCTTCTTGATACCTTGTTATATTAAGCGATACTAAGGCTGGATTTATATAACTTTTTTCCGAACCTGTGACAACAGACCATTTTCTGTCTTTGTAGTCAACAAAATAAGGTGGTGAATTGCCTAGAGATATTAATTCAAATTGTCTGGGGGATTCTCTTGTTGATGGAGGATTGGTACGGAAAATCGTTGTTAATTTATCAAATTTTTTAGTCTAAATGTTAAAGTGTTTCTTCCAGGCTTTGTATTTTTGATTGATGGCTTTGTATTTTTCCATGAATGTCAATCGGTGAAATATTTTTTGTTGGAAAGCAGTCATCAGATCGCAAGGATGCATCATGAAGGTAATTCCCACGGTTACTTTGATAATTCTGTTGGTACTGATAATTTCTTGGAGGTCTTCGAAAATTTTCACTTGGTTGAATCTGATAATTATTAAAAACATGTCTATAATTATTTGGCCTCTTTTGAAACCTTTTTCTATGATACGATCTCGGTAAGAGATTTGGGAATTCGTATGACATTGAATAATGTCTAAATGATTCAGTGTATATTGAATCATCAGTTACTAAAGATCTATTGTATTTCAACTTATTGAAAATAATTCTGCAGTCATTTATAAGTATGTTCCGTGCATCGTCTAAATCTTCAATTTGAAATGATTGTAAATGCGAACGTAATAATGGATGCACTCCATTTACAAAGGTTGTAACTAAGGTGTAATTCAATTCATGAGTCAAGTTATTCATTTCATATCCTGTCATTCCATCATATTCGTACATAGTAATTATTCTCATTCTTTCTTCCTCTAATCTATCTAGAAATTGAACGGGGTGTTCTTTTGGATAAGACTTCATAAAAGTTATTTCCGTGATTGGGTCAGAAACGAAAACGTTCGGCATTTCAAATTAATAAGAGTTTGATTTAGATACAATGAAGTACTTACAGGAAATTGATTTTGTAATACTTCTACCAAACGTTTTCTCTCTTTTGAAGACGTCTTCTGGTCTATCTTTAGATTCTCGCACTCCTGTTGAATATATTCTCCACTACGTCAGATGCCTTGTTCCTAATGTTGTTGTGTTCAAAATATCAACTGAGATTTCGTTAGGAGATCACGTTCAGTGTTATAAACCAATTTTATACAAATGTAACATGAAAAATTACTCCGATAAAAAAAAGAAAGAAGTTACATACTAAAACTGAAAAATTCACAGACGTGATACACAGAACGCTCTCTTTGGTACCAGGAGAGTGAGGGTACTACTTGACTCAGGATCTATCTGTAAACATAGGAAACTGCTAGCCTAGCAACTGACACAGCATCGCCTGTAGAGTAGGTAGTGAGTCCATAGCATGTTGCTATGGACTCACTTTCATACTTTTTCAATATGCCTGTTTCGTATTTTAAAAATGTTCATTTTGAAATTGGAATTCGGTTTATTGAGTCCATTAAGTCTGAAAAATTAGGCAATTTTCTTAGGTTTTAGATAGATGGAAATTCCCATTATCTCCAACAGTCTTTTACTGCCCTATTCAACTGCCCTTTTCATTTTACCCTGATATTTAGTTCTTAGATTTAAAGTGTACAAATTAATTAGCAAATGTGGCTAGCGGATTTCATACAAATAACGTTTGTCCTTGTTATTTATAAATCAATGCACTTGTTGGTTTAAACAAAACAAACATTTTTACAATTAATATCTCAGTCCTTATGCCGTAATTTATGTGTGGATATACGTTCACCAGAATAAAAGAACTATATGTTGATGGCCGAAACCACAAAATTGGAAAAATTATAAAATAAAATAACGTTGAATTAGTTTAATCCCAAATATATCTATATAAATATATATATAATTTTAATATTATCTTTAATTTTTTTAATATTTTTCTAAAAACTATTAATATGAAATATATTAATGTTTTCGTTTAAGATTAAATGACAATAGAATTTTCATCAAATTCAGTGTTATTAAAAAAAAAATTAAACAGCAACTTGCTAAATAAAAAAAAGCAAACAATTTAATTGTTAATTGAATTTTGTTAATGCCTCAGTGATGGAGATAGGTGTTAGCAAAAATATAAAAGAATAAACATTTTGGTACAAAAAAATAAAACTTGTCGAAAAAAAGTTATCGATAATTTTTAAACAATTACAGCCATGAATGTATATTAAAAAAATATATATTTTCTTCAGGATTTTTGCTTTAAAACAACTTATCCATTGTTAAAGAGAAACAGAAGATAAAAACATCTTTTCCTAAATTCTAATTTTATTTTTTTTTAAATCTGAGCAATAATGTAAACACATCAATGAGCATTTGTAGTCAATTTCATACAAAATAAAAATCTTGGTCGTTGTAACGTTTTTTTTTTGTTACATTTGTGCTTCTGGATTTAAATTGTATTCAATTTCCTTCCTTTCTTTCTTTCCTACTTTCTTTTTAAAAAAAAAAAAGTTTTAATTTTGAAAATTCAAACAAAAAATGAGTTAGGTGTTTAATTATTTACAACTTAAATGAAAAATGATCCCATTCAACTTATAAACCTTATTAATCCCGAAGTGCGACAGATTGGTCTGAAACGAATCGTCAATAGTTTTAAAGACCTCAAAGCATTTAAGTAAATATTGTTATTGTTATTTACATTGTTAAATCCCCGCTTTAGCTCTATTTATTTATAAAATAGATTGAATTTATTTATTTCTATATTTTCAAATAAAATCTTCTTCTGTTGATTGCCAATTCCCATAAGCAATACTTTTGAGCCATTATCTTATCTGTTATTAAGTTCACATGGGTTTGACAATATTTTATTCAAAATTGAATTTTCATTCCTGGCCTTGTTGAAACAGAACATAAACTACTTGAACTCTTATAGTGTCTGGTAGAGAAAGAAACTGCTAATAAATATTTCTCGAGTCGTGCTTCTATTTGATATGATCTTCTACATCAGCTGTCATCAAATATTTCAAGTGGAAAAGTATGGAATGAATGTAGCCACGCTAAAATGTTTAAGGGATTAGGAAATCTTTATATTAGCATGAGGATTTTATTTCACCAATTCTATTTAATTCCGATATAGATCAAAAGGAAATTAAATAATGTTAGTTAATAATGTCAATCAAGTCGCCCTACGATTTTATTTTTGTTTGTAAAGTGAAGATTGCTAGAGATAAATTTAAACACACACACACACACAAAAGCATTAAAAGTCCTCAACAAATATATATCCAATTACAAGTCGAAAAAACCAAACACTTTTTCTTGTCTAGTTTATTGAGTGTGTATATGTGAGTATGCATTAGCTTATATAATTAATTACGCAGTTTTCATCTACGATAAATGTTCGAGGTATGACAACTTGAAGCTCTTAAATAAGAAGAGTCCTCTTAGCGAACGAACATATTCTCATATTTCCTGTCTCGAAACCAGTCGTCCTTGAATTACCGGTGCCAATTATAAGAAAAACATTCTTTGTTAGCATTTTTCCTTGCAAAATTCTCTTAGCTCAAAACGTGTGAACTTTCAGATATTTGATAGACAGAATTCTTGTATCGTTATCATACAATGATTAGATATGAAATTAGGTATTCTAATCATCTAATAAGATGATATATTTTTTTTAACTGTACTTCTCTTTAATTCTCTGTAATTCTCTTTATTATGGTTGCTTACTTATAATTGTATAATTTATTTATATTAGGGATTTGTAAATATGTATTATTATCATTAAAATTATTATCAAATTTCTTTTATAAAAATACCGTACATTAAAAAAAAAGAATGAAATAGACACGAAATGAACACCACGGATGCTAGGACTTCATAGGAATACTGGCTTTATTTACCTTCTACAGGCGTTTATATAGTATCACAAAGTTTATTTATACTACTTTGTTACAAATGCTACTTATCACCCCAACTCTGAGTTCACTAAAAGTAAAAATGAAAGTAAAATGAAAATGGGGTGTCTGTCATATTTCGCGCGGTGGCATACCGTAGATGTTTGCATGACCTCCCGAGTCGTTCGTCCAATGTGATGCCAGTAATGCCTGCGACTCAAAGCAGCGAGAGTTTCAGACATCCCTCGATGATTAGTTTTCTCTTCGTAATAGGCTTTAACCATTTCTTTTTGACGGTCAGGTTCTTTAATTAATCGTTTCACGATTTTTGAACAAGAAAGGTTTCTATCGGCTCCTAAAGGCTCCGTTTCCCACTCCCACATATGTTTAATGCGGCCTAGAAGTTTCTTACTTCCTACATAAACATAATGAGTCTTCCCCAACAGTATCCGTTGATAATGTTGGGGTAGACATGTCTCTCGGTAGATGCTGATGAAGCCCCCGTGGAAACCCGACATGCACACCTCAATGAGACGGTTACCGTTGTGAAACGGAACACACGAAGTACGGCCGCCACAGTACTGTGACTATATGGACCGTTCCCTCAGTGCCGCCGGCAGATGTTGTTCGCATGCTCAACGATAACACCAACCGGGGCAAGACTTATTACCTTTATGTAGGAAAAAAGACACTTCTAGGCCTGCCTAGTAGAATCCTAGCAACGGCAGGTATTGAGTCCAGCAATCTAAGCTTTGGACGACCAACACTCCTGTCCCATATATCT
Source organism: Rhaphigaster nebulosa (assembly GCA_948150685.1). Lineage (NCBI taxonomy): Eukaryota > Metazoa > Arthropoda > Insecta > Hemiptera > Pentatomidae > Rhaphigaster > Rhaphigaster nebulosa. The sequence goes on from OX411306.1 coordinate 182,372,935, forward strand.
GCTCATTAAATATCTTCTGCGAGATTTCTTCTGGACTCATCCTTATGGCCTGACCAGTTTATCGCAGTGTGCCTAGTTTAATGACGCACTATCTCTACCTCTTTATAGCTAATGCCCCGAATATTCTTCCTCTCAATTCAATAGATTTAGTCAATGTCCACATTTCTGATCCATGGAGAGGACTGGACGGATTAACGTTTAACTCACTTACCATTAATACCTCACTAATTAATAACTCATTTAACTTTACCAGCATTATTTGTAAAAAAAAATTCCGGCATATTCTAGGCTCTGGAATCAACTATAAGTAATTCGGTGTTGTCAAAACTTCAATTTACAAAAACTTTCACGACCTAGTACCACAAATATTTGTGTCGATTTATTAAATTATTGTCTCGGTCTTTCAAGAAAGTAACATCTTGTTTCTTTGAAGTTGGTGTATAATAGTCCCTTTCAATTCACTTGTAGTAATAGTGTGTGGAGACAGTGTGTCCTAGAACATTATAGCTGACATATCAGAAATATAGGTAATTTAGGTAATTTTGCCGTAATTAATGATAATTTTTGAGTATCGGACGCAAATTTGAGTGTGTTACGGCTTTTTAGAGCCGAATTCCACTCATTATAATTTCACCGGTTTTAAGAATTTTTTTTTTAAATCAGACAGAAATATTGCCTTTTTGTAGGAGGATTCGGCTGATTATAATTTCGATGTTTCTAAGAAAATCGATGATGAATAACTTACGAAGATTGTCGCCTGATTCAAGAATTTTTTAAAAAATTGGATGTCAATTTGGGTGTTTTGAGGATTTCTGGTGCAGAATTCAGCTCGCTATATTTTTCATTTAATGATACGAATTGTTAAAGTTTTGTTCCTTTTAGGAGCAGTTTAGCTCGTTGTAAAATATCCATTTCCAAAATTTTTTTTTAAAAATTGTTGTTCTCATTGGCCAATACTTTTTCCTGAGGTAGGTCGATGATGGCGGACTCTTGAAAATTATACCATAGCAGAAGTTAGAAGCACAGAGTTGGATTCATTGAGCATTTTTGGTGTTTGCATGACCTCCCGAGTCGTTCGTCCAATGTGATGCCAGTAATGCCTGCGACTCAAAGCAGCGAGAGTTTCAGACATCCCTCGATGATTAGTTTTCTCTTCGTAATAGGCTTTAACCATTTCTTTTTGACGGTCAGGTTCTTTAATTAATCGTTTCACGATTTTTGAACAAGAAAGGTTTCTATCGGCTCCTAAAGGCTCCGTTTCCCACTCCCACATATGTTTAATGCGGCCTAGAAGTTTCTTACTTCCTACATAAACATAATGAGTCTTCCCCAACAGTATCCGTTGATAATGTTGGGGTAGACATGTCTCTCGGTAGATGCTGATGAAGCCCCCGTGGAAACCCGACATGCACACCTCAATGAGACGGTTACCGTTGTGAAACGGAACACACGAAGTACGGCCGCCACAGTACTGTGACTATATGGACCGTTCCCTCAGTGCCGCCGGCAGATGTTGTTCGCATGCTCAACGATAACACCAACCGGGGCAAGACTTATTACCTTTATGTAGGAAAAAAGACACTTCTAGGCCTGCCTAGTAGAATCCTAGCAACGGCAGGTATTGAGTCCAGCAATCTAAGCTTTGGACGACCAACACTCCTGTCCCATATATCTGCTCATTAAATATCTTCTGCGAGATTTCTTCTGGACTCATCCTTATGGCCTGACCAGTTTATCGCAGTGTGCCTAGTTTAATGACGCACTATCTCTACCTCTTTATAGCTAATGCCCCGAATATTCTTCCTCTCAATTCAATAGATTTAGTCAATGTCCACATTTCTGATCCATGGAGAGGACTGGACGGATTAACGTTTAACTCACTTACCATTAATACCTCACTAATTAATAACTCATTTAACTTTACCAGCATTATTTGTAAAAAAAAATTCCGGCATATTCTAGGCTCTGGAATCAACTATAAGTAATTCGGTGTTGTCAAAACTTCAATTTACAAAAACTTTCACGACCTAGTACCACAAATATTTGTGTCGATTTATTAAATTATTGTCTCGGTCTTTCAAGAAAGTAACATCTTGTTTCTTTGAAGTTGGTGTATAATAGTCCCTTTCAATTCACTTGTAGTAATAGTGTGTGGAGACAGTGTGTCCTAGAACATTATAGCTGACATATCAGAAATATAGGTAATTTAGGTAATTTTGCCTTAATTAATGATAATTTTTGAGTATCGGACGCAAATTTGAGTGTGTTACGGCTTTTTAGAGCCGAATTCCACTCATTATAATTTCACCGGTTTTAAGAATTTTTTTTTTAAATCAGACAGAAATATTGCCTTTTTGTAGGAGGATTCGGCTGATTATAATTTCGATGTTTCTAAGAAAATTGATGATGAATAACTTACGAAGATTGTCGCCTGATTCAAGAATTTTTTAAAAAATTGGATGTCAATTTGGGTGTTTTGAGGATTTCTGGTGCAGAATTCAGCTCGCTATATTTTTCATTTAATGATACGAATTGTTAAAGTTTTGTTCCTTTTAGGAGCAGTTTAGCTCGTTGTAAAATATCCATTTCCAAAATTTTTTTTTAAAAATTGTTGTTCTCATTGGCCAATACTTTTTCCTGAGGTAGGTCGATGATGGCGGACTCTTGAAAATTATACCATAGCAGAAGTTAGAAGCACAGAGTTGGATTCATTGAGCATTTTTGGTGATCTTATTAGCCGTATCCTCTGCATAATTATCGAAAATAATCGATAAGTTGCGACCAAAGTGGGTCTTGATGTAGCTGCTGAAAGCAGTGCCGAAATTTCGGTTTTTTGGCTGCTACGCAGCTCGCACATCACATGTCTTTCGATGTACCAAATTTGTTTTTTTACTATTAGCTTAGGTCCAAAAAAAAAAAATCAGAACTACTTGACCTTTTGAATGGTCGGGTCCTGTTTTATGCCTATATGGACTGTAATAAAACACTGGGATAGGGGTTACAGCCTGCAGCCTACAGGAGTGGGGGTAGTTGATGCCGCCTGTCTTCTACTCTCTGTACGTTATCTTAGATGAGTTCAAATACCCATAAGGATCAATGTGCAACATTTGCCTATTAACAAAGTAATGTCTTTCATCGTTGTTATGGTCAGGTCTCGAATAGTATAGTATACGTCCCATCATGGGTACGTCCCATCATAGACAAAATAGTCACATGATTGCCAATGGCGTAGAAGTGACTGCTATAGATTAATATCGAGCAACTAAAAATTAATATAAAGTACATTGATTAATTAATTTGAAAATTAAGTACGGGCTTGGAAGTGAAAATAGTCTAAAATCACACTTTTTTTTTTTCTTTAATCTTAATTTATTTTTTTCTCTTGTATTTTAATTATTTTTATTTGTTTCAATAACTTTTAGGAGGGAGCCACTCTGATCCCCCTCTGCGTACGCCCATGGGCATTATAATTATAATTAGACCATTTGTATCTTGTAGTAAATCTACAAGAAAGTCATCTTTTTATGGTCGTTGATAAAAAAAAATATGAAATCTAAAGTGACACTTTCTTCCAAGTCATTAAAAGCGAAAATCACAGCACAAGGTAGAAAATTGTAATTGTCAACAAAGGCAATTTATCTGAATTACCTATGCAGATAGTTAAGCCAAATCAGTAGGTTGTCCAAGTATAGTTAATGAATAGACCGAAGTAACCGGAAAAAATAATTTTCTCCGAGACTTGCATCTACCATGGTGAATAGACAAACAAGCTTTAAATCTATAAACATATTTATTGTTTTAATCTAATCTGCGTGATTAGATGAAGCATAATATCAGTAAGAAGAAACATTAGCCAACGGATAGCAATCGTATCTCTATACAAAAGTATTATAAAAGTAATTTAAGATTAATAAAAGATTTTTTCTGGAGAGCCAAACGAATCAGTTATTGGAAAAATCGATTACCTCGGCATGATTATCGGAAGAAAGATTAGGAAGATAACAAGTGATGTTGACAGATAAAACATTTTATTTTTAATTTTAGGTATCTCTCAAGAGTGTCAAGCGATAACTAAATTCCTGAACAAAAAAATTTAAAAATAGTTTGTTAAGATCACTTTACTTAGCATCTGTGGCGCTACAACCTGAAGTGGTTACTTAGCCACTCGACTCGGTCTTGTGTAACCTCGGTCCAATTATTGAAATCAAGTAGGCTTCAGAAATCACCTGTCACACCATTCAGCCATCCGAGTTTTGTTCAGAACAGAGTTGAGCAGTAATTAATTGATTACTTTTTCAATTTTGAGGAAAAATTGTGTGAGTGACAAGGGGTGAGCACAGTGTGTCCTTCGCCGATTTTGTTCAAAATTTTTTGTGTGATTCTACATTCAAAAAAAGGTGGATGAAGGATATGGGTTATGTCCCATACAATTTACTTAAAAATAAAATTCACTTAAAAAAATTGAGTTAAGCTTAATTATTATTGAAATTTGATATTATTTGAATGAAAATTTTGTGTAAGCTTGTAGGTAAAACTATTTTCCTATTATTTAAAAAAAAAAAATATGGAAAAGGTAAATAAATCGAAACAAAAACATACGTCTAAAAATGGTTCATGCTTTTTAATTATAGTATGTTAGCTTCTTGATGTGAGGTACATGGTTCCCGGACCTCATTTTTAATTCTGTTATCTACTCACCTGAAAATCTTCAGTTTTGACTTCTCCTTCTTCTTCTTCGATCTTCCCATTCAAATGGCCAAGTCAGGGAATGACAGAATAAAGTCGGCGGTACTCCTGAGATCCTCCACGTCGCCATACAGGTTGGTCACCAAGTCAGTAGGTTGAGGCCACGGATGGTTCAGCCGAAAATGCTACTAGAAATGGAAGCGGAGGCATTCACAAGGAATGCCAAGCTGGTGACCAAGCTCAATGGTGACCAAGCTGTCACCAAGTCAGTAGGTTGAGGCCACCTCTACCTCCGTTGCTCCTCCATAATTATGCATGACTGTAGAATATGCTCTGTAGTCTGTTCGCCTCTTCCACATTCACACAAAGGAGTTGGGCCAATTTTAAATTTTTTGTGGGAATGAGTGTTGAGCCGATTATGACCAGTTCTGAGACGGAAAATTAAAATCTGTTCTTTTCTGGAAAGCAAGTAGTAAGGATCCTGGGGTTTAAAGTCTGGATGTTGATTGTTCCACCTCTGCTGAATTGATGCTTTATTTATAGTTTTAACTTCCTCCAATCGAGGTATGGAGGTGATTTGAGAAAGTTTGGAACCTTCCTTGGCAAGTTTATCAGCCAGCTCGTTTCCCTGTATTGCACAGTGCCCAGGAATCCACTGCAGGGTGACTTGTTCATATACAGTTGTAAGGCGTTCCAACTCAGAGGCAAGCAATGTCAGTCCCGCTTTCCATTTAGACTTCAGGTTTAAAAGAACCGCTGCTGCATCGGTCAGAAAAACAATTTTTGATTTCTGGCTCCTCTTGAGGTCTATTAAAATTCTCGTGGCCTCCAGTAACGAATCTTGCTCGGCTCTGTAGTTTGTAGAGCCGAACCCCGTAGGAATCGCCTTCTCCAGCACATGACCATTTGGAAATTCCTTGTGAATGCCTCCGCCTCCATTTCTGGTAGCATTTTCGGCTGAACCATCCGTATACAGGGTGTCCCACCTCGTGATGTCAATACTTTAGGAGGTTATTCTAGAAGTCATTTGTAGTTAAATGGCGCAGAAATGAAATTTCTATCTTAACCCATCGAAGAGATATCCTATTTTTTGTGTATTTTTAAAAATACACGATTTTTTAGTGAAAAACTGTAATTATTTAATTTCTGGTTGATGTATCGTAAAAAACGAGGATATTTTCAAAAACTACATTAAATTTCCTATAAGGAACACCCCCCTTTAAAATTGTATTTATTCACACAAGCGGTATACAGTAATTAATAGCAGTTAAAAATTTAAAAATTAGTATTTTCTGATTGTGTTTACACTTTTCTAGCACAGCCAATTTTAGGCGCAGAGGGATATAAAACAACCTTTGCCTCTGGGTCAAAAGTTGCATCAATTCATAAGCTTTAAAATGATACCCCATTCACCCAGAAAAATAAAGGTTTTGTGTAAAAAACTTTAATTTCCAATTTATCGGCGGCGTAGAACAAAGAGTGAACACACTGAGAACATAATATAAAGAAGGAGGGGATTTTTTTTGCTTTTCTTTTTCTTTTCTTTTTTATTTTATTATAACAATCTAATGTTTGGAGAACCTATTTAGTCACTCTTCTTCTTCTTCTTTTTCTTCCTCTTATGCCATTAGCTAGCGTCGAGGAGCCTCAATCCAGCGTAACCACTCCTCCCGGTCCCTGCTTAGCCGCTTCATCTCATTGAGCGATTTGCCTCTTTTACTTCCAATTCTTTGGATATATTCTTGGTACGTAATTCTGGGACGTCCGCGTGGTCTCTTTCCTGTGGGTCGAGCCTCTAATACCTTTATTGGATTCGTGTCCTCGTTCATCCGGCAGACATGACCAAACCACTGGAGTTGCCGTCTTTCTAGAGTGGTTTTAAGCTCTGTAACGTCTAGTTGCTCTCTAATGCTTTCGTTTCTAATGCGATCCCTTCTAGTTCTCCCAACAGATCTGCGAAGGAACCTCATTTCCGCTGCCGTTATGCGACTAGAGTGCCTGTCCAGTGTTGTCCAGTTTTCTCCGCCGTAGGTGAGTGTAGGTAGGTAAACAGACTTATATACATGCATTTTGGTCTTCTTATCTACTTCTCGGTGGCCGATAATGCTATTAGTAATCTGGTAATACACTTGATTCGCCTTACTTATTCTGTTTGATATTTCGGCATCTATCTTACCCTAGCTACTAATTACGGTCCCTAAGTAGGTATATTCCTTCACTACCTCAAGAGTCTCGCCATTGCAGATGAGTTGGACATCTTCCTGTTCTTCCCTCGCCATAACCAGCACTTTACTCTTGAAGGTGTTAATTTGCATCCCTTTCCTGAGCAACTCTTCTTCCCATTCTATCAGAGCTTGTTGTAGTTTGGTCTTGGTGACGGCTATTAGGACTATGTCATCCGCGTATAAAAGGCTTTGAACGAGGACAGTTCTCATATTCCATTTCCCGATTGTTGTCCATGCAGTTCGACGCTTGCAGATTTTGTGGATTTCGTCCATTACGTTTATAAATAGAAGGGGACTTAAGCTATCTCCCTGTCTAACTCCTTTCGCAATTGGAAAAGGTTCCGATTCCATACCATTTATTCTTACCACTGCCATGGCACCTTGGTAGGCTGACTGTATGGCTGCCAGTAAGTCTCCAGGTACACCCTTGGCTATTAGTGCATTCCAAATTTCTTTTCTTGGGACCACATCAAACGCTGCCTTCAGATCAAGAAATGCAAGATATAGATTCCTATCTCTGTCCCAAGCTTTTTCAGCAATATTTCTGAGAACAAAGATATGATCCTGCGTCTGTCGGCCCGGACGAAAACCAGCCTGTTCCGCTTCTAGCTGCCCTTCTACAATCCGCCGGAGTCTCTTTTCTAGAATAGAAGTGTAAAGTTTACAGACTACGGAAAGCAAACTAATGGGTCTATAATTTTTGCAGTCTGTTGTGCATCCTTTTTTATAAATAGGGAGGATAATACAATATTTCCAGTCCATGGGAATTTTCTTTCTGTCATACACTTCTTGGAACAGCGATTGAAGTGCTTTAAGAAGTTCTTGACCACCATATTTCAAATACTCTGGTGCAATTCCATCCCTTCCTGATGCTTTGCCTCTTTTTAGCTTACGGATTGCATTTTCTATTTCTTCTTCCTCTATAACCTCCAGGCTTTCCTGCATATTGGACTCTCGTTCATGGTAATGGTCTGTTTCTGGGCTTTCGGAGAATTGCTCCTGGAAATATTGCTTCCATCTGCCAAGGATCTTTTCCTTGTCTGTAAGTACGATTCCATCGCTACCTTTTACATTTCTAATGGGCTTGCATTGCTTTCCTCTTAACGTTTTAACTTTTCGCCAAAATGCTCTTATAGATTCGCGATGGTCCTCGCTCAGCCTTTTACCAAAATCCTCCCATGACTTTTTCTTGGCCTGGCGTATGGCTACCTTACATTCATTCCTGGCTGTTCGATAAACGTGTAGCTTTCCTTCAGTTCTATCTTTAAGGTATGCTTTCCAGGCAAGCTTTTTCTGAGAAACCAGTCGTTGGAGGTCATTGGTCCACCAATCTGTCCGCTTTCCCTTACCGGACACTCTCTTCTTCCCACATACTGCATTTGCTGTTTCCAGGATACATGCTTTCAGTGCCTTCCATATTTTTTCCACGTCTCCATCGAATGATGTTTCTCGCAATTTATTTTCCAGGCTTTCTGTAAAGAGGGCCCTTTTCTCTAGGTCATCCAAGGCCCTTACGTTGAAGGTTTCAAATGCTTTTATTTTCCTTTTATACTCTGGGATGATCTTTGTATCAGCCACAAGTAAAAGGTGGTCGCTGCCTATCTCCGCTCCTCTTACTACTTTTATATCAGCGAAATACTGCCTTACGTTCCTATCATATATGAAATAGTCAATTACACTATTTCGTTCCATGCATGAGAAAGTGATTTTGTGGATCCTCTTGTGTGGATAGAAAGAATTTCCTATGAGGAAGTCATTATGGACACAAAAGTCTATTAGCCGCTGTCCATTACTATTCCTCACATTCTCACCTCCATGTAGCCCTAGAGCTCCATATCCAGATCTTTCATCATTTCCTGTTCTGGCATTGAAGTCCCCACTCAGGATTACTGACCTTCCTTTTCCTTTAGCTTTATCCACTATTTTTTGCAAATCCGAGTAGAATGCCTCCTTGTCTGCAACACTAGCATCTTCCGTTGGTGCATACACCTGGATTATGGAGATCTTACCTATGGTCATCTTAAAATCTGCTACAATCATTCTTGGAGATATTGGTTCCCAGTTCTCTAAATGCTCATACATATTTGGCGAAATTACTAGGCCCACCCCTTCTTTGGCAAAAACCCCTCTAGGTACTCCAGCATAAATTAGGGAGTAATTATTAGCCAATTTCATTTCTCCACTGCCCTTCTTCTTCACTTCACTTATGCCGAGAATTTCTACTTTGTAGGTCCTCATTTCCTCCACCAACTCGACCTCCTTCCCTGTTAAAGTTTTTATATTCCACGTTCCCATTCGTATATCCTTAAGCGCGCCGGGTCGATTCCGTGAAGACTGTCCACATCCGAGGCTAGGTTGGTTTCTCTGAATCTGCTATACTCCAGACGGGTGATTGGCCCAGTGCTAGAGGCCCCGTATCCTCGGGACAACTGGTGGTTTGGTTATACCCACCCAACCATGGGTCTTCCCAGGGAAGGTGGCCCTGAGGTGTGTACTGTATATGGCCTTGTGTATGAGTAAGTGTAAAGTGTGTTGTTCTGTTATGTGAGAGTGCCGTGTACTGAACTCAGGAGCCCGGGGCAGCGTTATTCCCCACTAGTCTGGGTAAAAAAAATAGTAGACCCCACTAGATCCATATTACTTATAATAATTTGTAAGAACTAAATTTATGATTATGTCTTAAATTTAATATTTTTCATAAAACAATTTAAAAAAATCTGCTTATTTTTATTATGTTCTAGAAGTGTTCGCTCATAAAAAAAAATAATCCTTATTTACCTTTGTAATAATTATTATACCAAAAAGGCAATTCTTACAAGTTTAGGATTTGGATTTAAAGAGACGATTACGCTCATACCTCGAAAACGCACTTACACTGGAAACGCACTTACCATCTATTATCTTATATCGATGACTGAGAGAAATGTCTTCATCAGACATATCTAACAAGGAGAGAACCAAACTTGGGAATCACAGAATCTGATCTTTTTTACTTTTATATGCATGTATATATCTAATGGGAAAGGATCCTCTCAATGCAAATGTAAAGTAGCAAGACACAATTCACTTTCATTTTCAAGAAATATAAATTTGAAATTCTAAGTGAACGTTAGGTAGCAGTGATTGTATCCAACCCATCACAAGTGGCTTATCCGCACTATAAAACGATAGCTTTCATAGCTGAAGATAATGAGTTTGAATCTCAGGTGAAACGATTTTTTGTATTTATTTATTCTTTAATTGTTTTTTATATCTCTGAAGTTTACAATGTTTAAATATTGGATTAATTTTTTATTTTTATTTTAATTTAATTTAATATGGATGACAATTTTTCAATTGTGCTATTTTCTACGGTCATTATTTATTTAATTGTTTTAAAATAAATTTACAATAATATATTCAAAACTTGGCATTGGCATATTAACCATATAAATTACAAATCAAAACTTAATTGAGTAAAGAATAGTCTTAATTTTCACTTGGGTGTGGAAGGCACTCAACTACTACATCAAGGTTCAATTTCATGGGTATCAATTTCACTAACAACCCACCAATGCGCTTAAGTAGAAATGTTAGTATATTCCGTCGCTTAGGACGAATAGGATTTAAAAGTTCTTTCCGCAGTCGATGTTTTTATTTTTTATTAAATTAAATTTTATTTTCATGTTTTTAGTTTCTCAATTATAGGCTATTAAAATTTATTATGATAATATTATGATCATAACGTGATAATATTATGATCATAACATGATAATATTATGATCATAACATGATAATATTATGATCATAACATGATAATATTATGATCATAACATGATAATATTATGATCATAACATGATAATATTATGATCATAACATGATAATATTATGATCATGAACTTACAAATGATATGATAAGAAACATCAACGAAAAGCCGAAAATACTTAAAATATAACGATTTTTTTTCAGTTTTTAAGCTCACAATGTTTCAAAACATTCACGGGATCACAACGAGTAATTTGACCCATCACACTTGAAAATCAGTAGAGCCATTCTCCCAAAAAAATTGTATAAACCCGTCAATTGGACTATTATTTATAGTAATTTAAATTAAAAGTAATTATTGTAATTTGAGCCATTAAAATTGAAACTCGGTTGAGCCGTTCGCTCAAAAAATCGTTAGATATACCTACTAACTGCCAAGCTAAGCACCCTTGTGCTTCGCTGTAGTCGGTTAAATATTAAATTAACCTGGAAAATAAGCACGCATACCCCATAAAATTTATATTAATTTCAGGAAAAGGAGCCTTCCTCAACAATCCTACTATTCACCTCTGTTGGATTAATCAGTTGCCTCATCGGTGCAGGTGTTTATGCCATCCATAAAAAGAATTCCCAACAAGACCAAGCAACACCACAGTACCCGGCTGAAAGAGGTTGTCTTCCAGACATTCCGAGCGATGAAAATCAGTCTTCATTATTTCATGTATATATTTTGTATTATAAATAATTACATATTTTTTTTTTTTACTTTGGTATTAACAAAAATTGTTCACTAGCATGGTGAACCACACAAGGAGACGAGACTGGCCGAAGCCTTCGCTGCCAGCCTAAATTGAATAAGAAATGTAAGATTTCATTTCAAAGAGACTGTCTAGAGTTTCAGATATGACGATTTCAGTGAAAATTATTTGAATTATATTTTTAGGAAAAATCTCAGTCTCAAAATGCTACAAAAGAGTCATTGCCTTTCTTCCCGCTTGTGCTGAGGTCTTCATTCATAATGACTTCATTCATGAATATAGTCTGAAATATGCATATATTCCACATTTAAATCTCACCTGCTTCTGAATCTAATCCTAACATTAATAAATTATTTGTTTTTAAGTACAGGTATGTATTTGGTTGGATCTAAAATTATCTCGCTTAAGTTGGATTTCAGGAACAAGTTTTGTTATTCTTTATTAATCCGGTGACCATGCTTCATATCAGATATTGCAATTCTCCTTTGCAGGTCCTATAAGGTTTCATGAGTAACGAGGAAAGATAATTGGCTAGAAAAAAAACAAATATATAGGAAATGCTTTAGAGCATAATTCATCAATGGCGGAATACTTTCCATGCTGAAATAATCCAGTTCAAATCCTTGCTTAACGCTCTAAATCATTTAGGGGTGGATAATATTTAGGGCTACTGCATAATTCAAAATTGGTTTAACAGCTCTTCCTGAATCCAATTAGGAGGCTAGAGAAGCAAAGTACTGACCTGACCACATTATCCCCTACGAATACCATATTTTAACGGCACATCTATCAGTGTCTGTTCCAAAACTGTTTCTAGGCAGAATTGATTAAATATTATCTATGCATTTGGATATAATCGAGAAATATCTTCACCTAAACCTTCATCGTATGTACAATGTTTGAAAAATTGAATAGGTAGTTTGAAATGGGCTGTGGTATATGTGCAAATATTCGGACGATTTTTACTTGGTGGCTTTGAATTTTTCCTTTTGTTTCGTAAGTGAAGAGATTTTCCGAAGTTTGCAAATAATTTGAAATGTCTTAGAATTAAGTTTTATGACAGTATGTAAACCAATTATGGCCGTCTTTAACCGAATGGGGACCAATGGAACTTTAAAATATGGAGCCCTCAGGATTAAACTATTTATTTTCTGAGCAAATTTGGGGTATCAATTGAATGATATACTTGATTTCCATTATTGTGTTTAATATTTGAAAAGTAAGAATCATTAAAACAAATAAGTTAAACATTTACAAGATGAAGGAGGTCCTTTGGATCGTGAGGTCCTAAACGGAAGGCACTGAGGCCAAAAGTTTAAATAATGTTAAAGATATAAAATCTTTATAAAATATTAAGGATTGTTGTAAAATCTAGTTGTGAACCTCCCTTGGTCACTGCTTGATCATCGGAAGCGGTACTTTACTTGAAGGTCATAATAGATTTTAATCAAAAATTATATTAAAATACTATGCAAAACTTCTCAAATTTAGTATTTATAACTTATATATTGATTTAAATAACATACTAGATTTTGGTTTAAAATGAAAAGTGGTACTTTACTTGAAGGTCATATTAGACTTTCATCAAAAATTAGATTAAAATATAATGTAAAACATCTCAAATTTGGTAAATAGGACTTTTATATCGATATGAATGAATTTAATATATTTTGGTTAAAATTGGTGAGCCGAAAAGGGTACTTTACTTGAAGGTCCATAATAAGATTAGATCCAAAATTATATTTAAATTAAATACATAAATCATATGTTTCGGTAATAAAGGTTACAAACGCAATTTGGTTTCCAATCTAATTAAACATTTTTATTACTTCTTTTAAGTGTTAAAATGAGTGTAAAATACTGGTTTTCTTCCCCATTTGTATGTGTGTGTCAATAAATGAGTGTAGCGATGCCGAGTGTCGTTTTTGAGATACTGCAATCTTCGGAAACTAGTAACCAAATTCAGGATCACTTTTTGTGCCACCGATTTATAGTTTAATAGGCGTACAAGGAAGTCATGTGTTGTCCACATCAGATATTTTAGACTTTTTGAGCTTTAGACGATTAATCTTTCTTAATGTTTGAATGCACTGGAAAACAAAAAAAAATGAATGATCATCGGAGTTGATAAGTCGTTTTGGATACAGGTTCTTGATAACGGCCAATGTTTTCAACTGTTTTGACTGCTACAAAACATTGAGGCCCCAAAACTGTTGCGTCTCCTTTCTGTCCGCTAAATCGGCCTTAAAAATGACCTTTCGTTGTCACACCCTTGTCAAAGTTAACTGCTTTGACTAAATTCAGTCTTGTAGGAATTTATACTTCTTTTTGAGAACGAAGGAAACCTATTTCAATGAGTATTTAATATTTATCAGACACAATGAAACCAATTTCTGGTATGCTTAGTATCAAATATTATTAGGTAGTGGCCCTAGAACGCTGAAGAGAAATATTGTAACAGAATCGTTAAAAGTTTGAAGTTTTTAGCTTTTCATTTCGAGATTTCGAGTAACATTATTATAAACAGAGGTGTTACCCAAGGAGTAATACTGTCGCTGCTGCTGTTATTGATCGAGAAAGATGTGACCCACAAACTCACTACCCCTTGACGGCACTAATGCTACAAAAACCCGTGTTATTTACTTGATTTTCTTAAAGCAAGGTGACCAATTTATTCAGAGAAATCTATAAAAAATTCTACAATCTACTAGTTTTGATGTGCAATGGTATCATTCAAATTTCTATAACTTTGAAAAAGGGATTAAAAAATACTCACTCATTTATAGAAATAAGTTTTAAAACAATTATAAAAATGAATCAATTGAATTTACAAAACATCAGGGTAGATTTATATTATTTATATCTCATTTTTACAAACGATTTTTATTTCTCACTTAATCTGGAAATCTATAGCAATGTTAATGTTTAACGAATAAACGCGGTATGTTTTGTTTAAAAAAAAAATAATTCTATAAATGTTCACACAAATAATCTTATTTATGTTATAATTATATATATATATATATATATGTGTGTGTGTGTGTGTGTGAGTGTGTGTGTGTGTCTGTCTATATATATATATATATTATCACTATATACATTATCACTCTATTATTATTTAATTATTCTATTTAATTACTCTATTAATTATTCTCATGTATTCAGGGGCATACAAAGAATATTTTTCTTGGGAGAGGGAAGGAATTTCATAAGAAAAAGGCAATTAATAATCACCTAAATGTCTATAATCGCGAAATTGGGAGTAAGTTTTAAGAATAAGCGTGAAAATTGGATACAACATTATTGTTAAAATTACCAAAAATTTAATTTAAAATACAAACTTTGTTATTTCGTACATTTCGGAAGGGATATATCCCACAAACCCTTCCATACGTAAGCAAAGTGATCAAATGGGTCATTGTTTGTTTCAGGTCTTCTATTTTGGTTTTGAAATCGAGTATATTTTTGTTCTGACTGATAATTAAAAAATTGTTGTTAATCCAAATATTTATGGATACATTATCATTAGTTGATAATCTAAGACGTGTGAGCCAACAGTTATTTTTTTCAACTTATTGAACTTAAAATAAATTATAATTGTCAGCGAGTTACCATAGAATTAGGTAGAAACACAATCATTGATAGAGCTGGCTAATTGGAAGATGATGATAGCATGATGTGGAGTTGTCCAGTTAATTGTATTATATAGATCTGTGATAATATGAAGTGACAAAGGCATTCCCAAAACTCATATATTGTTAATGCCAATTGCAAGTATTCCATTAAGGGATATAGCTAGCCTACCAGCTTCTTTCAAGCATTGTCGTTAAGAAGTCCTAGTAGAACATAGAAGACAATAATAAATATTTACAAAACCAGCTTCATCATAACAACTGATTTACCGACCGCATGTGAAGTCCTGTTTCAACTCGACCATCTAAATATAACATAAAATTAGTTAAAGATATTGTCAGTCATAACAATGCTTTAATCGGTATAGCTATTCAGATTTCAATCAGTTATTTAGTATGAGTTAGCTTGCCATGGAATAAGAAATTTAATAAACCGCTTTTGAAACACGATTAATACAATTCTTCCTTTATAAAAGAATAGTATATTAACAGGCGCGCACGCAGAATATTTTTCTGAGGGGAGAGGATATAATAAGAAAACGACAAGTAATCACTTAAGTGTCTATAATCGCTAAATTAGGTGTAAGTTTCAAGGATAAAGATGAAAATTGGATCCAAAATTATTATTAATTTTTTTACTATTAATTAATATCATACGGATCCCTCCTCTCCCTATGTACGCCACTGTTTATCAAGATGCAATTTACAGTTATTTGTTTATTTTGTTTCAGCTCATTTTGACATTTATATAAAAACATTATAACTATAAATTATAGATTATAGAAAATATTAAAACGAAAATCAAACTTTTCGACACGCTTGGGTCTAAGTTATCGTGTTGAGAAACAAAAACTAACTAAAATGTCCAAGGCAGTTATATCTGCTACACGTGACCTGCCCAAGTACTATCTTTAGATAGGTCATCACAGAGTTAATTAGTTGGTTCTTATCTCTCTGTCCCTAATTAATAGATAATTTGTTACATTTTGATAAATTATTAGTACGTTCTACTGTCCAAGATTCCGGACAACGATTGTAAAATTAATGGTTGTAAAGGACAACTTAGAAATATTAAAATCAGAGTTTACTTCAATCATATTATGTGCAACCTATTTTTTTTTTTTTTTTTTTTAACAAATATTAATTTTATTTATATCATTGTAATAATGCATTATTTAATAATTTTAATAGTTTTAATGTTACTAAAAATATTAAATAAATTTAACTTTAGTTTTACCCACTAGTTTCAAACCTTACTTCCTCTACTATTCCCGAAAATCCTCCTAGGCGCCTGAAAAGATGTCCTAGAGACCTTCTATTATAGATCTGTTATTAGAGTGCTACCGATGGATAGTTTCTTTACATGTTTGAGTCATGCCATTATACCATAGTACACATTTACTTTTTGTATTTTTTAGTTTTAATGCACTTGTAAATTTCAATAAATAAATAAAAGTCTTTAATTTATAAATTAAGTATAATTCATATCGAATAAATTTATCGATTTTTAGTTCCTAAATTTAATATCAAGGCACAAGTTTAACCAATTTTTAATAGTCTTCAGTTGCGTGATGTGTGCCCAATTGATGAAAGTATAAAGTTATTTGATATAAGTAAATATGAACATCAGTTACTTTTATTTTATTATTTTTTAATAAATTTTTTCTCTTTTAACTTTTATTATAACAAGTGAATTGTTATATAGCTATACTGTGTATAGCTATATCTTGGTAGTCAATTGAAATATGTGAGCACTTATTCAATCTATTATCATATTACCAATATGATAATAGATATATTTTTATATTTTATGATATATATATATATATATATATATATATATATATATATATATATATATATATATATATATATATATATATATATATATATATTTATTTTGGCTCTAACGACCATTGACCAATGTTGAATATGTATAATTTATTTTAAATAATCAATTAACAAATTTATTTATTATTCAATTTAGATATCCTATATACCTATCGATGTTTATCTATTAAATAAATTAGAAGATAGTTAAAAAAAAAAATAGTTTTAAAATATAATTCTTAACAGAATATCTGAGGCACTGTTCCATTGTGAGAAGAATTCCTATTCTTCTTCATATCCTCATGAATACTATTTTATTAAATCACGGTGACTTCTTAATAATATTATGATCATATTATCATGACGTAATTATAAGTTATTTAAAAGAAATATGAAAAATAATTATTGTATATTAATTATACTCATATATTCTTTGAGCATTATTAATCAGAATGCTGTTGCCAGTTTCTGAAAATGCTTGTTAAACTTCTCCGGTTCTAATGAGCTGAAAAATCTGACTCCTTCAATCATATCGTTAGGCTTTGGTGGGCAACCAACCAGTTTTTTCTTATTTTGAGCAATCTAGTTGATGATAAGTCCTTCATGACTAAAAGAAATATTTTATTTTGTGAGTGTGAGCTGATGTTTGTTATTTCTAAAAAGTAAATATAAAAAAAAAAATTAAAAAAATTGGTATACATATAAGTTGGTATAAAATACAGATATACGTGTATCTTCAACCACTGATCATGCATATTAATAAGATTTTTTTTTAACCATTGTACATGCATTTTCAAAAATATCAGTGATTCTTCTAAAAAAAGTTTTGAATGAATCGTTTCATAGTTTTGTATAGTATATTTCTATAAGTTTTATATGATTTTGAAGTCATTTTTTAATTAAAAATAATACCAGGCATTTTCATCGGATTAACCTCAGTAGTTTAAAAATAGCAATCGTACATAAAAACGTATGATTTAAGGAAACAAAATATTGACGAATTCATAAACACTTTTTAAATAATTGATACTAAGCCATTTAGGCAATTATAAATAAGTCAATGAAACAGGAACTAAATAAATGAGTCCAAACTTTGACTTCAAAGCTTTATGTTTTTTAAAATGTAAAAATTGATTCTTTAGAGCTGTTATTATTTATAATTATTTTTCTCATTTTCAAACAAAAGTTAAAAGGTAAAAACGTAAATATATAATGCATACAAACTTATAAATATTATAAATAATTATAAATAAGATAAATATATATTTGGACCTAGGCCTATAAGTCATACTATAGGAAAGGAAAGCCTTACCGAGTCTCCGTATTGATCCGAAATTTTCACGCTTATTATGTCACATCACTCCTGTCCTGCCGAACGATTCATTTAAATTATATATAATATATAATAATAATAATAATTTAGTATTTATCTAGGTAATCCTAAAAACCTTGGCAAATATGATTGAATATATTATTATATCCCTAATAATAATATTATAATTCTACTTATGTAATATCGAAAGAAACTTTACTATCATAAATATTGCACTGTCTAAACATTTTAAAAAAGATACTTGATAAATACTTAACTCAAAATTTACTTTAAATTATGCCCGTTTTTAATTGATTAAAATATATATACTTTTACTTTCTTAAAACTTTATTCTTCGTACATTATACTTTAAATTTATTTAAGTAAATAAATTACATTTTCTCCAATGATCAATAATACAGTATTTCGAGGTTCGTTGGAATTATATTTATAGCATTTTTGTGAGGTTGAATTCTGAAAGTTGTAAAAACAAAATGGCTTTGGGAAAGCTTGCCAAATATTTCACACTTCGTACATTTTTAAACTAAAAAGACTATTTATTCTTTAAGTTTGACAGCCTTGTTGCACGTTTTGGCTTGAAATACATAAACATTAAAAACAATATATAAGAAGACCTCCGAAACCCATCAGAAATTAAAATGTCTATTTAGAAAAAATAAATAAAATATAGGAATAATATTTGAAAAATTATATCCATAACAGAACACTGACCTAGTTTTTGTGATGCATCACAAATTGATTAAATTATAAGTTCAGGCAACAAATATTGAACAATTTGATTTCTTTAACTTCTGATTCTGGTTTAAATTCCTAAATAAATAACCAATGTTTCTTCAATTGCTGAATAAATAGACAACATTTTTAATAGAAGTTTTTATTAACCTAAAATACACCGTAAATTATTGAATAAATTTTGATAACTAGCGTCGATTTCATTACTTCTTAATAGTGTGGTATTATGTTTAGCTGGAAATTCAATACAGTTACAGTTTGTTAATTTATATATTTAAAAATATTGTTTACATATGGTTCATAAACTTTTCATTATGTTTAACTAAAAATAAAAGCTAAAAATGTATGTAATATTATTTAAATATGGATAGGAAATGCGTAACATGAGATTGGATAAAGGTCAATCTGAAGGATTAGGGATGGCACCCAATCGATAGAGCAGCCAGCGCCATCTGTCTGCCGTTAGGGCTACCATTGCTCGGTTAAGCTTTGTCACGTAGTCCACTGCTGAAGATAACTTTGTATTCCTATCTTTAAAGGAAGAATTAATATTTATAGTCCATAGAATTTGTTTAATTTTATCACCCATCCGATCAATGCATGTCAATTCGCATTAATTATGGAGAAGCAGTAATCTTACAATAAACATTACACTGACATTATAGACAGATTCTGTAATCAAAGTGAGTCTTATCAATAAAAAAAAGAAATATGCACAATCTTTTGTCCTCATTCCATAAAACCTTTAAATTGTGTCTGCAGAAGCAATTTTGTGACATAACCTTTTCCCTAAATTCAATCATTTCCAAAAAGGGAAATCCCAAAAGAAAAAAAGAATTATGAAATTTTCTTCTTTACTGGAAAAATGATTAAAAAATTAAAAATCTAAAACCTTACTTATTCTCAAAAATCCCTTTTAACGCACTTCATTGATACATTATATTTAGGTACCAATTTGCTTTCCTTCTGAGATAATAATGTCATGTCATTAAAAAATTTCTAAACACTATTACCTTAGGAATACTTGGACAAAAGATACTTTGAATAACAATTAATTTTAATCATTATTTGTAAATACAAAATACATATTATGTATTACATTATATTTAACATATCATATATATTCAATAAGTAAATTTTAATGACGTTGATACAATTTCAAAGTAGCGTATCTGCAAATTTTGCTATTTTAGTGTTATGCTGCATTTTTAGCATGCGGTTTTCTGTTCCTTTCACTATGCCAAAAATACCTAACAGAATATATAATGTCCCTAATTATGGATCAACAACCAACGATATATACTATCTGAGGACAAAATTTTCAAAAATGTTCAATAGAAAATAGCTGCAAATGATGCCATTCTTATTAAATTTAAATCATTTTCCATTCAAAATAAAAATTTAATTAAATAAATAAACTATCAATAATATGAGTAATGGGTAATGTTTCATTGAACTGATTTATTTTGAAATATTGAAATCTGCCAACTTTGGCCAATAAGTGTGTGATTCTCATTTATACCTTAAATACAAGATAAATAAAATAAAATGAAAAATGATAATATGCATAGATAGAGTAAACACTAGGAACAAATAAGAAATATTTTGAATACATATTAAAACATGGAAAATTATATTTAATTAAGCAATTAAACTATATTTATATCTTTATTTGCATATGCTCTCATTATTTATACAAAATTATTTTTTAGTCTTTATGATTTTTGAGTTGTTTTATTACATATATATGATAAAATGAGGAAATTATTATTTGGATGTAATTTTTGACAAACTTGGAGTGAATAGATTATTGGGTAAATGTGCAAAAGTAAGTTTAATCCTGAAGGAATTAAATCTGAATGAACAAGGAAGATTGGAAATTTCACATCCAAATATTGACTTTTAATAATTCTTCCAATTTTTCAAATATATTGTTTAGTTTTTTTTTTGTTTTGTTTTTTTAAATTATGCCCATCTTACCTTTACAAATGTCTTTACCATTCATCCTTTAATCCGTGCCTGTCAAGCACATGACAATCAGCTGATGGGCTGAAGTCTATTATTTAAGAAACAGTAGAAACAGTCATGTTCGGCATGAAGAGAGGCAGTGCACTTTACAGATGTTAAATTGAAATATAAGCAATATACTAAAATCTATATGTAATATTGATTAAAGATTATTCTGTGTAGGCTATTAGATATTGAAATCAATTAGTAAATTAATTTCATTTAATTTCACAGGTTAAACAAATAATCAATTGATCAAAATAACTGACAATAGGTACTCCGTAACCCAACTGTCATTAAAAATAACTAGAAGAAATAATAATTGTCTTTAATTAAGTACACATAACAGTCAAATTAAGTTCAAATTGTATGAAACAAACAATCTATAATTTACTTCAATATTTAAAAAATATAAATAACTTTTTTGTTTCAAATAAAGACAAAACATTACATCCATTATACAGAAAACGGACTTAAATATGTATATGTAAAAAATTCCTCACTGAACTGAACCTTCATTGTCTACTGACACAAGTGTTTTATTTTAATATATTGTTAAAAATAAATCATTTCAACAAAAAATAAACATATTACATATTAGTTAAATCTTTACTGCATAAAAAAAAAGTATTAATTTTTATAAATGGTTACACTCATATATAAAAAAAAACTATTTCAGATTGTAAGAATACCATGTCTATTTTTTATTAAATGTAAAAGTAATAGTCCTAAAATATTATTTCCATCTGACAAAGAATAAGACATCAGCATTAACTTAACATATCTGATAATTAGCCAAGAAACTTGAAAAAAAAGTTTTAAAAAACTGCCCTGAAATACTGGTTTTCTTTTACTACTAACAAAGAAAATTGGTCTATTGACCATTTTTTCCCCTTTCTTGCATATTGGCAAAATAGGGTTTTAGGACTGTACATTCAGTCTATTCCTTCGCTTTGTCTATTCCTCTATAGCTTCTGGACCCGAATTGATATTCTACCAACCAAGTATGAATGTAGTGTAGCATTTCATGTTAACAACGCACGCATTAAAATTTGTAGACTACTTGTATTTAAATTCTTTTCTTTTTTTTTTTACTCTGATATAATTTAGTCCAAATGAAAATAAAATAAAAATAGAGTAGTTTAATTATTTTATTGGTTTAGAACTATTTTTGTGAATTATAAATAAACTTATTTATAAATTGGATTGAAAAAAAATATTTTATCATCAAACAGCAATATCAAGCCATAAACATAAATTATTTCCTATCATAAATAAATACTATTATATTAATTATTTGATTTCAAATATTTAAAAAATTAAATTTAAATTTATATTCTATATTTCTTAATTTAAAAATAAATATCCAACTGAACCAATAATTTTTTTTTTTAAAGTAATATTATTTTTAGGGGGAAAAATATACCAGTTTTTGTGGAGTATAAACATAATCCATATATAGATTTGCTTCAATTTTTAATTTTTCAATGAACCAGAATATAATTTATTTATACATTTTTTTTTTTTTGTTTATCACCATTACAAGAAAGTGTCATTTGTGAATAAATTTGTTGGTAGGCTCCGTTTAGAATGAAAACATAAAATTATGCATAATACAATAAGATGCAAAAACATTGTTATGATATTAAATTTTTGACTTTTTCATTTAAAAACATTATTAATTCATTATACATTTATATGCTGTAAACTTTTGCATAGATGCAATTATAAATAGGAACTTCAATGATTTATAAATAATGAAGTTTGTCTAATCTATACAAATAAAAAGTAAAAACAATTCATTTATAGAATGTTGAAATATTTTTTCATCTATTTATAGCATATTTAATATATCTCTTATATCATCAGTCCCAGAATCAATAACTGGTCTTTCAGAGTTTGGCAGTATTATCGAATATTTGAAACCAATATTGAAGTTTCCAGGACAAACATAGGACACATATTAAATAGACATTCATAGGACAAATATTCATGAAAACCTAGATATTTTCAACTCTCACCATCGATTCTTGAAGTGTAGAGATCATTGACATCAATACTGCCTGTGTGTGGAAGATGTCTAGTATTGATATCATTAAGTCAAGTAATATATGAGATTAGGCTGGAATTGCAGTCTGCACAAATTCCGAAAAAACTTCAGATCTCATCATGAAGTCTATGAGGCTTTTCGAGCTGTTGAAAGCGAGCGATAATAATTACGTGAAAAAGAAGAAAGAAGTCATACTAGACTGCAGCTGAAATATCTACCACAGTACTTTAGAACAACTTTTTTTTGCTTTATAAAATTAATCCATAATTGTAAACTAAGTATAAACTACAACCAGCGAATATGGCACGCGATAAAAATAATATCTTGAAGAAATGACGGTTAAGATCATCCAATAATACCTTTCCAGAAAAATTTAAATTTGATAATTAATTTATGAGACCTTGATTCGAGCTCCGGGTAGTATGTCGGGTTAAGTCTGGTGTTGATAGTCTTTGAATTATTGGATTTCTGTGCACACTAAGTTTGTCGTGAAATCGTTTATATAATGATTTGCTAAATTATACATCGTACGTATCGAGTATTTATTTGAGTCATTGTTACTGATTTTAAAATCGTACCTTGAGGAAGATAAAATTACTACTTCTGTTTTTTTTTAATTATTTGTTTTAATACAAAAAGAATAGCTCAGTGAATAAAACACTGAATTCCCAACTACCAGGCCCGGGGTTCGAATCCTGTTATGATAGATAATTTATTTATTCTGTCACATCAGACGCGGATCGACTCTGGCACTCTTAATTGGTAAATTCTGACCATATCACCTAATTGTATAACCATTGGTCAATAAATAGTACTTCCGTACCAAGTACTGGCACTGGTACAGCCATAAACCTGGAATCGTACAACGAAAAACACCGAGAAAAGCCAATTTTAACAATATCCAACTTTATTGAAGAGAGTTGGTCCCCAAAGCCTTTCTAGTGATAATGTCATCAGAACATGAAGTCTTTAAATCCTTAGAAATAAAAAAGGGAATAAAACCAATGTATTGAGTGATTTTTTTATTGTATTACTACTATTTTTTTAATATTAAAATTCTCAGCATTCTAGTAAGTAGCCTATATCTGCCCTACTTATCACAAACTTTCCTAGCTGCAGGGACCCGCCTTGCGAAGCTGCATGCATCCAGGCACGTAACCAGTCAACATCACAGTGACCTCTCGTCATACTGTTTAGATTATATCCTCTTCTTCTCTTATCCACGAGTACTCGAGTCAACCTGAAACCCGCTACTATTGTTGACATCATTAGAGAAATAATTACTTTTGAGGAATTTAGATGATAGCATCATATAGTGTACTCAAACGCCTACAAATTTTACTTTGATTATTTTTCAAAATCGTTTCAGATTAAAAAATCCATAAATTAATCGCGTTTTGAGATGCATGGTATACGTTCAAATAATCATGGTAAAAGTTCAAATGGTAAACATTTTAAAATATTCAATTTAGTTTCTCCAAATCAATCTACATCAGTCATTTACGTTTAGCACAACGGAGTCTAAATTTAAATGTCTTCTATTTTCTACTAATAATCTCAACGTTCTTTCTTTTCCTTTCGACAAATTTGTCTTTAGCGTTCTGAATTCTCTTCTATAAACTTACTAAAATCAGACGTACAGCAAATGTAATCTTCGCCCCGCTGTAATACATTATTTACATGCTCTACCATAGCTCAGAATCCTTAAAGGCAACACGCTGACGACACTGCTATAATTAAGAAACAAAGACTCTTCACAAGCTTCAGTGGCTCATAAACATTATTACAAGGTAAATTATTAAAAACGGAAAATAAAATTTAATGAGAACAAATCACAGCACACCACCTTCACGCTGAGATATAATATTTTAATATGACGATTCTAACAAATCTAATCTAACAAAATAAATAATGAAATGGCCATAAATAAAAGATTAAGATTACGAAACAAAACTTAAAAACACTAAGATCTTCATTAAATTATTGTCTTTTTTTTTTTTTTTTTTTTTGTATGATGGATAAACCGGTTAACTCAATCATGTTAGGTAGAGATCAACTCTATTCGTATGAGTGCTTTCTCTAAAGACAGACAAACAAATAAATAAAATGCATTGGCTCATCACTAAATCGTCATATTAAATCTCAAATCATACACCACTCGCAGTCAAAGATTTACACCCAGTTAAGAACACATAGGTCTACAAATCAACGATTTTATGATAAACCTCACGGACCCAAAAATAAACTTACACTGTACAAGCCCCTCAGAAGGTTGGAAAGAAGATGAATGAGGGATCACCCATTTTAGTTAAAATATTCTAATTTCGTGTTAGACTGAGATAGAGCAGAGTACTGTTCTTCCTTGTGGTTAACATTACATATTTATTTTCGATTTTTGCACTTGTTCACTTATTGTCGGTTGTAAGTAACAGGTGTGAATATTGTGACGAGGATAGATAGATGGTTGATTCGAGACCCATCAAGCCTGCTTTAAGATAATGAACTATCGTGTCTAACCTACGCTCTCGTGAATGAAAAAACATTTGTTTCTACTTTGCCCACGCTTCTCTGAGGAATCTGGTACGGAGCTCGGCCTCAGAAAACCTGGCCAACCTGATAATACTGACATCGAACTGTATAGTAATAACCCTGCTAGGAGCTCGGAAGCCTAATAATGGCTCACATTCATAAACACATAAAGTTTGACTCTCAGAAAAAGCTCAATGATAAGCCTCCAAAAAAGTGAGTCGATTATTTATTCTCGGAAAATCTGAATAAATTCATGAGTGATCTAGATATACTAATCAATGAGTTTTGGAAGAGTTTTAAGCTGAATCCGTATTTTAAGAAGTGGCGGTAATTATATTTATATATAATTTATATATATATATATATATATATATATATATATATATAGTATTTCCAATTCAATTGTAACCTTTTCCATTTCAATTGTAATCCTTTTCATTTCAATCATAACTTTTTTCATTTCAATTGTAACCTAACCGAATATGAATTAATTCAATATTATTTATTTTATTATTGAAAAATAATTGACCTTTAAAATAATCGGCATATTCTTCCGACATTTTTTTTCGTTTATTTGATAATGATATTAATTGCTAATTTCAAGTAATTTAAATTTATGAAATAAAATTGATGTTTATTTATTTTTAAATATTTATTACTTTTTTATTTATTTAGTGTGAGGAGGGTTGTATTCCAACGATTTGGTGACCGTCCATTAGGTTTTCGAAATTGCTAATGTCAAATTTACTAACTTAGTCGGAGGAGGGCTGTATTTCAACGATTTGGCGATCGTCATTAGGTTTTTGAAATTGCTAATGTCAAATTTACTAATGGAATTTTTTTCGGCCACGAGCATTCCTACTTAATTATTAGTTTTCGAAATTCTTTGGTGTAGGGTATCCTTTACTAGGCTTTCAAGGGCGCTATTTTCGAATTCACTATCGGATTTCCGATCGCGCAAGCACATTTCGATTTTCCGTTGCTATTGAAGATTTCTATGATAAAGGGATCGTTTATTAGGTTTTCGAAGTTATTGATTTCATTTTTACTATTCCTTACCTATATACGAAGTATATATTAAGGGGAAGTATTGCGATCGTGAAAATTTTCGAATTCGAGTTTTCGATGGAAATACACGTTTTAAAATCCCCTGAGTCCAAATGATCAAGTCTCGCAAAATGATCTGTGTGTCTGTGTGTATGTGAAGTCTAGCTCAAAAACGAAAAGTTGTAAGATACTGAAATTACGTATTTAAGGTTGGTATATGCATGTGATGCTACAGCAACATTTTCGTCAAAAGCGAAACACCGGAAGTGCCACTTTATATAATCGATTTTACACTTTTATACAATTTTCTCGAAAACGGCTCTAACGATATTGATGAAACTTGCCTAAAATATTCCTCATAAAGATCTTTAACTTTTTATTTATGTGATACATCACCGAGGAAATGCAGAGAAAAAAGTTATGATGAAAAGAATATTTTATTTACGTATAACTTCAAAAGAGTTCAATTTAGGGTGAATTATCTATAAATTGTTATGAAAGGTAATTAAATCATCTAAAAAACAAAAAAAGAATCATCAAAATCGGACCAATAATAGCAAAGATACAGCGCATCGGACTAACCGGAAATGGTAATTATATCATGGATATTAGAATTGTTTACAATTTTCTCGAAAACGGCTCTAACGATTTTGATGAAACTTGCCTAATGTCTTCTCCTTCCAGCCCTTTAACTTTTCATGTATGGAGTATGTCAATGAGAAAATGGAGGAAAAAAAGTTCCATGAAAACTAAACCGAAACTTTTAAAATATATTTGCAACTTGACGAAGTTAAAATATATAGGTAGTGTACAGAATTGTACTAAAATTGTTTAAAAACTGAGCTGTTGAGTTTATTTCAAGCATTTTTTATGTGAAGTTTTTAAAATTATATTAAAAAGATAATTATTATAGGACGGTAAGGGAAAGTTCTGTGATGCGCGCACTGCACCAGATTTTTTAGTTGGATTTTGGATTGCGCATGCGCGTTTTGCATTTCCGTTACTGCTGGAGTTTTCAATTATATAGAGATTGTTTTATAGGTTTTCAAGGGTTCTGATTCCATTTCTTGAATTGGATTTTGGATCGCGAATTGGATAACTTTGAAAAAGTTACGATTGAAATGGAAAGGGTTACAATTGAAATGGAAAAGGTTACAATTGAAATGGGAAAAGTTACAACTGAAATGGAAAAGGTGACAATGGATTAATATTGCATTGATATAATGAGTTTGATAATATAAAATGGCACTTCAGTTAAGTCGATTTTGGTGAAAAAGACAATTTGTTCGATTGTTATTTTCAACATTTATTTATAATTATTTTTTTTTTTTATTCATTCCTTGATTCATTTTGAATGTTGAATACCTAATTTGTGAAATTTCAATCTGTTTAAATTTTATTGTTAGCTAACACAAGGTGAATTAGATTACGATTCAGGTGGCAAAAGGAAGCTCTCATCTTTTAAGATTGGAGCCAAGAGACAGTTATTAATATACAACAGTAAGGTGCTCATCCGAAAAGTCTCATTCTCCTGTTGAAACTAACTGACATAAACATTTATTATATTGATTAATAAAATGGATTATACTTCATTACTCTCTGCTTTCAATCGCTAAAGTTAAATATATTTAAAATGTTTCTATTTACATGAGAAAAGGGCTGTTAGGTTTCAATGGATTCCGAAACACTGTGGAATTAACGATAACGAGGAAGCTGACCGATTCACCAAATAAGGAACAATAATTGATCTGCCTAACCTTCCACTGACGCTGCAGATCGCAAAAAGGGCAATAACAACAATTGTTGTCTACTAAATAGCCAAGGAGTTAGCCGAGATGAATCGCCAGGAAAACGGTGAGAAATTTTAAAAGATACACCTGGACGACATCCAATAAACTTCCGATGCACAGTGATCCGAATTGAGAAAAGTCTGGCCAAAATTCTTAAAAATATGCAATATTGCCACTTTTGCTTACTTTAAATGACATACTACTTTTGTTGAAATCAAAATAATGATATAAAAATTGATTATTATTATAATTCTTTGATTATCTAATTGGAGAAATAACTAAGTAAAATAAAATAATATAACTGGTTGTAAACCATTAAATAAATATATATATATATATTTATTTTTAATATGTGTAGGATTTAGTTATTAAAATAATCATCACCTTATGATTTTAAATTTTTTTTTTTAGATTTTAAACTAATTTGGGATTGCGCTAGTAGTATTTAAATTTTAAAAAATAACATTTTAATTATTTATTTTTTTAGAATATAAATAATTTGAAGAAGCGATTTCAAATTATTTTGCATGTATAACCCGGCGAAGAATTCAGAAATTCATGTTTTTCTAAATAATTATTTCGATCACTTTGAACTCCTTCACCGCTCATTGCTAATAAAAGACTGGTTTGAAATGCAAAAGGAATATAAAAGAAATTAGAATATTATTGATGATAGTTATTGTTATAGTATAGATAAACAGATACGCAGCGCAAGTCCACTCTGAGTACTATTTACAAATTATTAGATTCGCTCAATAGACTTTAAGTACGTTAAATACATTCTTAACTTATCTATTAGTAAAATAATTACTTAATCAATCAATTTAAACTGTTACTTCTAATTAATTAACCATCTCAATAGATACTTCATTCACATTTGCGAAGCATAATTTTGCCAGAAAAAAAAAATTGTTATTATTGATAAATGATATCGTCGGTGATATATAAATGATTCGTTTCTAGGGCGAAGAAATCTAAACCCAGTAGTAGTCCAGTTTCTCCTCTATGCGGACGATATAGTGCTGATTGCTGACTAGGTCGAAAAGCTCCAGCAAGCGGCGACAGAACGGTATGAAGAACTCCGCCGAAAAGGAATGGCAATCAATGCCAATAAAAGTAAGATCCTGCAAGTGGGTAGGCGGCAGGAAGAAGATGTACATATATTCTGGAATGAGGAAGAAATGGAAGTGGTGACTGACTTCACTTATCTCGGTACATTAATGGACAGGTCTGGGAAGATGGACGCGGAAATATCCAATAGGATTAACAAGGCAAACGCGGTTTGTTACCAGATATGTAATACTGTTGTAGGAAAGCGAGAAGTGGGAAGGAATGTCAAACTTCACATCTTCAAATCAGTCTACCTGCCGATACTACTGTATGGAGCTCAAAGCTGGGTATTGACGGGGAGACAGGAAAGCAGAGTTAACGCATCAGAAATGAAGTACTTGAGAAGAGTGGCGGGGAAGACACGAAGAGATTGCGTTCGCAATGAGAGAATTCGACAAGAATTGAAGATTGCCCCGCTGAAAGAGCTCCTGGAAATCAGGCAACTGAAATGGTTCGGCCATGTTATCAGAATGAGTGATCACCGGGATCCTCTCAAGACGATGGACTACATGCCGGATGGAAAAAGACCTCGAGGACGTCAAAGGATATCCTATCTGGAGTACATCGATCGCCTTAGTAGAAAAAGAGGAAAAGATCTCCAACAGGCCAGAAACCTAGCAAGATACCGAGATGAGTTCGGCTCCTGGCTGGACGCTTCCCTACGCTGAAAGGCACTACCATATATGGAGAAGTGAAAGAAGAAGAAGATATCGTTGGGGGCGGTCGTTTAACTAATCACTCTTTGAAGGGTTTGGCTTCATCTCAAACTTTGGGTAATTTTCGAGAAATGAATATGATATAATAAAATTTAATTAGTTATTAATTGCATTTTAAATAATTTTGGGAGCTAGAACAATGAAATCGATAAAATGAATTTTGGCCAGGTTTCTTTAGAAATAAGTCTACTGGAAGCAAATTGTGGCCTAGCTGTAGGATGCTAAATGATCACGATTACTCCCCTAAGCATCATTATCGTATTGGTGCACTTTAATCCAAATTGCGAAATTTGATGTAGTGAAAAAATGGATGCCGGACATCTTTTTACTTGCTCTGCATCAGATGTTCAAGAAAAATAACAAATATCCTATATATTTTCAACATTTCAAAAATAATATATATTTTTTGCTACATATCCAATTTGTCATTGGTTATACCATTTATTTTACGTTTTGTCCTTTCAATTCATTTTTTTTTTTTTAAATATTATTTTAAACCCAAATTAATAATCTTGAGAAAGTACCGTGTCCCTATAATAAAGGAAATACAAACATTGATGCGAGAAATAGCGAATTTTTATCAAACAAAAGCAACTTTAATTCAAGATTAGTTGTTTTGACTACAGTTACATCATAGTTTCTCAAATAATCCTAAGAACACTTATTTCATCGAATAGTCGATCTTTATACAATTCCACTGAATCGGCAACATGTCTGAGGGCCATTTACGGTAGATTTTTTTTTACTTTTTTATTTCAATGTTATACTGTTCTATTCATTGACAGTAGACAACATTGTATTGTCTAGACGATTAAACGCTAATTGTGCTGAGGCAAAAAGAATGGGTCGTAGACTTGTCTGAACAATCTGCAGACTAGTGCAAGGTGAGCGAATCTGAGGTTGAGCTCAATGGATGAGACGTCGCCAGCTATCACTAGCATAACTTGTTGAACCACCACACAATATCTTATTTTTCTATAGCTATATTTACATTATTCTATATTTTTAAATCCTTCATAGAGCAAAATATGTTTGAAGTAAAATGAGACGCAGAACGTTCATAGAATTTTGCACATATCACATGACCCTAGTTCTTGAATAAAACTAACAATGCATCAGGATTTTCGCAATTTATAAATAGTTTATTTTTAATTTCTTAGAATTAGTACTATTTTCAATTTTGTTTGTAATTAATTTGAATTCTTCAACCTTTTGTGTTTGTAATTCATTACAATTTTCATAATTTCTAGTACAAAGCCAAACTGACCCCCAGTGGTTGAAATTTAGAAAATTTTCCTGAACAAAACCTCTATTTCATCCCTGCCTAAGATGTAAGCTACTACAGTCAGTGGCTTTGGGGCGCATGATTTCGGAGTCGAATCTGGATACGAGTCTTATAAATACCAGAAAAATATCAAATTTGCTGAATAGACTCTATCTTGTGAAATATAGGCAATACATACACTTATATTTAAACAAAAATAAAACTATTATTTGGAGAGGGGAATTATTTAAACTAAAAGACAGTTTTATTTAGAACCTGATGGGGAAAAAGAGTATATGTTTTGAAACGCGCAACAAGTGCTAATAAAAAATATATATATATATAGGTTGGAAAGCTCAAAATTTGTTATTTATTAAAATATACAACAATTTTTATTTTGCAATATGAACAGAATCATGACTGAGAATTAAATAGAATTCGTCGAATGAAGACCTGGCTTATTTTTTATTTTAAAAAATAGACTCAATTTGAACAATGTTACTACACATCATGATGTACCTTAGTTTCTATGTAAATTCACTCCAATACCTATGTCGCAAAAAAAAATATATATATATTGTTTTGTTTCTCAGTGTTATTAACCTAGACGTTATAGCTGAGCTGTATAAAAACAAAAGGAAAATAAATAATTCATAACAATTTTTAGTTAAAAACTTTGAAAATCCATGGGTTGCGTTATTGTTGCGTTATTGCAAAAATAGTTATCGATTATAAATAATTAATTTTGCAATAACACAACCCATTATTGCAAAAATAGTTATCAATTATAAATAATTATCTATTTTTCTGATTGGAAGGCTAACTAATATTGCTTGGTGGCATGATTAATTCAAATCTTTATCTAGGAGCTTCTTATAAAGGGCGCTATAGAATCTATAAAATAAAATATAAAAAAATTAAAAATAAGTAACATAAACAAATTACAAGATAAAAAAAAAAAGGTGCTGAATAATTTTTTTGGCATAACCTGTCTGTCAATTTCTTACCCAGACCCCTCAACTCAAATTATTTATTAACCACCCATTTACAATGGAAAATCTTTGAATTAATAAGAAATATGATGGAAATTATGCTTGTGGTAATAGTTAAAATTATAAAAAAACAAATAAGGCAGGAGCCCTGCAATTTCAATCTGTTCTAGTGCTCTATCAGCTCCCATCCAAGGAGTAATTGACCTTTCAAAGAGGTCATTGAAAAAGAAGTCTGTTTATTTTAATCTGAATAAATCCTTCAAATTTACCTACATCTAAAAGATTTATTCCTTGTACGTTCATTTAATGATATTTGAAAATGTTGGTCGTTAATAAAAACAAAATTAGTCATTGCTAGCACTTTTATGTTTTAACAATAGTAAAACGTGTACACAATTCAAGGGAATTTTAGCATTACTAGCTTTAATTGTAAAAAGCTATTAAATAATTTTATTTTACTTTTATGATCTATTGAAGCTCAAATTCCTCATCAGACTAGAGTCTTAACGTTTTATCATTGCTAACACAAAAACCTAAAATTTAAATAAGACTTGAGCCAGACTCTCGCACACTAATATGAATAAGAAAAACTACAATCCAGGAATGCGATAGTCATGTGATAAAAATAATGATAGACTATTTCATATTGATAAAATGTTGACTTATTTCGATATTAATAACAAAAGATAAGAATTTTTGCTAGATGGTGAGGAATTTCAACCTCAATATCTCGTAAAAGGAAAATCTAAGATTAAGTCAGAAAAATATTATATTTTTACAAATATGTACGAAAACTCTCATAAGTAAATCAAATTATGTAGCATGTGAGTGCGTGTGTGTTTGTGTATAAATAGTAACCCTATTTAAGAGTCGCGTATTACATTATCATTTTACTCCAATGTAAGCACATTAGTTATAAGATTTGACAAATTTTGATGATTATTACAACATTTGTAATAATGTAAATTAAATCAAAATACAAACACATAAATGAAAAAGTATAAACGCACAATAGTAAGAAAATCAAAGGAGGACAATTATATCAAGAAAGAAAAACAAAATACAAATAGCAAGGTATAAAAATAAGTAATTTCGCTATTTAAACAAATAATACACTCTTTTATAAATAATAGGCACTTTTTACCTTAGGCACTTTTAGCTAAATAAATAAATACATGAAAATAATAAAATATAATAAAAAAATATCATTTTGCTAATTAAACTAATACATATTATATATGAAATTTAAAAAAAATATAGTATTGCTATATGATAACTGGTACCTTCTTAGCAAATCTTTCTATAAAACTCTCTACCACATCTCTATTCCATGCACATTATCTTGTAGAATATAGAATATAAATATAAAAATAATAAATATATATATATATATATATATATATATATATATATATATATATATATATATATATACATATACATGAAACAAAACAAAATTGATGTTATGCCGTCATTGTTCTGGGTAAGAATACCAATAGATCAAAAGTAACATCACTAACTTCGAAATTATTTGTTCTTTCTTTTTTGTTTTTTATTGTTCTTGTGATTTATATGTATATATAACTGCAAGCATAGCTATCTAACTATATATATATATATATATATATATATATATATATATATATATAGTTTAGAAATAATATATAATAGATCAAATGATATATAAATAGATCAAATGTTACTTTTGATCTATTGATATTCTTAATCAGAGCAATGACGGCATAACATCAATTTTGTTTTGTTTGTATTTCCGAAGTTATTATTGAGGTCATTATCGTAATTCATAAATATCAGTCTATTTCTCCAACTGAAACAATCAATTTACCATTTATCGAAAGGCTTCTTGAAAAAGATGTCTGCGACATCCTCCTCCAGCACTTCAGACCTTTCTCACTAACTTCGAAATTATTTGTTCTTTCTTTTTTGTTTTTTATTATTCATATGATTTATAAAAAATATGTTATTTCTCTTTATATAAATTAGTAATAAAGTAATTGTATATTAAGTAATGAATTATTAATATTTCTCCACTTTTATTTATTTATTTTCTATATTGGTTCTCTGTGTCTATTGACCTGGACTCTGTGTTGGACCATTTACTTGGACTAGACAGTTTACTTTTCAAAATGGATCAGGTTTTTTCCCTCCACCAAGAATAAATATTGGAAAATAATTTAAATTTGTGTCCTGACTGTTACTGTCATTATTATAAAGTGAAATAATCATTTATTACTTTACTATCATAAAAATTAATTAGATGTTAATTTAAATAAATTTTTATTGTTTTGCATATTAATATATATATATATTTTTTAAATATGGCGATATTGTTGACCATTGGTCAAATCTAATAGTTGTTGGTTATGGGGTGCGATCCGAAATAAAACACACAGTTAATAATATTTTACTGTTTTATGAGGAAATAGGTTTAATCCTTTTTCTGCGTCATGACCGGTGCGCTTAGCTCTTCTTGCCTTGAAGTAGGCAGAAATGTAAATAGTAATTTGCTGAGCGTTTGTTTTTTACTAAATTCCCTTATCAA
The DNA here is from genome assembly GCA_948150685.1 of Rhaphigaster nebulosa. Classification (NCBI taxonomy): domain Eukaryota; kingdom Metazoa; phylum Arthropoda; class Insecta; order Hemiptera; family Pentatomidae; genus Rhaphigaster; species Rhaphigaster nebulosa. The sequence continues at coordinate 182,407,945 of OX411306.1, forward strand.
CGACCCCAACTTATCTTTTTGAAAATTCGACTAAACACCGGATTATGGTTAAAAAAAATCACATTAGCAGATCTTGTGAATTGGCAATCAATAATATGAACGTATCGATTAAAGTTTAAGTTTCGATGATGAACAGTTTTTCGGAACCGATGTATGGGGCATTTAGATTATTGATTTTTTTTTCCAATAAAGAAAAGTGGACGCAAGAAGTTTTAATTAAAATATAAATCTGGGCATAGTATAAGTTGTATTTGTAAAGGTAGAGAGAGAGGAGATGGTGAAATATAGAGCTTTGCCAATCCAGTCCAGCTCGGTGCATAACAACTGCAGGCAGAGGGAGCAGCCTCCCCCGCTCCCATTGATTTTGAAATGCAATCTATAATTTATGGCTGGCATATGATGCAGAGATTACTATTGTGGAAGGGCACGCTCAGAGATTATTGAGTTTTACAATTACAATTCTCTTCTGGTAATTTAAATAAATCGAAAGTGAATATTTACTGCATAAGTCAGGGGTTCTCAAAGCGTGGTACGCGTACCATGGTAGTGCACAAGGATGTTCCAGGGGGTACACGAACAAACAAATAAAAGGCATCTTTTTGACACGTTCAATGAGGCATAACAATTTTTTTTAAATTATTATTTAAGGCATCAATAATATGCATCTATAATAGGGATAGATGAATAAACACGATCGACAATTAATAAAAATGATACAAGATGGTTATCGTAGTGAAGGCGGAAGCACTCAGTTTTGAATAGAACTTAACCATCTAGCTTAGCATTGATGCTCTAATTGTAAAAAAACAATAACACGCTTCCAACTGAGAAATATTGTCTAAATTTCTTATTTTTAATGGGCACACTTTTATCTGCAGATTTTTTGATATTGTTATCTTCCTGTTGCAGAGTCTTACAAGATTATTATTATACGTACAAGATTATTATACGGTAGATGGTGTTTTTAACCACCATTTCGTTCGGTTAGCAAATTTAGCCCCAAAATTTATGATGACCTGAAATTGTGAAATAAGTAATATCACTTTCAAAAATGTTTTATTATTCAGTTCTCTGATCCAGCTAGATTGAACAGAGACACTATATATCTTTACTAATTTATTTCCAATAAGAATTAATTTTTATTAAAAAAAAAGTAAAAACACATCTATTTTAAATATTGAATCGAAAAGCGAGCAAATACTGACTTGATTCTATATGGACTTTTACCTAAAAATAAAATTTCAGCCAGAAGTATTTATGAGCTCTCAATAACCCTAGGAGTAGGTTCGTCCAAAATAAATACATATAAATTTCAGATAAAGCGCAGAAAATTCCAGAATAACTGTCTGAACGGCTTCCAAATCAGATGCTAAGTATACAAGTTAATTGAAACAACAGTTGAAAAATAACAAAATGCTAACCACCAAACCAGCCGGATAAAAATGAGGAATCAAATTTAGCGGTCACTTTAAAGAGTTTAATGTTTAACAGATTTCTTTATGATATTTATCTCAAACATGGGACGAATGGAGTCTGCTTTATTATTGCTGTTACTTTTCAGCCTAAACAGCGGTATGAAGGAAAGGACAGACATACTGAAAATAAAGAAACAACTCATCTCTACTATAGTAGCGTCATGAAATTAGGAATTCCATGAAATTGGAAATCCATTTGCTGAATTCATCTTTTATTGTCTCAGACTAAACAGCGAATATGTCCTCCGAGGTTGCAAGACATTTCAAAAAAGAATTTAGGAAGCCAGAGTAAGGGCATCACGTTCCTAAGTTAATGGCGCTTTCTGTAAGCAATTTAACATGCCCAGAAAGAACAGTCCGCGAGAAGGAAAATAACTCTTCCCTCATTACACATCTAATTGGCATGGCTATAAATCACATATTTGTTATCAATTATTTTGTCGTAAATAGACTAAATTTGTTGAAAACTGTTTGAATGAAAAAAATAGTTAATATAAAAAGAGAATTCATAAATTATTTTCGAAAGAATTACAAAAAATTCAAGAGAAACATGTTGTATAAACACACTTTTAATTTATATATATATATATATATATATATATATATATATATATATATATTGATTTAGTAACATAGTTTTGTTCCTTTCACAACAAATTTTCACAATATTTCAGTTTCAAAATCGGATAAGTCGATCTCTTCGGAGATAGTGTCCGAGCTTACTCCTCCTATACTGAGTATTAAATATAGTATATCGATTTCTTCATGGTCAGATACCCAGTATTTGTCTTCGATATCCTTTACCTTTTTACACATATTTTCCACTGTTCTTTATTCTTGGAAAGAGAAAGCCAATGTCAAGTTCAAAGCCGTGATTTCACAACAAAAAAAAGCAATCAGTAAGCCGTTAAAACAATACCAGGTCAATATTCCGAAAGAGAAAATCAATATACAAGCCAAATAATCACAATACGGGGACAATAAAAAAATACAGCACAACTTCGTAAAGAAAAATATGTAAATAACCAAAAAATACAACGGCGAACCTACCATTTAGAGATTCCTATTCTAAATGAACTACTTTTTAAAAGGTTTGGAGGGAGACGATAGTTCAAAATAAGTGCCGTGAGTTCGCCCTCGGTATGCCATCTAACTGTGAGCAAGCTACAGTTAGTTATACTACGAAAATGAAAAAATACAACCCATAGCAGTAAAATATGTAAATATGGGAAATGTAAGGAATACATAAGTTCTTTTAGTGTTACCATGCATCTTGCAAATCGTCGCCACCACGCTTAAGTAACGATTGTTTACAATCGAGAAGTAAAAAGGCCCAGAGATAGCAAAATTAATCGCAATGGGGAAGTTAAAAGTAAAGCCTTAATTAAAATTTGGGTTAAAAATTCTTTTTTGGTCCCTTAAAAAGTAGCTATATTCGTTACATTAAACATTCGTTACTTAAACGTGGCAACCTCTATTTGTTATATAAAATTATGAGAGAGTTATATAAATTGGCAATATCAGCTATTGATTATTTTCATTTTCTGGTGTAATGTTTTGTTGTTCAATAGATAGCATAAAAATGCAATACATTATTTGTTTCTCCCATTAAATTAAACAATATATCAAATTAATCAATAATTTTAACGATTTATTTAACTAATTAAAAATATTATGAATTCCATAAACTCTGAATTCCAGAACAATAAATGTTAGTTATTATGGAAAATTGTGTATTGCAGTGGTGGATATGATAGCCAAATACTGATGGATTTCACGTGCTTGTGTTAGTGATTCATTAGGTGTTGCAAACCAATATTGATTTTGTACAGTTACAAGTCCTCCTGATATCGTTACAAGTCCATCCAGAATATGTCGACGTTGATTTTATTTTGGGATAGCTATACTAAAAACAATTAATTTTCATTATTTGTTTCAATATATAGCATACAATCTAAATATTTTAATAAAATAAAAAATAACAGTAGCTTTTATAAATTGTTTAACTATGATATTTCAATATACAAATTTAATGAGCACCATTTTACACAGATGTCTTGATAACTATAATTTACTTTAACCTAATTACTTAAATTATTTTTTGAATTTTCAAGCTCAGCAATAGACATTACAATCAACGTTCAAATACACAAATAAATAAGATATAAACAGAAAAACTATTAATATTAACTAAGTCAATCAAATATCGTTCTTCCCCGTACATTTTCGGATGCTTAGTTGCGCCATATGGAGATGCGCGAATTGGATAAGTTTTAAGGATGAGAATGAAAATGAGATCAAAAATTATTATTAAAAATACAAGACTTATATTGGTGAGTATGGAAATTATATTTTATCGAAAATTTGGGATGGGGTATAACACCTGTTTTCCTCCCTGCATACACCTCTAACTTATTTTTATGTTTATTTATTTGTATTAGAGGAGATTTATTTATTTGTATTTATTTATTTGTTTCTTACGCAACAGAGTTGGCCTCAACTAACATAATTATATATTCAGGAATAATACACAAATATACAAACAAAAGGAAAACAAATAAATTGATAAAATTATATTGAAAATAAGTGGGAGGGCTCGTCCGAAAAGCAATTATAAAAAATACAAGACATTATATTTATTTATTAATTCTACTTTATTTCAGTAAAAAACATGAGAAACAGATAGTAGCAAACAATAGCCGGACAAACATAATTAAGTACAATGACAATAATCTTCATAAAGATAGTTATAACTTTATTTTTTAAGGTTATTAACTTCCTAAAACTTTCTTTTTCCATCAACCACCCAAAAATGAGAAATAATATATTTAATTTATATATAATTTATAATATATTATATTATATTAATTGTTATTATAATATTATTAATTGTATTATTATAATTATTTTTACTATAATATTACTAATAATTATTATTAGGAGTGGGGTAGCTCAGTGGTAAAACATTGTGCTCCTATTTTAGGCTGACAGATAATTATTAATAGGTCTAGAAACAGTATGGCCCTTACGAAGTACTCAACTAAAGACGCTTCATGGGTTATAGTGGTACAGGTTTTTATTATTTCTTTTAAATTAATATTATTACAATTATATTTAGAATTATTAATATTATATAAGATATATTATGTAATTATAGAACATATTCTTGGATAACGATGACGAAAAACGTACGCATGCATGCTTTTTATTATATAGGTAGATAGAAATAAAATAAAAATACACTAAACACCGAGAATAAAAACGAATATATATGATATACGAGAAAGAAAGAACTGTTACAAAATCATTAAAAATAAATAAAAATAGGTTTTATGAATGTTGTGTTTTCCAACATTCCAATCAATTATTTATATAAAGTAGAAAGCGCTCGAGCAAGCTAAAGGAGAACTAAAAATTTTAAATTAAATAAAATTTACCAAGTAAATTAAATAAATGTGAATTAGAGGGAGATAGGGTGTTACAAGTTGTAATACTATCTCCTTCCAATGCATTTGTAACTTACAAGTAATTAGTTATTTTTATTTAAATAATCAAATGCTCAAGCTGTTTTTTTGACTGAATTATGGAACAGATTGAATCTACAAGGCAAATTATACCTTTGAGCTTACTGCTCAACAGCTCTATACAATATATCAAATTTCAAATGCCAAATATCCCGTAGAGTACAAACGGAACAGTGCTGGCACACAGTAAATGTCTGGTTCGTGTTCAAAATTTCACAGACAAGAACAAGCTCGTTAGATGACATTAACGTCGATGCCCCAATTACTGAACCACAACAAATCACTGAATGTAATTTCAAAATATCGAAGTAACAAATATATTTAACTGACCACCCAGTTGAAAGATAGCAAGCGGATAATGTCACATTTTCTATCAGTCCCTCTATCATATTCATTACGCGTGCTAGGATCCTACAAACCATTGCTGTTATTATTTTATATATTTATTTTTAGATAAACTCTTTTTTTTTTCCTTAATTGTAAAATACTATAATCTGCCACACTTCAGGGCATAAGTTAATACTTATATATAGTGTTGGTAATACTTATATATAGTAATACTTATAATATAGTGTTGTATGTAACTTTTTTTTTTCCACCCTACCTAGCCTTTCGGCCAAAGGATTCATATGTTGTATGTAACAATTTATACCATGTCTACAAGAAAGATAAATGTAATAATTAAATTGTTCTTGTTTTCTCAAAATATATTGTGTTCTTCCCGTTTATCGTTTAACTAAAACCTACTGTTTTTTTCTAAATTCACAATGAAACGATTTCCGGCTAATTACACGATTCAAGTTTTCCTGTAGTTATTGTGAAATACTACATCCCGTCTCAATGAAAGACCTCAATATTCCCAATAGTCTTAGCATCATATCATACAAATTTCAACCAAACCTTTCTAACCACTCCAATCCTTTGGATCAATCTTCATCCAGAATTAAATCCAGTCACTCCAATAATCATTCTCCAAGATTGGAACGGCAGTGAATCTCAATCTCAGTGTAAAATATGACTATTGGATTCCTGGCAGAGGTCAGTTACAGATGTATGCGGCTAAATCGCACATATTCTGCGTCCACTGAATTTCAATGATAGTGATGCGATTGGGGATGAAGCACTAGGAGTTGCTGGAAAATTTTCATACACACGTGAGGAGATTTACTTGGTTAGCTGGTCCACATACAAAAATATTATAACATTTAAAAACATAAATAATTGTTTAAGTTGGTAGATCATAAAAATACATCTGAGATTATGAAAGTTAATATGATTTTATATAAGCCTTTAATTAGTCAGGAATTAGGAGCTTGGATTAGTAAGAAATAATTAAAATAATCCTTACTTTATTAGGTTGATATTTCGGAATCGATCTCGTATCGTTTCTAATCAACTTCATCTAATCCGTAGATTTCGTCTCATATTTATGAAAATTATGATAAATAAAACATATATGATGAAAAAAAAGATTGACTGTGATGGAAAAGATTCTTTATATTTTCCTAAGGAAAGCATTAGAGATATAATTCAGTAACCTATCACTCTCTTTTATCCTCCATCACTCTATGACAGAAAATAGCTTTTTGATTCAGTTCAAGAGCAGATCTCCGGACTCTTTTATGCATAGGATATAACTACATGCCAGTGATCTTTGTAATTTCCATTCATAAATTTAATGATTCTATTTATTATCGAGAAACAATGAATAATTGAATCAACATTTAAAAGTAAATAAAACACAGAGAAAAGCTGTAGCTAAATAAAACTTTTATATCTTAAAATCACATAAACCGCTCCTAATACAAAGAAATAAAAAGTAGGAAACCACAAGTCTGTTGTACTTTCTAATATTCTGTAGCAGTGTACCATACTGTGGCTGCTTATTTTCGGACAAGATCCAAGCCTAATTTTTTTTTAATATAAAATTTTGTAAAATATTTGACTTGAAAACTGGGGATATGAATTGAGGAATTATAAGAAAATGGATGTATTTTAACGGCGAATGCAAGAGGTGTTAAATGTTGTTGGCAGGGTAATAAACGAATCTCACTATAGAAGTAATAAAAACGAACCAGTGGATCGAGGCATAATCTAAAACCTAATATGATGATCGCATTATGTCCGATCTTATTGGTTTAATTTTTGGCGGTATTCATATTAGTGCAAGCAACGTTTTTTTACTTGTATCGGCACCTTTCGGATTCACTAATATTAAACAATTACTATAATTAATATTTCACCTATCTGACTCACATAAATAGAGAAATAAACCACAACAGAACATTCCAATAATACCTATTTAGTAGATTGCTAATAGAACATTCAGTACACATGAGCCTCCCCAAATTGTGACTGAGTTCTGTACAATGCAAATGCAGCATTGGACTGGATCAATGATAAATGACAGCTAGCAATCAGCTTGATTACTAATCACTGCTTTGATTAACACAAATCGAACCCCTCTTGTACCTGCTAGTATGACTGGTAAATAACTAAGGAACTTATAAGTAATTTTACAAATACCTTATTTTTTAATTAGTATTTGTAAATTATCATGGTATTGCAATTAGTAATTTTAGCATTTCTTGGTTGTCCGCGGCTTTTCTCCGAGACTACTGTGCCTATTTTTTTGTTTAATTTGGCATCAAAGTCACAGGATACCCCGGGATGACCCTCGGAACTGGGCATTACCATTCGCCATTTCATTTCAAAACGGTGGCCGATTAAATGTCTCATCTCAGGCATTTATGAAGATAGAGGAGAAATTAAGGTGTTTTAGAATTATTATACCAAAAGCTATAAAAACAGTTCATAAATAATAAATTATAGAGTAATAATTTGCAGAATTTATTATTTAAAAAGTGAACAATTTATTGTGATCGATTACCCCAATTGGGAATAACTTCAGATGAGCAGTTATTGTTGGACCTCTTGCTCTCGTAAGCTAGAAGACAGTTTATGATGAAACTTTAAAGGCACTTATCGGTTACTTCTTGGTCGTCAGGATCGTAAAGAGTTTTGATAAATAATTTTTATTGGCAAAGCTATTGGGAGTCAAAGAGTCAGACAATAACTTTATTAAATCAAATTCTTAAGTACCGGTAGCAGTTTTCTATGTTTTGGTATGTAAATGAAATTTTTAAAATGTTTGTGCGTTTGGAGCTCAACTTCAACATCCACGATTATGTTTAAAAATTTCAGTCGATTAAACGTTTCACCCGCCCGTATTCGGTCATTTATGAGGAAAGATTATAGTGTTTTGAATCATTATATCAAAATCTTTAAAAAAACATTCGATCCAAATAATTGTTTTTTTTTAATATGTAACTGTTTGGAAATAATAAACCATAGTTTATAATAACCACAATTTGCAGGGTTTTTAATAAAAACCAAAATTGTAAAATTTTTGACAATCAAATTCAATGTGTCAATGTAGAAAAATATTAAAAAGAGGATAAATTATTACACCATTTATGGCATTTTGGAAAAATCATGTTTCCCTACAATTGTCCGTATAAACTATCGTGCTGAATTAGAAGAAAATTGTTAGTAAAATGAGGATATCAAAATCATAAATAGCTTGTAGAAAAAAATAATGCATGATAAAAATTATAAACAATTGATATAATATATGATAGTTTAAAGTTAAAAAAATAATAAATGAAGCAGAGTAACACCGTTAAATTTTTTATTATTTTCTTTTTTAAATTGTACTTTTTCTGGTCTTTGCAATTATATGGTCTCACTCACAGCTTACGTAAAGGATGCCAGTTCCTCGTTTACGATTTTTCAGTATAACGATTCACATTTTAAATCTACTATTTATTGTGGAAACATCCAAGCATTACTCACTTTAAATATTGGGGAGGATATATTTCTTGTGTCAGATAATTTCATCACTTCACCTGATTTCTATCAAACTGACTACCGATCACAAAAGTTGTGAAGCGATCTAATTACTATATCTCTCAAAGAGAAGTTCCAAAAGCACACTAAGAACGATGCAAATAAGTACCTATGTATCGTGTGCTTAACTTCACAATGTCCTTCTTCACATCTAGAAAATTAGAAAAAAAACTATTGAAATTGACAAATACACTTCCAATTACAAGAAGAAAAATGTGATTAATATTGAAAATTTCTATACACTAATTTTTGTATGGCTTCGATTTTATGATGGCACCCTTTCTTGCTGTAGACTCCGGCAGGCGCATTAGGTATACTAAAACGCATTGTAAATTTTGCTAATACTGGTACACCATATTCTTTGCTAGAACATCAGCTGAGGTCTTGTACAACTCGACATTTTTCGTGAAAGAAGACTGAGAACTGTTAGATTGAGAAGAGAGCGAACGGAAATCAATAGAGGATTCAATAGTTGTTTTTAAAAAGATTGTAGCAGGCAAACAAACTATAAAGGAATGATTGTGGTTCGTCAGGTATTGCTGATTGATTTATCAATTTTATTTTTTTTATACACGTGATTACACGATTATTAAACATTGGCCGGAAACTTTTAATCAGGCTCAATAATGATTTTCAACAATTTCATAAAAGACTTCGATTTTATTGGAAAACGAAGGAATCAATATATTCATTGCACCTAGAGACAAATTAATATTTTAAATTACGTTGTGGTTATAGGATATTTATACGGACAACATTTTTTTCAACTGCTATGTTCTCAAGGATTGTTATTGGAGTATTGGCAAGTTTTTTATTATATTGATAAAAAATGTGACTCTTGATTTCTTCCAATAAACAAATTTTATGATCCCCCTTTCTAAAAACTGGATGGCATGAGAGGAAAATAATTATTGCTGGGCACTTAGTATGTCATCGTCAGTTTAAATTCTCACCTTTTGAAAAATAGTAAAAGGTCTTGAATGAGGTAATCGGTGGCTAATTGGTACGGTCATGAAAAACATGTCAATTAATTTCATGACATTTTGCATTGTCAATTAATGGTAATTATTAGTCAGTCATGTAAGATATCTGGTCTATGTTTACATTATATAATTAAATATATGTTTTATTTACTAAGTATTTATAACTACTTTTTTATCAATAAATTATTGTATTCACTCATGATGTATTAGTTTCAACCCCCAAAACTGGTATGAATGTTAAAAATACTTCCTAAGCCAGAAATTTAAATATTCAAAGCTCTTGATAGAACTGTCCTCTCGAAGGAAGATTCCTACTCGAAAGAGACCACTATCATTCCAAATAGTGGAGCTGCAGGCCTGTGCTGACCTTAATACACAAATAGCAGGTATCAAGCGGATCCAATCGGTCCCCAGGTGACCTAGCCTGTCCCATAATTGCTTAGCGAGTAGCTCTTCTGGTCTAGTCTGCCGGGTGAACAAGATGGAGATTGTGTAATCATCAGATGTTAACAATAGACAGCCAAGGGTGGGATGGTAGGGCCAGTGACCCGGGGACACGTGTAGACACGTGTACAGGGGCATTGCCCCAGAGGCCCTCTCTGACCCTCTTTTGGGCACCCCAATGTGGTACCCCTTCCGCCATCTCTACCACGCCTTCCACTGATATTTATTATTTAAGAAAAAGATAAGAGAGTACTCTTCCCCTTAAATGATATCTATTTCATCACTTATCGAGTAACTAGGCAGGTCATTGAATTTTGTAAATCTTGTGAGGTGTTTGCTAATGTGAATATTGCTAATGTGTGAAAGGCTCCGATACTTGGATCCGGGAAAACTCGATAAGAACCTTAATTTTCTGGGTAATTGTAGTTGAATCATCAGTGCTATCAGGAAATAGTAATGGGAACTTTAAGTAATTTTAGTAGAATATATATATTTCTTCCTTTTAGCCTATTTATCTGAAAAATTACTTTAGGAAAAGTATATCAGTGCAACCCTAAAAAGTTCAAATTTCGCAAGTTTTTTTTTTATTGTTATGATTCCACGTTTAGGAGTTTCAAAGGCTTTGGCCTGAGTGATAGCGTTTTGCGGGGCGTGTAACGTGTGAAACAGATGTAAACTGTACTTCGTGTACCGACCTGAGTGAAATAGCATTTTGCTGGGCGTTTACTGTATAGAGTCGGGTGTGTATTAGTGCTCTGTTAACAAATGTCTATTTAACTAAGACCGGTGCGCGAGCTTACCTGTTTCACACGCTGTGCGCCCCCGCAAAACGCTTTCACCCAGTCCTCAGCATAACATATGGGCTCTTCTAGCATTATTGGAAGTCAAGTTCCATCAAGAAGTGCACAAGTTCCATCTAGAAATATTCGTTGGTAACCTATTATGGCACGAATAATTTAAAGATTCTTATATCAAGCCAATTTCATAAATAAAAAATAAATAAAACCTTATTGACTGATTTTCTTCAATTTAACTATTATCAAGTGCACATGTAGATATTAAGAAAGAACAAAATTGGTTGTCATAAGAATTACAATTTGCTTTAAATAAAATGGATTTATGTATATTTAAAAATACAATCAATTGTCATTTTTTTAAATGAACCAAGTTTAACTTTCGAACTAACTTATATTGGTATTACAGAAACCGGCATCATTTTTTTTGCTATTGCATTCCATGTTTTCTAATTATTTTTAAATTAACCTAGATAATTATTAGAAATACTCAAATTATTAATTATAACTATATTTCATTTTAAATAGAAAAAATAGAAATAATGGATACAAATATTAAATGAGTAAAAAATTAAATAAATTAAAAAAAAAATAAATAACAAATACATACTTTTAACATTTATATAGATTTATTTTTAACCGTGACATAAAACTGTAGAAATAATATATTGAAGCATTATTTACAAATATTTATTCAATTAGAATATCCCACAAACACAAAAACTATGTTTATGTTTATGGCATCCCAGGAAAAATAGACCACCGCCAATACAGTTCGCATCAAGTGAATAGGAATATACAGTAGCTACTGTCACAGAATAAAAATTCGTGATTCTAGATAAAGAAGACTTAAGACTCATCCCAAGAAGTCATACGCTCTGGGATGAGGGTTGTAGAGAAAGGGACATTCTTTTAGCTAGTAAAAATCCCACGTTATCCTGTCATCTAATGTAATATCTACCTATGATAAAATTTACTAAAATAGAGCTGTTTTGTTCTACTTGCTAATTTTAACGCGTATAAATATTTAACAAAAAGATACTGCTCTTTGGAGGGCAAATGGTAGCGAACAATACCATTTATTGGCTTTTACAGAAAAAGTTACAAAACACCGTATGAAATGGAAATATATGGAAATATGAAATATCTGTAACAAACAGATATTAGTGATTTATCAATAACTATCATATAGTTGATTAATTGATCATATGCAGTATTTTTAACTGCCTTAACTTCATAAAGGTGATTTGTCATGGTGACAGTTAATTGGTTGGTTGAGTTGGCTGCTTTAACAAGTTACGAGATAAGCGTTTATTTCAACCAAACTTGTCATTTTTCCTGATTATTTACCGTGAGTAGGAGTCTTTGATGGGTGACGAGGGGAGTGCACGATGTGTCCATCGCGGAGTTTGAACTTTTTTGGGTGAATCCACATCGAAAAAAAGTCGAGACAGGAGCTAAGAAATATAAAGAAAACACCCTGAAGATGCGTTATTTAATATCTCAAGTTTGAAAAATGATATCGACATGGTTATTCCAGCAAAACATTTGTCGTTCAGAGTAAAATGAAGGAAAATAATAACCCTAAAAAATAGTTGATTTTTGGTCAAATAAATTTAAAAAAGCATTTTAATTATTGAGTAAACTAAACTTTCAGCATTTTTCACACGAAAAATTGTGGCAGATTTTGATTCATCACACCAAAAAATGTTAATGTTAAATATATCAGCGAAAACAAAATTTTTTTTTTTCAGTTCCGAGGCTACAAAATAATTTGGATGCCTAATTATTTTTTAATTTGTCCCAGTGTGCGATGATATAGAGATTTTTATATTAGTTTCAGAGATATAAGCCTGACAAATCCTGTTATTTACATCTAGAAGCACTAAGGAAGCTTTTAAAAGCAGAACTATATCCTTTCGAGCTTAAGATTAGGAGCTTAACTTTATTTCTCTCTTATTTCTGTTCTCTTTCATATTAATGCAATCTACCAGATTCGGTAATATTTTATTCTTCCGCCTCGCTTCCCCTTGTGGTACTATTTTCAACAAGCGACAAACTGATCGTGGGAAGGAGGTCTCGGCCTTTATGATTGATGTGCCTTGTTAACAGAAGAAAATCTTTCATCCATGAACCCCCAACGTACCTTCAGTATAATAAATAAACCAACCCTTATCATCTTTAGCATATGTATTCATTATTTTAATAAGAAAATCCGTAAAGTATATAAAAAAAGAATAAAAAAGTAATTGGGCAGAAAATTGCTGAACTAACTATCTAAGAATATACTATAGCTATAGTAAAAACTGGATTTATTTACAATAAATTCTTTTAAATAGACAGTCAATATCAAATATCAAAGAAAAAGTAAAAAATAACAGTTACCTTATTTTGCTTTGTTTATTTTCGTCTTCATTTATCACTTTTTATATTTATAAATTGTAGCTGATTCGCATTTTATATACTTACATTTAATTTTAATTTTTAGATTAACCCAAAAATTTGAATATAGCTAAATTTGAAAAAAATTGAATATAGCTTTCTAAAGTGTTGAATACAAAGCTGACACCAGTTTTAAGTACGATTTTTTTTTACTAGGTACTTTACATAATAAAAGACAGTTCTCGTTACATATTATTTAATAGACCGCTAGACAGAAAGCACTATAATCTTATTATATCATTTACAAAATTTCGATCACGCTAATATATGCTATATCTTGATCCCAAATAATTTTTTTATATTATTATATGTAAATGGACATGAGTCTCGTCTTACTCAGGATGTCGTGTATTTAATTTACTTTAAATAAAAGTATTTATTTAATAATTAAAATATAGAGCGCTCTGATGGGTGGATCTATTGAATTACAAAAATTTGAATATAGGTACTACAAACAATTCTGACAATTAATTCCAGTGTCGAATTAATTTTTTTTTATTCAATAGATTCTTCAAAAAACTTTATAATTAATCATAATTATTTCAGTTCGAAAAATTTGATCACTCTAATATTTAATATTTCTTGATCACAAAAAATGTTTATAAATAGCATTTAATACTTTGAACCCAGCCTTAAATTTTCAAATAAAATATCAAATAAAATTTGCTGTAATAAAAATTTACAATACAAGCCTAGTGTCCTTTATAACATAAAACTTTTTCAAAATTGATTTGACTGACTAAAAAGCAGCAATTTTTTTAAGTTTGTATTTTTTCCGTATATATATATATACTGTAAAATGAAGTATATTTAGAAAAACAAATGTTTTTCTTGAAATTTCATGTTGATTTCATTTTCCAAACTCGATATATGAAATAAAACAGTTCCACCAAGTATTTTTTTTTTTATCAGCTCGTAGGACCCTTTGGACGAAATGGTTGAGCACTTACCATTTTTTTCCAATTTAAAATCTTGAAAACCGTTTGATCAAAATCGACAAGGAACATACCAGGCACCCCCTTGTAAGTGCTAAATGCTTACTCATACAAATCTCACAATACCACTTATAAGCTGATGACCTCCAAATTTACCTATCCTATCGTCCTACCGAGATACTTGAGCCAATCCCAAATCTGCAAGAAAACATTGATAGTATCAACGCATGGGCAGCAAACAACGAATTGAGGCTGAATGCATACAAAACCAAGGCCATCCCTACTGGATTCAAGCATCTTTTAAATTCCCTTTCTAATTATCCCTTATTTTATCTCAATAGCCTATCAATTCACTTCCATACTTATGTTAGAAATCTTGGAGTAATTTTTGACCAGCACTTATCCTGGAATAACCAAATTACTAGAAAAATGCTTAAACAGTTCCTATGACTTCGTGATTCTATTTCCTCGAAAACCCATCAGCTCCTAGTTTCATTTCTCATAATTTCCTCACTTCGATTATGGTCTTGTCTGGTGAGCGTGAGATGAGACTGAAGTGACAAATGAATTATTTCATTTGATTCATCTTTGGGATCTCCAGGCGCTCCCACGTCTCCAGTTGGTATACAAAGTTGAGGTGGCTGTACCCAGTTTTCAGACGGCAATATTTTCTAGGCGTTTATCCTTGCCGATCTCTTAGACTTAAAATTCCTCCCTATATCCTCCATTTTTTACCCCTCATCTGTCCATGCTCTTAACACGAGATCCCAGCCCTTAAACCTGTATGTACCTTCTCCAAGAACTGCTTTCTTTAAAAAATCCTTTATCATTAGTGCCACTTCCTTTTGGAATTCCTTACCCACCTCCATATGTGAATCTCATAGCTTGCTTCATTTAAAAACCAATCATTTCTCTACCTCCTTAATCATCAATGTTCGGCAAGCATTTAAAAATAATAATATACATGCATGTTAATTAGTGCAAATATTTATATATATTTGTGCAAATATATATATATATATATATATATATATATATATATATATATATATATATATATATATACATATTTGCACTTATCTATTTTTAATTTCAATACTCTCATTTATTTTACACATTATATTTTATTTTATAATTTAATTATTTGATAGCAATGCAATACGCCAGACAAATGTAATTGGAATTATATATTTCTCTTATTCTTAGGGGGACTATATGTCCCAGGATAAAAATTATTTTTCTTTCTTTACAATATATACAAAATAAAACATATTCATAGTTTATTCACAATATTCATTAGTTCACACAAGACCTAAGGAACCCGGAACAAAACTTCTCCTTTCACGAATGGAGGTCAAAGCAAGAATCGGAGAGAATGAAGCACATCCTCTACTACATCATTCGGGTTCGAGATAGTAGAATTAGAGGAAGATCGCTATTCAAGGGTTTTAATATGAATAGCTGCTGTTTGAGCCGTATACATTATTTTTTTATTTTTGGTTACTTTTAATTAAATAACAGTAATATCTTTTTTGTTTTGTATTGAAACGACAGAAAGTTTAGTTGCTATTGTTTTGTTTCTACGGTACATACAGTTTAGGATTAAGAGATAACTGCGCCCCCCTTGCCCTACGGGCCAGTTTCCTTAGGAAGGCGGAAGAGTGAGGAGCCACAATTTTTTGTCAGACATCGTTCGTCATTTTGGACATCGTAATTTCTTCCGACGAACGACGTCTACCAGCTGCCAGCTGCACCTCTCGTCGATGGAAGTGGAAAATAAAGCCTTCCTCTCCATACCACAGTTATAACACTAGCAAGGTAACAAAGACCTTTTTTATTTTGTCGACATTTTTGCGTTGGTGGTACCCAACTTAATTCACATGAAGAAATCGGTGAATTTAACAAACTATTAAGTGTTATAGATTTAATGGAAAATCAATCTGTTTAATTTTATTACACATATTAATTTTATAATAGTAGAACAATTTTTTTTATTCATAAAAGTTAGTTTCAAATTCTCTAGTTTTATTTTTTAGTTGTAGATTTATTTTAGTTTTTATTATGATTTTAAAGGAATATTGATTTTAGTTTAATTTATGTATAGTTGTATATCACCTTTTGTTTGTATTAATGAATTTACAGTTTTTGCTTATACTTCTCTGTAATTCTCTCGATTCAAAATTAAAATCAATTTATTTTATTATTTCGCAACCATTTTTTTTCCAACATTATTTCTTCATTTTTTTTTGTGCTCAAAGACCGGCGCTAGTAGAAACGGGGTCGAGACTTATGTTTGTTCTATAACATCGCTCATCCCATCAGCTGCTATATGAACTTATTTAGATCTATCTCCAAATAGATATTTTAATTTTATTTAAATTTATAAGTGTTCAAATACTGAATTAAATTTGGTAAAAATTCTTCCTCACTATCATAAATGCTTAAAGACAATCTCAACTTAATTAACCACGTCTATTCCATCATATAAAAAAGAGATATTTTTTTCTTACAGATTTTTGATCGCAACAAAAAAAAGAAGATTGGGATTGCAGCGTGTGAGCAGCGTTTTCTTTAATAGTATTAATTAATTCTTGTTGTGCTGAGTAAACCTGGAGTAAAAATGAATGGGTATGTTTTTATGTATTATAAAAACCAGACTGAAGACAGTTGCAAAAGAAATATGACAACGAGTCGTAACAACCAAATTATTCTTAATATTTAATAATAAATTCTATCAATGGGTGTTAACACTACAATTTATACAGATGGTACCTATCACCAAGTTCCAGATCGATGGGATGTGTCAGATATGGATATTAAGAAGCACTGAACCAAATATAGGCTTGGGCTAATTGATTGTAGAAAGCATATACCAGGAAGATTACATGCTGTCTTCAGCCTAAGCCTATCTGCATTATACTGAAGAAAAATTTAAATATCTTAAGTACTTTAAGAAAATTCTTTCATCCTGATGATGTCCTTCCTTCTTGATATTGCTATTCTCAAATGAATGATTCTATCCAGATAATCTATTTTTCCGCATATTCTGTTTAATAATTATTAATAAATATTATGTTTTTTATTATTTTTATGTCAAAAACTTCGCCGGGTAAATTTAGTTTTATTCTAATTGTAGGTAGTAAACCTACATTTCACATGTTTTAATGAGGTTGTTTAACATAAACTTAAGGTCTTGTACGTAAATAAAAATTCCATTTTTCCTAATTAAAATCCTATGTTTGTTCCCGTTTAGTTGCGAGAATATGTAAAAGTAATTGGAGAAAGACCTTGCTTTCTTCCTTTGTTATTGAAGTTGAAGAATTTCCTTTCCTCTCTATTCGATTGAAACCATAATACTCATTTATGAGTCAAATTTATTTTTGTTCGAGCCTGCTATTTTCAGTAATTTATGTATAACAAAATGAAAAATGCTATCAAAGCCCTTTTTAAAACCTGGAAAGCAAATTCAGATTATGAGAGAATTTTTATTATCTACATTTTTCTGTTAATTAATTTATTATTTCTAGGCGAACCATAACTAAAGACAATTTTCAAAAGCTTTTAGGAAAACAAACCAAGAATTTTTAAAACATTCTTTAACTTTTTTCATCTAGTAGAACATCATTTTTACCAACCGGCCTAGGTTTTTTGCTTTTACAATGAAATTAAATTACTATGGCCATTAAATCAGAGGTGTGCATTTTTCTTTTCATTTATTATGTAATGCTATAGCTTGTGTACTCCATCTAGCAGCTATGGTAGTTTCTTCTTTTGTCTTGTCTCTTTCCTTCAATCATTCAGTTATTTCATCGTTATGTCAATGGATACTCAATTAATACATTGCTTGGAAAATCCATCTATACACAAAAAGGGAGAGCAACTGGACTGTATGAACTATCGAGGTATCTTCTACGCTCATAAAATATTGTCTAATATTTTGTTCAACAGCCTCTCACCCTTTTCTGAATGTGTAATCGGATTGTACCAAGCAGATCGAGCAGTGTAACCATCGAGCAGTGTAAGATCGACCATTGGCCAAATATTTACACTTAGCATGATTCTGGAAAAAGGCGACGGATACCAATTTCCAATATACCACCTGTTTATTGATTTTAAAAATGCCTATGATAGCATAAAACGCCCCGAGCTTTACGAGGCAATTGCGGAAATGGAAATCTCATCGAAGTTGATTTAGCTCATCAGAATGACCATGCAGGAGGTTTGATTCAAAAGGAGACATTTGGAGAACTCGTAAAAACTTTATTATCTCTACGCTGGGAGGGCCACCTAGCCAGGATGGACGAGAGACATATACCAAGGAAAACATCCGAAGAAGTTCTCCATAGAACCAGAAGGGGTCGGCCTAGATTGAGGAGGATGGATGGAGTGGTGGCTGACTCCAGAAGCCTACTAGGGATCAGGAATTGGAAAGTGGCAGCACCAGAGAGAGCAGAATGGCGGCGACTCATCCAGGAGGCCAGCACCAACCATGGGTTATAGCGCCACAGAAATAAATAAATAATGGAAAATCCATTCGATGTTTGTAACAATACCACAATTTGTCTATAATAAAGCTATTGATGTAATGATAAAGCTATTAGTAATGGGATAGTAACTAATTTTCAAAATTTACCATTAAAGCATTTTAAGAATGTTTTAATTTTTCGATGCAAACGTGGCTGACAATCATTTTTTTTGTGTGGGATTTTCACAAATATGGCTTTCTTCAACCTTAATAACTGCAATAATTTTTTTCATTACAATCTATCTGTGACTTTTTCTGGGCTGATATCGTGTCTTGCTTCTTTAGAACATTCGATTATCTTAAAATAAAGTTGAAGGTAAAACATCGAAAACGACAATACTCTGCTCCATCAGTTACACACAAGTTTTAAGTTAGTCATGAGAATAATTAATACATTGCTATCTGAAGGACTTTAATGTAAAATAGATTGTTGCGTAATGAATTCTGGAAAGGCAAAAGACAATATAGATGTTTTAAAATGTATTAGCATTGTAATTACAAGTGTACTGCGGATAGTTTAGATCAGTCGAAAGTAGTCAATTGCACACACTAATCATTCCAAAAATATCACTATGTGCGTACAAAATATCAATATTAAAATGTGGCTCGACATCCACTGAACAGACAAGGCCTCCCAAATCGGTGACAGTCTACTATATTGATTAACCTAGTTATCTATCCGAGGTGGGGTTGAACCTGTCTCAGGACTACCTCTCTGGGGTGCGCCTAGTTCCAAAGGTTCGCGCTCAAGTGATACTGAATGAGTGTACAAGTTTATAAAGCATCTGCAATCCCTATCGCAAAGTCCAAAAATAAGAATTAATAAGAACTAGAATAAAACCGGGACAAAATAGCATTGAGCTCTATAAAGTATAAAATATAGCATTTTATTTTTTTAAAAATGCTCAAGTTAATTATTATTAATTTAGAGTATCAAATCGATGCGCTCAGGTATGTATGGTGGATTTATAGCTGTTAAGTCACGCATTCTTATCCTTAGACTCTCCTTCATCGTTATGGCATGCACTCGTCCTGCTGAGACCGCAGTTGATGAGCGAAGCGGTCAAATACCTCCCGAGGATAGGGAAAGGGAAGACAGTGAGAGTGGTATAGGGATGCCCAAGGTAAAGGGTTAGTGACACTGCACGAAGGTCATTCTCAGGGACCAACTGCTTTCCCCTTCTATTTTAAATCAATCCGATAGGGCTCCAGCCCTTTGTGGCCCTTTATAGATTTAAAGTTAGTCAATCAATAGGAACATTGGAATATTTGACGTTTCAACGTCAATTAAATCAATTTAATATCTGTTGGGTAATAATATTGGTGTTAATAGTTATTGAGTATATCAATAATTAAATATAATAACGTCGTGAATCCAAATTTCATATTCTTTAGAAATCGTGATTGAATGCTTTGATTTTTTTTTCCATTGAGATAGGTATTAATAATTCAAAATTAACATTGTTCATAAGTTTAGCTGATGCAATAATTACTATTAATGAACGATGTATTGATATTTTATTTATTAGCAGGTAAAACTCATTAAAAATAATAATATCTAAATTCTGATGAATAAGTGGTTCACCTATTTAGAAAAAAAGACTTTAGTCTACCTTATTCAACCAGTTTTTAGTATGTAATTATTAAAAGGAAAACAGTAACCATAAATTATAAATATTCTAAATTTTATATTAAAACTTATACTGTAGATTTTTCAAAAAATTAATCATTAATTTACAGTCAACAATCGTTACCTGCATACTATATGATAATTCCGTGAAGTATTTCGGTATATTCAACATAATGTTTTTTTGTTTTTTTTTTCTTACCTTCTATTATTAAAAATAGCCAAATCCACTAATATTCGAGGCAAGATCATTTTTTCGTGGTGGCATCAATGGGCAGATCGCCGTGTCTTCCATCCACCGAGTGAGTAGGGTTCACTCTGCTCTTAGTTGTATATATGCAGGTTAGATAACAGAGTCCAAGTCCCTTCCATCAACGGCGGGACGATGTTACGGAACAGAGGATTAGGGTATGCCTTCAGCCCATTAAAGAATTTGATGTGCCGTCGCCATATAAACTCGGGCACCGAGAGGAGCTGGACCTCTTAATGTTTATGCTGCTGTTTCGCTCTCTTTTAAGTTTTAGGCCTGGAGGATTAGCCGCAATTCGGAGTTCTGATAACTCTGCAGTATCGTATAGTATAACTCCTGTAGAGATAGAAGAGGAGTGGTGTACCATCCAGGAGCATAGATGGAATGACTGTCTTATAGATTTTTAGTTTCAGCCGGAGAGTAAGCTGAGATGATGTAAGCAGATGGTTGAGACGGTGTGATTTATAGCGCGCCAACTTTAGTATTTTCCTTATATGGCTTGAGAAAGTAAGATGCCTATCAAAGGTAACACCGAGGTAAAGGATGGAGATCAAAACGGGCTGTTCATTTTTTCCACAGTAAAGTGCGTAGGCAGGCGGCTATTTCATCGCTGAAACGACAGCACGATAGCATCCTTCTTAACTTTGAATTCACTTTGGTGCCGTTTTTCTTGAGTGCGTCGATGATGGTGGAAGAAGCGCTCTGCGTAAGGTTGAGGGCACATTGGGCGTTAGCAACTGTGGCATTGACGCTGTATCAACCGCGTAGGCAGCTATCACAGCTTCTGGATGTTGAATAGTGACTATGGGTGTAGTAAAGATGACGAACACGATCGGTCCCAGAACTGAGCCTTGTGGTACTCAGCAGGGAGTAGCAACTGCAGCTGATAAGCTCTCACCAACTCGTACAATGAAAGATATTCCGCTGAGGTAATTTCTGATGATGCGGCAAAGGGCTGTGGAAAACTTGTAGTCTTCCAGTCGGCGTAGCAGCAGTGGATGGAAAACACTATCGATTTTATTACAATCCAATGAGGTGAAGGACAGCCACAGGGCTTTGTTACAGTGAATTTGATCGATAATGTACATTTCCAAGTTTTGCAAGATAATTCGCGCTGGAAACACCTCGTTGAAAACAGGTTTACCCAGGTATTATAGGTAGGTATGATATTCTGATTTCTGCAATGGTGCATCAAGTGATCGTAAACCAGGCTCTTGAAAGCATTGTTAATGTGCGAGAGTAGACTGATTGGACGGTAGGTAGTGCTCAGCTAAGACGCCTATCTTCGCAGGCTTGAGTAAGGGTAGAAAGATCGATCGCTTCCAGGCCGATGGGAAGTAGTAGATCCGGAGACAGGAGCTGAAGATGTTTAGGAGAAAAGCCTTTTCTCTCCCCGGAAGCATCTTCAATATCACGTATGGGCTCCCGTCCTGTTCAGACGCCTTGATAAAATGAATAAATGCCAATCAGCAAACTATATAGGAAACTTATGAAACGATTTTTTCCCAAATAACATTTTTTTTTAAATTTCATTCTTTATTGGATACAGTAGGTGTTTATGAAGGAGGCAAAACCTTTATAATTACAATATATTTTTAAGACTTCTAGCACTGGTTAGGACCAGAGCGACAACAGTCGTTAGTAGTCGGAGTTTATTTCATTAATGGTAGATTTTAAGACCATTTCCATTTTTTTTTAATGATATATCGTGAGTGGGAATTGGATATAGGTAGTGTTTACGTACCATAATAAATTGAAATTTCGAATTTTCGGCGCTTTAGCCTTTATCATTTTTTGGCCTGTGGGGTGTGGAGCTGACCTTCAGAGAATAAAGGTAGTGGGTTGGTTGGATACTCTTCTACTGCATTGGATGCATAGACCTCTGGTAACATATAGACAAGCCTTTTTAAAACGACATCGACATATGTACATATAATGGTCGTTATTTTTATTAGGCTCCTTAAGTTGACACTTCAGAATGAAATTTGAAAAACAACAATTAAATTTAAGATAATTTATTTGCAGACAATTGAGGTAGTTGAAGAATAATGTTAGTGGCAAATTTAATGTCAAGCCTGTCAGCTTAATAACAATACATATAGTTAAATAAATATTATGAGATTATGTCTCTGAATTATAATTATTAGTTGTAAAGTATAAAGTCAAAATATATTGAGCAAATATTGTTTTGTATTTAATAAGTTTTAATCACAAAATGTATCATGATATATAAGTATAAGTAAAAGAACCAGCAGAGCCACGTAACAGAACATTATGGGTTTTTAAACTCAACTAAAATATGTCGTATCTACAGCACGTGTTTATGAAGGTCTTCTGATAAGTAAACCTGGTATTATCTGTTGTACTTTTTGCATTAATAGATTTTCTAAGTGTTTCGTCTAACTTTAGCGCTTCTAACTTCGAATGTTTCTTTGGACAGCAGCATCAAGTATTAATCCATGAATATTTCTATAAATAGAAATCTGAACTGGTGAGAAATTACCAAAATTTTAGAGAGTTAAAGGAAGTTAAAACATAGAGTTAAAAATCAATTTAAATGTTGTTTGGACGCCATCTTCAAGATTATTAGACATGTTAAACATTTTTATATATTTATATATTTATATATTCTATGTTCGAACGGTAAAATTAATAAATGAAGTCAGTAATGTGTTTCGTGATATAGGTATATTGTTTTGAGCAGTGGCTTCAGAAAAATGTTGGACAAGTGGAGCGTATGTATTGTAAGATGGGATGTGAATCAAGAAATGTTAAGACCTAATAAAAAATATGAAGCAGTCTGAAGACATAAATTATTAGTATAAATAAAATAGTATTTATTACTACTTTTTTTAAAATTACAAACACAATATATGTTTAAAAGTATTTTTTTTTTATTTATTATAATTATTGTTAGTAAAGTTTTTCAACTAAAATTTTAGTTTTAATAATTTTCAGGAATTAGCAATAGCATTTTATAAATCTTATCAAAATTTTGGAATGATGAAGTAAAATGATCAAAGGCTGATGGATATAATACAAAGAGTATAGGGTGGAAAGCATCAGGGACCATTTCACCAGAGTGTGTTTATTATGAGTTTATATCTCTTTATGAGAATGAATCCTTTCCAGAATATAAAAACGCCTTCTTGTATATTTAATTTGGTAGAACTTACACTCACTAAGACACGGAACAGATCTGATATTCAATAAAAATATGTTTGATAGCTCATATATTCCAATATTACATGTTTTTTTAAAACAACACTCCACTTAATCATTAAAGTAAAATATTATATAAATTATGTATGACTGTGACAGTGAAATTCCTCTTAAAGTTGTCAGACATAATCCACAGATGAATCGTCAAGTAATTATCAAGTTATATATACTGTGTGTAAACATAGACAATTGGTACACAGATATAAGGATTTTTTCTTCAGCGTAAGAGCCCAAAGAGGAGTGAGGTAACACCTTTTAAAATTCCTTAATCGATTGATTACAAGATAACTCACACATATGAATAGACTTTTATAGTTTTCATACATATTTATGAGAATGAACCAAAAATTTGGACAGAAATATTTTTTGGACCGATTAATTAGGCTAACTGATTATTTGTTAAAAATTAGCAAGTTGTGCCCATAAAAGGACTGGGCATATTACATTGAACTTATTTCTGAATTTATAAATCAGAAATAAAATCCTTCGAAACAAAATCCACAAACATTACCTATCTATTTATATCTAATTTTTTTGAGATATATCATATCTCGTTATGATGTATCATAAGATAAATTTTTGGGGCTCGCCGTAAAAGAGACCACCATTTTCAGATATAAGGAGTCCTTTATCCACTTCTTGAAAACAAAATCTTAAAAAATATGTTTTATAATAAATATTTAAACTATAAATACTTTACCTACAACTGACAAAGAGTATCAAATGGATTAAAATTATTTTCTCATGACCACGGATAAAAACGCAGCAAATTATTACTTAATGATTTATTATTTCCATATAGTTATATTTAAAAAAAAAAACGTGTGTCCATTCACGACTTTTCTTAAAGCAAGTAAGCAAAGATTTCCAGGAAATCTGGTCATAATAGAAGGTGAAGGGCACAGAGGAAAATGTTGGAGGCGCACATCAGTGGGAAAAAGAAATGAAAGCTGATGGAAGTGGAGTATGAGTCCAAGGATGAAATGGAGAGCGATGCGAGGAAATTGTGTGTAGGCGATTAGAAGATAGAGGCAAAGGAAAGGAAGAAATGGATAACTCAGGAGGCCAAGGGTAACGAATGCAGGAGAATTAGTCTTCAATGTTTAATTAGCCTCCACATAAATTTCGATTTTTTTTAAATAAGCCCTTAGCATTTTGCAACTAGTAATTGAGTGCTCGTTGGATTCCTCTGCCGGTTATCATTCTTCTGACGGCTGAAATCGGTTAATCTGCCGGTTCCTCGCCCGGTCGGCTGAAATTTCGACTAAAAACGGTTCCAGTGGACGCCCAGGCTTATTAAAATCGTTAATGCAGCTATAGGCTGCGGAAATCGTTTAAGTATTCAATAACCTGCACTCCATGAAACCTTTCGGTTTACCATAGGGTTGGAATATCGACACGCGATATATCGATATATCGGAATTGAAAAACCGATATATCATATCGATATCTTAACATCCGATATATCGATGATATCGATATTTTACAACGATATATCGATCACACCATATGCTAAACTATATTACAGTAGAATCTCGGCAATTCATATCCTGGTAATTCGTACAGATTTTCTGGTCTCTTGAAAGTCTCCCTTTATTTCTAATTAGGGATTGATAAATTATTTGCCGCTTCTATAAATTTGTTTTATTGAAAACTAGTTTCGAATGTTATACATTCATCCTCAGTTCAAGGTTTAAAAACACTTTAAATTATTTATTTCATAACTTTAAACTTGGCCATAATTAAACGATTTTAGACATTTAACGCAAGGAATTAGTGATGCAACCTTTAGAAAGCATCAAGGATGGGAATCACCTACCTCAAAATTAAGAACTCCCATAATTTTTCGAGATTTCGCCTATTTTGACGGAGGTTTAGCAGTAGCTTGGATCCTAACTGAGAGGAAATTTTGACTCCGTAAAAAAAGGAGATGAAGAAGAAATTGATGTGTCGACTATTAGTTCTAAAATGGCGAAATAATGCATCTACAATGTGTGTCATTTCTTAGCAAAATCGGATGTATGTGTAAACGTATTTTCTGCTCTGAACATACTTAACGAAGCCATCGATGAAATCCGTCTTAAAGGTCCATTCAAGCACCATAAGAAAATAACCGAATTTTTTTGTTGATCTAGTTCGATTGTTATATCATTTGTATTTCCATTCATATTAATACAATTTTGTATTAATTTTGTTATTTCCTATTTCCGATTATTGGAAATCTCGATAATTTGGATATCTCGATAATTCATATTTACCTTTCGAGCCCTTGACCATACGAATTATCGAGATTCTAGTGTATTTTATTTTAACAATTTCCTTTATTCGGTAAAATTCCAGAATATTAATCGCAAAATAGATTTTTAAGATCAGCCAGGTCCTAAAAATCTAGATGTCCTCCATGTTGGGGTTACCATTCTGAAGTTTTACCAGTAAATATAACAATAAATAATATTTAATTACCAAACAATAATTAGTAGATACGATTTACATAAAAATAATGTTGATTATTCCTATATAAAGAAAAATTGATGATTTATATAAATGATGATGGTACTGAGATGTTTATCAAATAAATTATATGCTTTTAGATGAATGTTTTGAGAATGACAATATAGTCGGAAGAGTTATAAGATAAATAAAAATTTGAGAAGTTTGAAGGTTTTAATATTGAAAAACTTCTAGAAGATTGTAATATATCAAATATGGCTAAATGTTTTCAAAATTAAAATATGTTATTACATTTTTTTTTCTTTGAAGTATAATTCTTTTCTATCTTTTTTTATAATGATTTATGGCTAATAAAAATATTGTTTTATAAATAATAATCATTATATTATTTCATAACCTTCTTCAAAGTTTAACATTATACTCATTTGATGCACTTTCTTTGGTTTTTCATCCATTTCCTTTCGATATATTAATGCATCGGTATTTTTTAGCAATTATCGGTGGATATCGATATTTGGTTTTGCGATATATCAAAATATCGAATATCGCTATTTTCCTTTCGATGTTCCAACCCTAGTTTGCCAGTGGTATCTAGGCAATAGCAGTAGATGTTCAAACAGCTGTCAACTGTTTCGAGTGTATGAACTTTATGTATTTGATAACGGTATAAAACAAAATCTTGATTATTTTGCATGCAAAGCTGGCTTTTGACTCGTTTGAGAATAATAAACATAAAGCACTAATAATAATATCATAAAGTTTCCCTAATGTTGTGCTCTATGATTATTTTTCAATAAAATTAGAGAAATTTCTGGATTAATACGATTAGGAGCCAAAAGAAATGACAATTCCTGAAAAAGTGATAACTAGCCATATATATATATATTCTCTCAATCAATAAAATAATCAGATCTAATAATAAGTAGTAAACCTGATTTTATTATTTAATATCAATAAATTTTGTAATTTTGGTTTACCCAAACACTTTATTTTCCTATACCTACTGTATTTAATAATTATTTTTTATTTCTGCATGTATAACATATTATCTTATATCTTTTAATTTCTTAGGAAGTTCTTATGAATATATTAAATGAATAGTTAAATATAAAACGGACACAAAACACCTGGGAACACTTTATGCAGATATTATTAACAAAATTAAACTTCAATAATCTTAAAAATATCAATAGTTATATATTTAGTTTATATATATATATATATATATATATATATATATATATATATATATATATATATATATATATTAAATAGCTTAAAATAGAAATAAACCGAATAAAACTCAAAATAATGAATAATCAGGATAAATAAAGAGACAAATATAGAAAAAGAGGTACAATGATTAAATAGGTTTATATCTTAACTCATGCTAATTCTACGTTAGTCAATGACCTTAGACGCCCAGCAAGATGTAGGCAGTTTGATTTTAAGATGGAAATTTTAATAAAATTGACAATGGGCGAGATATATAAGCTGAGGTAGTGTAAAACTATTGAAATTGTTTTTATATGTAATTTATCTCTTTCGAATATTTACTACGTCATAAGGGAGGGTCGCTATTTTGAACATTAGTCCATTGTCTAAAAATGTTTGTATATTATCTCCTCAGACCTGCATGGGGGGGAGAACATACCGAACCTCCAGCGTACTCGGTTCTGAAAATGGTGCTGGACACCGAAAGCTACTTTCAATGAAATAAAATAATATATAAGAATCGAGACTGTTTTAGGTAATCAATCTATACACTGGCAATTCTCGCCTAACTTGTTCCCACTATTTATATTGTTTTAATCAACAAGCAGTTTAGGTTGTTACCATTTTACGTAAAGTTTTGTGGTGAGTCCATTTATCCTCCTCATTCCTTTCTCGCCTTAGAACGTCATCATGTATGTTTCAAACATGTTATTTTTTCTAAACCTTGTCTATAGGCAAAATTTTATTTTTATTTTTTTTAAGCAAAAGATAAATAGGATGTTACCTGTTAAAGCTAAAATCCTAGTTCCTTTGTGTCTCATTTTTTAGTCATTATTATTTTATAGCCGGAAAAAATATAAGATACCTGACAAAAAAATGGAATTTTCTATTAAAACCCAGAGCCATTACAACCATCTCTTCTGCCCCCACGTAATAGGGAAGAAACACAGGCTTGGGAGGAAAGGGGGCTTATTTTTTTAAAAGTATTTTATTTGAAAAATAACTAGTGAACAACTTTAAGACAGACCAAGGGGCCCAAAATCAATTGAAGAAGTTTTTATGGAGGAAATCCCAGATATCAAGCAAAAATAACAGTTACAAAGACAAAAATAAATATTATATATTAATTTTTTATCTAAAGTAAAAAAATTAAACTTTCGAATAAAATCTCGATATTTGAGACGTGATAAAAAACGAAAAACTTCAATGAATGAAATTTGGTAGCTAAGTTTTAGTGAACATGCCAAGAAACGATTTTGGTGAAAAAACCGCCGAATTAATAACATTTAATTTAATGAAATTCCAACATTCAAAATTTCTAGCTTTAGAAGAATCATCCAATTATGTTTGTTGTGATTTGTAAGTTACATAGTTAGCATTTATATTATATTTTTAACATTTTTAAAATTCATTATTATCTTTTGATATAATACAGATGTGAAAAGTTTTGCAATATAAATAGTTGAAAACAAATTTAGTGTTATGTCTTTAGCTGAAATGTACTTATTGATTTAAAACACAATAAACCTTTGTTTCGCATTAATTTAATTTTTTCGTAAACCAGTAATTATTATTTTTATTTAATTGAAAAACACAAAAATTACAATACAGTTCATAATGAAAATAACTTGTCATAGACCATGTTTTATCACAATACAAATATGATCACAAAAAAATTAACAAATTATTTACTCATTTATAATTCTTTATAGATAGTTTTAATTATTCCTTATTTATTATTTGTTATAATTATTACTTATGTTTTTGTTTGTTCCTTTTACATTACAAGAACAAAGGAAAGTGTAGCAGATAATGAAAATGAAAATTATAGTTTATAAAAAATAGTATTTTAATTATTTCGATGTTAAAATTATGTCATACATTATAATTTAAATAAACAAAAACATGGAATTGCCTAATTTCATTACATTAGTTATAATTAAAATTAGCTTACAAATGATAGCTTGCCAATTATTGATGAAGTTTTTAAGATACTTGGCTTTTGAAATGGCTTAATTCCTTAGAATTATTATTATTTGCCATAAGAAATGTAGTTATTAAATGCTGTTTAGAATTGATGATAAATTTCTATAAAATTTCTGATCTCAGCCAAATTGAGAACACAAACTATTTATTATTGTGGTTAAGACAGTTTTCTCCAAGTTTTATGTTCTGAGAAATGGATTTATTAAACTTCAGTATCTATTGTATTTCATCGACTAAATAAATATAGTATAAGAAAACCATTTGAGAAAATTTTCCCACTTCAAGAAATTGAGCTATTGATTAACTAAACATTTTCAGAAGATTTTATTATTTTGGCTCAAACTTATTTTTTTTTTTGAAATATTAAGGTTCATAATTCTTTCTAGCTATCCTAATACTTTTTTTTCGACTGATGTATGTTCATCCGATTTTAATCATAATAAAAGTTTGGGTTATTGAGATTTAAATTTACGCGATTCTTTGCTAATATAATTCCTCATTCAGTATAGATTTAGATAACGAAAGGTTTGACGTTATAGTTAATAAACTGTATATATTTTATAATCAAATAAATGTAATCAAAATATGGTATTTAAAATAAATGGTAGTTGAAGACGAGCATCATACTGTTATATAAAAGGACAGCCCGTTTTTCGTTTGTAAGGTCTAACAGCGAAAACTACTGAACCAATCTTTACCAAATTTTAACTGTATCACCTTGATAAAATTTACCGATATCGATTTTGCGACTGCAAAGAAGCCGAAAAACCATTTCTATATTTCATTTGCGCATAAATCGAAAATTTTACATTTTTCGCTAATTATACGAAAGCCCGTTTGAAAGATAATTGAATTCCCTGTAAAATAAAACAAAAATCATTGAAATCGGACCATTATTAACAAAGATACTGCGCATTGAACATTGTTGCCGTTTTTATTTTTCTACTACTCCAGACCGGAGGTACTGCAGAACATAAGCGCGCTGCTAGGATAAGGAAAATATAACCGGATCAAATTTTCGATGGTCAGTTTTCAACAGTCCGTCGCTTGGAACAGCCCCTCTGATTAAAAAACAAACATATTTATGACTATTAGTCTGTCAGTGTCACGGTTATTTTTTGAACAGGTGAACTAATTATATTTTGAACTTCAATTAATTTGATTTTATAATACTACATTTACACATACAATAATTTTTATCAAACTTTAAGTTCTGTTCATTAAATATATATATATTTAACAATTCAGCGAAGAATTGCTGAGTCAGCTAGTATGATGATAAATCAAATAAGAGACTGTAGATTTAATGCTCTCAACTCTTAATCGGAAGGATGGCTTGAGATAAAAGATCTAAGCCCATTCTGGACTGTTTCGCCGAGTGTGTGTAAGTCAGTCTGTAGGTATATAAGTGACTGTAAATGTAATAAACACATGAATTTTATATAATCGCCATTAAATTTAGTAAATGTGATAATGAATTGAATATTCATCAAGTTAACCGGCGAATTTATATAATTTCCAACTCTTAATGGCGGATGTGATAAAAATGTTGATTGCTTGACCCAATAGAATTCATTTATACGGTTATCTTAAAAAAATTTGCCTTAAGGTCACTTTTAAGACCTTAAGGCAAATTTATTGAAGATAATTTTATTATTAGAACTTGTACAAATCAGTTGCGTAGACAAAACAAACTAAATCCATATTCTAGATAAAAATTATTTTATTTCTTATACTTTAACGTTAGTTTATTCCTACTACTACATATTGTTAAATATTTTATGTTTACTTATTTAGACATATTAGACTGTGATGACATTCAGAATTACAATATTTGCCAGATTTTTTACGTCTACACTTATCACATTTGCGTTGCCCCTTGCAAACACACCGCTGATATCCTTGAACTCCTGAAGCTGATGATTTTCAAACAAATCAAAATCTGAATTATCATCTATTTCGCTATTCTTTTTTTCAGGAGCGTTATTAACTGCCTTGATTAAAACCTGAAGTACTTATTCGGTTCTATGACGTTCAATAGAGTCATTAGAAAAATAAAACCTTTCCGATTCAATCCTACTTCAACCGAGGGTCCGAAAAGTTTTATAAGGAATCCACTTGATGCCTTCATGAAATGCCATATTTTTCAAAAGTAGCACAAAGCTTAACCCATCGGACCATTTACTAGTTGCTTTTTTTCCTCATTAACTTTCAATAGTCTACATCGTGCTGGAAACCAAGCAATCCGCAAGCTGTATCGATTTGGAATAGGTTATACACTGTTATCACTTTTACCATTTCGATTTTGGGGATTATGTAAACTCGACGATAGATTTGATGAATATTCAAAAATTTATCACATTTGCCAATATGTTTAGAAGTTCACTATGAATCGGCATTTCTTCCGATTCTTTTACTTGAAATTTTAAAATTTCAAAAACTTTTAACAAAAAGTTTTTATTGATAAACAATATAAGCTGCCACACTCTAGGGTAATTGGTATTAGGGCTGTAAGAATCCATTGATACTATATATACAAAGCGAAAAGGTAAACAAATAAAATAAAAATAAATTAAATAACATAAAAATAAATAACAATAAATAAAAAAATATTTGCATATATGCAATTAAAGTAAATAGACAGACAATTAAATAATAGCAAAATTAGAAAATTTATGTTAAGCAAAAATAAAATAAACCATCTTGTACACATTCATGCCTATTTAAAATCTATCCAGGAGATCCCAGGACATCTCAACCAGCGGGAGGGGATCTATATGCAAGACCTCCCTACCGTGCACTCCCACTCCACATCCCTATAAATTGCGCATCGTAGTTTTCCTCGTGACTAATGATTAAGCAAAAGCCAATGTTTCCAGAAAAAAAAGAGAACGCACCTTGCCAAAATGGCGTCCAAAGATGACTTTATTTAGTTTTTTGCTCACTGTCATTCAGCATTTCGCTTAATTTCGCCATAATTGACTTTGTTTCAAAGCTACAGAATAATTTAAAAAAGTAATTGACTTGGACATTAAAAAGCACCAGTAAAGTCAATTTTTCCAAGTCGTTTACACGAAAGTAGAAATTTCAAGATGAATGGCAATTAAACTGCCAACATTAACGAAAAATCTTCATATAAAACATGTGGAGCATTTATTCTTCATTAAAAACCAATAGTCGCTTTTTAAAATATTTGAAGTGGTTCCTTGGAAAATCCACTAAATTAGCGGTGTATATATTTTTTTTTTCATTCTTTATTCTGTAATGAGGACTTATAAGACGGGACCTCTCCTAAACAAATATACAATTATAGTAATAAATCTTAATCCAGGCTCTTACACATCCTAATCAAACATATGTATAGCCACATGCAGCGAGGACCGAAATTGGTTCCTCATTTTAGCAGAAGGTTTGAATATAAATTACGAATGTGTAGGACATTCCAAGTAAATCAAGCCTTGTCTTCTATTCCAAAGCCACTATCTTCATAGACGATGGCATTTTATTCAAGAAAAAACGTAAAATTTTTACTCATTTTTCATTCCCTGCTCAATATCTTGAAAACTACCAACCACACTAAAAATATTATAATTCCCTTTTTTAAATGAAATTAAATTTGCTAAAATTTGAGCCCTAAATGGGCTCTTTATGTTTACCAGTTCTCTAAGTAATGTTTTTGAAAAAACATATTTTAAAAAAAACACTAGAAATCACTGTTTTGTTAATTTATTTTGGCAAATATCATGGAGACAGTTCTCCCTACGAAGACAAACATTATAACCTACTTTATGGAAAATTTAACTAGCTCTAATTTAAGTGGTAATTGACATCTATACGTCTAATAGTTCCTGAGATATCTAACTTTTCTTATATCATGACTCCGTCAAAATCGTGTACAATATGTTTTTGTAAAAGTTTATCTTGAGAACTATTTGAGGTACAGATGTCAATTACCCCTCAATTTAGAGGCAGTTAAATGTACCATAGAACAGTACATTATCGTTATATTCGTAGGAAGAACGGTTTACCGTTTCTCGTTTTTCAGAAGAAAAAAAAATTATTTTTTCAAATTTTTTATCTCAGCAACAATTAGGCGTACTGGTGTCCATTACCCCTCAAATAAGAGCTAGTTAAATGCATCATAAAGTTGTTTATTTTAATTATCTTCGTAGATAGAACGGTGTGTATGATATTCAGCTCAAAAAAATTACAAAATGGTGATTTCTTGTTTTTCAATTATTTTTGCAAATTCGTTATCTCAGGAACTATTAGGCCTAAAGATGTCTTTTACCACTCAAGGATTATCGAATTTGGGATGAAAGGCTACGCACTAGTGGGTTAGTGTGGGCAAGGAGTTTGCAATTAAACGAGGAATATCTATTTCGAGCTAAGTCTGCAAAAAAGGGAATATGGATAATTCTTTACAGATAATTTTATTTGTAACTTTATGAGGAGCATTGACTATTCTTCGAAGGATTTTGGATTGTAAGGATTGGATGCGGAAAGAATTTGATGGCTTCATGGAGCCCCAAAGCTCAATCCCGTATGTCCAAACAGGCCTGATAATAGTAATGTATATGAGCTTTTTATAGTAAATCGGATGTTTAGAGCGTTTAACAAGTAAGACGGTAACTTTGGTACCATTTTTAATTTCAAAGGATCAGGAAAATAGGTGGAACGGAGTGCAGCATTATATAAATAGATCAGAAGTGTGATAGTTTTTCGAGGGAGCTGTTTTAGGATATGGGATGTGATGAGATCGTGGCCAGAAGCTTTTTTGGAAGGCAATTTGTGGTGATTTCTCATTTTTTAAAAATAAAAAATGATTTTTTGATCTTAAAAACTAGTTTTTAACGTGGTTGGCAGTTTTCAAGATATTGAGCGCGGAATGAAAAATGAGTAAAAATGCCACCATCTTTGAAGATAGCGGCTTTGGAATAGTAGACAAGGCTTGATTTTCTTAGAATGTCCTATACATTTATAATTTACCTTCAAACCTTCTGCTAAAATGAATACCCAATTTCGGTCCTTCTCCAGGTGGCTATATCGAAGTTTAATTATGATATGGTGGAAGTATGAGCCTGGATTAAGATTTATTAATTGTATATTTGTTTAGAAGGGGCCCCGTCTTCTAAGTCGTCAGAACAGAATAAAGAAAGAAAAAAATATATATATATCCGCTAATTAAGTGGATTTTTCAAGGAACCACTTCGAATATTTTAAAAAGCGACTATTGGTTTTTTAATGAAGAATAAATGCTCCCTCCACATGTTTTATTTGAAGATTTTTCGTTAATGTAGGCCGTTTTAATTTCCACTTGTCTTGGCTGGCTTTCAGAAACCTTCAAGGCGTGTGTCGAGTGAGATTCATATGCTGAAAAATAAGGCGGACGAAGAAGCCGACTACTATCCACGTGAGTAAAGCAAATGAATACATTACAATAGAAACAATGATTAAAAATAGAAATAAAAAGGTTATTTTAAGAAGTGTCCCTACAAATATTTGTAATATTAGGAAAAGTCTTACCTATTTGTTTTTCATCTTTCACTAACAGTAAGTTGGAACATCATTTTATAATAAACGTTTTTGCGGAATAGCTTGAAAAAACGGCTTTAAGATTTAATAATTGCAATTATATAATTTGTAGCTGAAAATAGAACTGAAAAATATTTAACTAGTGTCAATTCGTTAATATAACCCGTTTTTATTGAATAACTAGCTATGATCTATCGAAACCTGTATCAATCGTATGATGGACTATTTATCATAAGAACCTTTGAAGGACCCAACTGTTAACCTCAATTTTTAGCACAGGGGTTAGAATGACGCTCCTCCTCCCCTTTGACCACCCACTATTTTTTCCATACCCCCATTATATTAAGTAGCAAAATCCATAATAATGTGTTAAGAGGCAAGTTCCTTCTTTTGCCGAAGGCATTCTAAGGATGGTTTTGTAGGTCTGCTTTTTGCTGCGGTGGGATCAATGAGCAGATCGCCTATTCTTCCTTCCGACGAGTGAGGAAGAGTCACTTTGCTGGTAGTTGTATAAGACAACCAAGTCCGAGCCCCTTCCCTCAACGAAAACGTCCGATAAGGGGATGGTAGCTTTCAGGCCTGAAAGTCTGGGCGATGTCCCGGTAAAGAGGATTGGGGCATGACTACAGCCCATCAAAGAATTTAATGTGGCGTCATCCTATTTCTGCCGCGCCAACTTTAGTCTTTCCCCTACAAGGCGTTAGAAAACAAAGTGCCTCTCCATGGAAAAAACTAGGTAAAAGATGAAGGTCGACACGGACTGGCCCTTTTCTTCCACAGTAAAGTGCGTAGATAGGCGGCTATTCCCTTGCTAAAACGACAGCACGATAGCATCCGTCTTTGCTGGACTCACTTTGATATTGCTTTTCTTTAGTGCGTTGATAATAGTGGAGAAGACTTACTGTGCAACGGTGAGGGTACATCGGGCGTTTGTGCTGGAGGTGTACACTCCGATGTCACCCACGTCGGCAGCTACTACAGCTTCCGGATGTTAAAATGAGACTACCGGCGCAATAAAGAAAAAATGGTAAAAAAAAAAACTATATTAAATGGATCTTTTAATAATTTTCAGATCAAAGCAATTTCTGGTTTATTATTTCATTATAACAATTATTCTATTTTAAACGTAAACATTATATTTCTAAGACCGGCTCTACACCAATGGCAAATCGTTTAACAAATCTTTTGTCAAATCATTTGCCACTGGTGTGAATCAGAGTATTTGTCAATGTTTTTGGTAAAAGTACTGGCTGATGTTTGCGTCAACGCTTGTGTTGTCCGTTCCTGAGCAGTTTTCTTTCTTTAAAGGGATTTTCCATTGCCATTGCGTGCTACTCACGCCGAAATATGAAATAACTTTGGCGAATTCAGCATTAAAGAAGGATTAAGGAAAGTAAATGAACCTACAATGATTTAACCTTGAGAGGAATTAGGAAATCCAAATGTCTTTCAAATTATACAACTGCTGGGAATAGAACCATTACGTAAATACACGTGCGGGACGATCAAGGTGGACATGACATGACAAAAACAGGAGCCAACTTCTGGCAATGAAGAGAGGAAGATGACAATGAGCAGAACTGGGGATTTCTTTTCAATGGAATTTTTTTTTCGGGGAGAGACGGAATTTAATCAGAAGACAAGATCACCTAAAAATGTTTAATCGCCGAATAGAGAATAAATTTTAAGGATAAGCATAAAAATTGGATCAAAAATAATAGTGAAAAATTAATAAAAATATTACTTAATATACAAATATTATTTTTTTTCGTACATTTCGGGAGGGAGAGGATGTTTCATGGAGAGTATTGAGGAGATGCTTAAGCTTCTTTCGAATCGTGTAAGGGCGGAATCGGAAAAAAAAAAAAAATTGCCGTAGATTCTGCATACCAATGACAAACAAAGGCGTTTTTACTCGTTAAGGCGAAAAGATAAAATAAAATAATCAAAAGATTGCGGCCATTATGAATTGTTAATTTGGATGTGTAATATAGCACCTTCTATTCCAATTCAACTTCAAAGATTTCGATTTATCCGTCTTCATCATACTAGGCACAATACATCAGGTTGGACATGATCCAATATAAATTATTAAATGAAAAACTACAAAACTGAGTGAAAAATGTGGGAGATTTTATGTGCAATTCCTATTTGGTTTATCTATTTAAGGCTTTAAAAAGTGGTATTTAAAATGAGATGAAAGGTCTAGATGATAGGTCTAGATATATCTGGCCCAGATTAATATGATTTTCAGTCTTGATGACAGTTTGCCATAATTGGCAAAATTTTGACTGGTTTGATATATACTGCTATTTGAGAGATTCGAGATTTCTATTGCTTGTTACTATAAAACATAAGTATAGTTTTTATCGCTTTTTTTTTTTTTTTTAGTATTTGTTCTAACTAATTTTGTAGGATAGTTCTATGTAGGTACTTTTATTGGTATTAACTAGCAGTTAGTAGTCATAAAACATAAAATGCATTTGGATAGTAAAATGTGCCCTGAAAGAAATGTATACTCAACAAATGATTGTAACAAACAAAGTGGAAGAGGAAATGCACAGCCTATTATGAAAGAGACAATACAATGGAAAGGTCCCTTCCAACATATTCCTTACACCTCAAAGGTTTGTTAAACATGGGGTCATCGGACTTCAAATATTAGTAACACTTCGCGGACTAAAGTTCTGTAACATTGTATTCTTTTACTAACTCTAGAAGATAGAGTTTCGAATGTGCAGGCCATTGGGCTGAATGGATAACTCATTAGCAACTACACTAAAGAGATCTATGTTCAACAAGGAGGAAAACTCTTAATGAAGATTTGTTCAACATTGGTTAGTAATCCCTCCGTGTAGGAATATTGGCCCATTATTACCATTAAGATATCTTTTAATATATGAAGCTTTTTTCCGTAGAAGTTGTACCATAATAATAAAATATCATATGAAACCATTCATATGATATTTTATTATTATGGTAATAACAACTCAAGGTTACCATATTTTTTTTTTTTAAATTATTCAATCCAACTCACAAATGCCTAGAGGGTTATGCAAAAAATATCTAACTCCTACAAACCCAATGCAAATGAAATAGTAATCAGTTGATTTATTTTCTAGTTTCTCTGAATTTTCACAAATCTGAATGATTTCCAATGTTTAGATCATATTCATTATAGAATACAATAATAGCAATAGTAGCTGGCACAATACAAGACTATTCCATAAAAAAAAAAATTAAAACATCGTTTGAATTGATTTAAAATTCTTATGTCTCAAAAAGTGTAATCGGAAGGCTACATAATTCCTACCCAATCTAGCCGGAGTAAGGACCATTCCGTGGGTCGACCACGAAATGAATTTTAACCGTCGCAGTGGGAATGAAACTGGCATCCTCTTATGACTGAGTGCTTTTCCAACACTTTCAGCTAATGCGGGTTGAAAATCGAAACAATATTGCCTTCATACTAATAAATTAAGCTTAATCTTAAAAATATAGGTACTCATTTTCTATCACTTAAACTGACTTCTAAGCCGAAAATTCGATGCGTATCTCTATTCTACGAACGAGGGCGTCAAGAAAGGCGCCATTTATTTAATTCATTTAATCCATTTATATATATTCAAATCAAACCTTTCAGTCCGGGTCGAAACTGACCCTTCTCTCTCCACTTAATTAATTTCATCCGGCATTTGTAACGTAAAAGCCTTTCATTGTAATGACAGTGATAACCTTTCCAAAAATAATTTCAAGGCTCAACTCCGCCGATTAGTAAATTTTACAAGAATTAACTTAAAATAAAATTTAATAATTTTTTATACAGAAATATAAATGAATTTAAAATGGGCACCTCATACATTGGGGGATGAGAAATATTTAATTTGCACTTGTCGTTATAGTTTGCAACCTGTATTTTGATTATCAGTTATGGTCTCTTAGATAATATGTTTTTCTAAATATTTTCAAGCGTAATTGTAATCAATTTTTAAATACCATAAGTTATGGAACCATTAAATTAATATTAAATGGATACATAATTAGTCTTCAGAAGTATATTACAGTTGAAAATTTAAGGTTACTACATTCTATTCCACATCTTACTTTTAAAAAATACATTATAATATAATGCGATGCAGTGGCGGATCCACAACGGGGAAAAAGGTGTAATTTTCTCTCCCAAAATAACCACAGAGAAAAAAATAAAATAGGGCTAATTTAAAATATACCTACTACATAGTACCAATACTCGTGAGTAACTGTGATAAATTATCATTCATTAGGCAAGAGAGAAATTAACCTAGCAACACTTGAGAAATCGATCGTCGAAATGGTCAAATGTAATTATATAATTTTCAATGATAATTACATTTGATTCATTTAAATAAAATAAGTGCATTCAACTTCTATCGTTTAATTATTTTTTAAACCTGATCAAAACTCAAAACTTGTTTATATGATCCAGTGATTAAATCGTTGGACTCGTAAAAACCGAATCCTAATCAACAATAAATAGTTTTAAATTGGTTCAAACTGTATCATTCGGCACTGGGTTATTAATAACTGAAATACCTGTCAAGCACTCCCGACACAGGATAAGAGAACACAATTATATATCATCCTCCCGCATTCCCTTATAAATTTGCATTGCAAATTAAAAACGGTTGGCGCCTCAAAGGAAGTATATATACAAACATTAAAAAATATCAAAACGATGCATGGCATTATCCAGGTCTAGTCTATGAGTATTATAAATTCTGTGAACTCCATAATACAAAGCAGGAACTACGGACCCGGGGCGGCAGGATTTAGAAGGAAATTTTACTTTTACGTTAAGTAAAAAATGTCGGTTTCCGATTTTTTATTGTATTGGCCTTTATTCAGACAGTGTTAATGCTAAGAGATGAAACTGTTGGCATTTATTGTAGGAGAGAGGGCGAAAGAATGTGCCGCAAAATTAAAGTTGCTCCCTCAACCCCCTGGCAAAAATGCTAGCTTCGGCCCGGTCCTACCCTGATAGTTTCT
This sequence comes from Rhaphigaster nebulosa, assembly GCA_948150685.1. Lineage (NCBI taxonomy): Eukaryota > Metazoa > Arthropoda > Insecta > Hemiptera > Pentatomidae > Rhaphigaster > Rhaphigaster nebulosa. The sequence continues at coordinate 182,448,287 of OX411306.1, forward strand.
CTCCCTAAAAACTATTTATCTTAAATGGTTTATATTTTATTGTTCTATTTATTCTTTAACTTTATTTAATAATTTTCAAAACTGTATTTCCATATTCTCTTACATTATAACTTACTACTACATAACATACTAACATACTGTTGCCCGCAGCTTTTATGGTAAACTATTTGTTTTAATTTGCCACATGTTTTTTGCCTTATTAGACTATATACCTGTTCAGCTGTTCTTTTCAATGTATATTTTTTCAAAATTAACGATATATGAGAGCGTATATCTCTGAAACTATGCGAGATAGAGAAAAAAATGAATAGAGTCAATCTTGAAGCACATTTTGTCAGCTTTAATTTAGTGCAGAATAATCTTATCGCTAGGACCCATAGTTTCCGAGATATAAGCGAATAACCAAGAAAAGGGACTTTCTACCGTCTCATTTTTGTAGGTAAAGCGATACGGCCATATATTTTTGTATTGGTCCTGTATTCTGCATTAATTAATCGCCAAATAGATCAAGTGTGATTCTTGGCAGACAAGTGTTAATCAGTAAAACGGTTATCGTAAAATTAGCATATTTAGAGCTAACATACCCAAAAAAACTATCCATACCCATAGTCCATGTGCAATAGAGTAAATATACTCATTTTTTAAAATAAATTGCCACGGGATTTTCTCAACGTGATGATTAGAAGAAAAATAGTAGAAACAAATTGTATATAATTTAGATGAAAACGTTATACAGCAACATGGTGAAAAAATTCATAAAGGTGCCAAAAGTTTAAGATGTGAAAAAAATTAGAATACTTGATAAAAGATATCTATCATGTTCAGCAAAGAAATTAAACAGTAGGGTTCTATGGAGCAGAAATTTGAAACTTGTCCCAAGATGATGGCAGTGAGAAAGTCGGCCTGAGACTGTTAAGAAGAAACTGTATCAAAGCAAGTAGACTGAAGCGGTTAGGACATGTAATCAGAGGATGGAATGGTATAGAGGAAAATGTTGGAGGTTCACTTCAGTGAGAAAAGAAAAAGGAAAGAACAAGAAGCAGAAGGTAATGGTATAAGCTGAAAGGGTCCAACGATAGATTAATGCGAGAAAAGCGAGGAAGCCAGGTGGCCACAAATGATAAGTCAAAAGGAATGATAAGTTGGGCCATGCAGACCTGTGGCAGCGGAGAATTAGTCTACAAAGTTCATTACGCTATATCTCAGCTAATACTGGTCTTATTTAAATGATTTATTTATTATTTTTATTTTTTTGAAGGAAATTTTATCACATTTCGATTGATCCCAACAAAATGAAATAAAAAAATTTTGGACGGACGGATTTTTTATTTGTTTATTTTATTCTACATAACTTGGTCGATTACAAAGGTTTATTATTGAAAACAATAAACCAAAAGTAGTTATATATACTTTTTTTTTTTTTTTTTACATTTTTCTTTTCTTTGTTTTTCTTTTTGCCTTGGTATGCTGATTATAAAATACCTTACATTACCCCTCTATTTTTATAAATGGCCGAATTATGAGCTTATATAATATCTAATCGGCCTCCATTTTGAAGCAAAAAGATGGATGGTAATGTCGAGTTCCGAGGATCAACTTGAGGTGAGCTGTGAGTTTGGTGCCGAATCTCGGGCAAATTGGTTCAGTAGTCTCAGAGAAAAGCTGCGGACGGCGTACGGCGGACGGAAGGATTTTTTTTTATTCAATATTTGGGTTCTACGTATCTTGAAAAGTAAAACTTCAAATTTTGATGGGGGTTATAATTTTTTTTTCTTGTTCGATTACAAAGGTCTATTCTTGAAAATAATAAAATTAATTTGTTATTAATGTTTTATAGTGATTTTTATTGAGGAAGTTAATGATTAATGGTAATATAGGATGTTGTACAGATTTAGTTGAAATCATTAGTTTTGTTAAAAAATTCTAATATAAATTATTTTTAAAATTAATTAGTCTGGAATATACTATCACGCATGAGCTAAATTTAATTACACATATCTAAAAATCCTATTCTGATACTAATATTTATCTTAACAAGAATTTAGTAAAAGTATGCTGTGCTCACTCACGAATGAGGTTTATCCCAATAATAATATTAAAACGTTCTTCGGCTATGTTTTTGGGGTAGGTTAACCGTTAGTTCTTCTATAGTCACAAGAAAAATCAAGACAAAAGTAGAAATAATCACGCAAATCCCGGAATTCAGTATACTGTAATCAATTGTTAATTACATTCATTGATAATCATCAAGATTAATAATTGAAAAAAATATCTGATGTGGACAACACATGACTTCCTTGTACGCCTATTAAACTATAAATCGGTGGCTCAAAAAGTGATCCTGAATTTGTTTCCTAGTTTCCGAAGATTGCAGTATCTCAAAAACGACACACGGCGTCACGACATCCATCTATTGACACACACACGCACACAAATGGTGAGGAAAACCAGTATTTTACACTCAATTTTAACACTTAAAACAAGTAATAAAAATGTTAAATTGGATTGGAAACCAAATTGCGTTTGTAACCTTTATTACCGAAACATATGATTTATGTATTTAATTTAAATATAATTTTTGATGTAAGCTTATGACTATGACTTGATTATGACCTTCAAGTAAAGTACCATTTTCGGCTCACCAATTTTATCTAAAATATAGTAAATACATTCATATCGATACAAAAGTCCTATTTACCAAATTTGAGATGTTTTACATGATATTTTAATATAATTTATGATGAAAGTCTAATATGACCTTCAAGTGAAGTATTTAGTATGTTATTTAAATCAATGTATAAGTTATAAATACTAAATTTGAGAAGTTTTGCATAGTATTTTAATATAATGTTTGATGGAAATCAATTATGACCTTCAAGTAAAGTACCACTTCCGATGATCAAGCAGACCAAAAAGGGATGATCACAACTAGATTTCACAACAATCTTAAATACAAAATTTCAACTTTCTACAGCGAACCGTTTTTGAGTTATGCGAAATACGAACGTACGTACAGACGCCACGACGAAACTAGTCAAAATGGATTCAGGGATGGTCAAAATGGATATTTCCATTGAAACCTGAAAACCGAAAATTTTCGCGATTACAATACATCCTTTATTTCGTACAAGGAAGTAAAAATAAAAGTAAATTATTTAAAAATACTTAAACAAAACTAGTAAATAAAATAACTTAAAGGTTTGTATGTTTTATTCACCTGGCATATCTCAGATAAACGTATCTTGTAATAATAAAAGTAAGATGCACAGACTTTATAGAACACACTATCGACACAAATCAGCTTTCACAACTCGTGTTAAACAACAATCATAGGCACTATTTCATGTTTCTTTCCTTAAAATATCCATTAGACTAACACCAATATTTTTCATCTATACTTATAAACATAATGCAGGTGAGATAACTGAACTAATCAATGGCCAAGTTACTGAACGCCTCCCTACAGAAATTCTGATGTTATGCCAATCAATTGCAAATTATTAATGTTGCAGAGGTTAAACATATCGACCGTTCCCTACTATAATTAATGGACCCTCTCAATCATTGAACTATGAGATCGAGCGACGATTGGACAATCCAGCCAAGTGCGAACATGGAGATACATATGAGGTAGGGCAGACAGGTTCTGGACCGGTGCGAAGAGAGCGCGTCAAGTCTTGACCCAGACACAAAAACTGCTAGTTCCCTGACCTTCGCCAAGATCAGTTTTATTTAGTCCGTTCTGCATAAACATCTGCTCGTCCATCGACTATTTTAAGACCTTCCGCTAGCATTCTTGGCGGCTGACTCGTTTCACAACTTGTCTTAGGGTGCGATTTGTTACTTTGATTCGTTTGAGGATTTCGACTTGTTTCCGTGTTATCATAATTACACAGTTTAACAGTGTTAATTAATATATCTATTATTTGAAACACTTTACCACCTTTTTTTTTAATAAGTGATTTAATGAAAAAGAAAGAAAGAAAATCAGGAACTGGGAACATGTTACTTCCAAATATGTACAAGCCCACTTAAATAAATACATAAATTATGGATATATAAATTCAAAGATAACAGGTATTTGTGTATTTAATAACTTAAATATCAACTGATTATAAATAGCCTGTTTAAAAATATATATTTGAATATAAATAAAGCATAATAAGCGGGCTAAGATTTTGACACACCAAGCTGACTCATCTCCACCTACTTTTAGGACAACATTGACCAACATGTCGAATTTATAACAATACACCGCTAACGGTGCAACATTTATTTAAATGTAAAGAATGTTAGAAAGAAAAGCTACCAACGAAAATCGAAAGTTCTGTTGCGTAGAAAGAGGATACTGGAATCGAAAAGACACTAATAGACCTAAAAGTTACGAAGTTAATCGGAGCAATTTAATAAGAACTGTCGTAGCTAATGGACCCAGCATTCGAATTGACGTTAAATAAATGCAAATAAATAACCTATTTATACTTAAGATGTTAAAAGTAGCCTAGCCGAATGGCAATACTGATGAAACTGACACTCGTTGTCTAAATCCCTCCCAGAGCAAAACCCAATCAAAACCTAAATCCTTCGACCCTACGGTCCTATTATCATCCTAGAGGAGGAGGTGGCCAAGAGGAAATTTTTCGCTATCCAACATTTTAACCAATCTTCTATTTGATTCTATAAGACTTTCCATTTCTAGCTTTATATGTCATTTAAAAATTCTATCTTATTTAGGAGTAAATGACCAAAATTCACATCATAACAACATATTGTCGGTTTGGAGATAAAGTGGTCAACTGCAATTTTTGCGGAGATGAGGTTTGATGCATTCTACCAATGTATGAGCCCAAATCTACGTTTCAATATTGACAAAATTGTGAAATTATCAATAACTATTGGTTACTTCACAATTTTGTCAATAATGAAGCTAAAATTTGGCTCAGGCACAGGTAAAAAGCATCAAACCTCATCTTCGCCAAAATTGAAGTTGATCACTTTTGTCTCGAAACCGACTATATGTCGTTCGTTTGGAAGAAGAGTGCCACAATATGAAATTTTGTTCTTCCTTTTTTATCCTTGAAAATCATCCATTGGCGTATGTTTCTTTGAAAAGCCGTTGTCAACTAATATCTGTTTCCGGAACTGACATATCCTCTCCAGACTGATACGCCATGCGGTATTTGAGAAAATTGATATAAATGTTCGCAGGAGCATTAAGGCCATCATCGAACTCCCCGCTAACACCTCTACGGCGATGATATATGCACCGAAGAGGTTTAGGACTGATCAGGACTGATCCGCTGTCAATGGGAGGCTCCTTTACAGCATTGGTCCATTGTACAGCGACTGCCTAATGTGCCGGATGCCCTGTTCCATTCCGCATTTAATTATGAAGCGGAAATAGCAGAATGTGCCGAAAGACTGTAGGTTAATCAGGGCTACCGTAGTGTCAGTCGCTGTGGGAAAATGTGTTTGAAGAATGGGAAAATTGCAGGTGGCAAGGCATTGGTGTTCGCCATTTCAAAGAGCCAACAGATACATCTGCGAGAAGTAAGTTCTTTCGGGGTCGGAATGGTCCAATACCTTGAAACTGAATATTAATCAAGCACCTCTGCTGTTACTCACAGGAGCCAGCGGACAGCAGAGAGAAGTCGGGTCCCTCCATCGCAAATGCGGCAGAGAGTCTGAAACACTAACCCATGTGCTAGGAAAATGCCCCAACATGCCTCCTCATTACACGCCGGCACCATTGGATCAAACATGAATTAATAAGGCTCCTTAGAGAAAAGGACTTCACCTACTTTGTCGAGGTCTATTGTGTTGGTACGGACGGACCCGTGACGTATGCTGATATTGTCGCATTCCCAAGGACCGGAAGGACAGCATTGGTCCTGGATCCGATCTTACGATTTGAGGAAAACGATCGTGATCAGGCAGGTAGAGTGGAAAGGGGTAAAAAGGCATATATGAGAAACGTTTCCGTATTCTAAATGAAAAAATCCGCGAGACCTTCGGAGAGAGAGGGTTAATCTTGTGAGGCTTCTGGTTTGTGTCTCGAGGAACAATACCGAACAGAACAAGCTTTTCAGAAGACCTAGGTTCTAATGTTGGAGATATTGCGGTATTGGGCGAGAATATTATTCTGGACTCTCTGGGAAATTTTTATTCCAATAGTTTATTCAATAATTATTTAGTCTTAAATAATTTTTCCAATAAGCAAGTTACTGATTTATTTTTTGACTTATTCATTATACGTCATTTATGTCAAATAAAATAATGAATCATCCATTTTTTATTTTATTTTTCTGAATATTTATTTTTAATTAGTACTGGGCAGAACTCGAATACTTATTATCATTTGAGTACTTTACAAAGAAAAAATTACTTATTATCGATTATCGGATTATGGAAGCCGTAGTTTTTGAAAGTGCTATCGATTTTAAGATTGTACGATCGCGTAAAGATTTATTTTTACTTTTCAGATTTCTTCGATTTTTCTGTGATATCTAGAATAAAACAATCGAAGTGGTTTTTAACAAGAATAGATTTACTCGATGGGATTCTCTTTATGACATTTTAAAACTATTACTAAGCATAAAAGAGAAGTTATATGATCTTAAAGAGCTTTATCAGTGAAAGAAATATTAAATGAAAATTAATTTTTTTACATTTCAGAATTTTTTATTTGTTCAGAGCCGTTAGTCTAAGCCATTGATATTTTGCAGGGTGATCAAAAATGTTTATTATGGAATGATGTCCCCTTGTCTTCTTGCTTTGAGAAGATAGCTAAACTTGATAACCAGTCTTGCTTTGCTGCTTCAGAAAGACTGGAGATATTGTAAGTCAATTGTACAGGATCTTCTAACTAGTCTCACTGCACGGTTTGATGAGTTTTATAATTTCACAAGTTCACAATTCCAAAATCTAGCTGTCACGGTTTTGTCATATACAAAATTCGAAAATAAGTGGTTACATTGTGTTGATTCCTGCATTCAAAATGAAATATTCTCGAAATAAGAACATACCCTAATAACAGAAATGATCATTGAAGAAGACTTACCACATGATGTAAATAACTTAGAAACTCCGATTTCAGAAACGAATGACTTTTTTGGCTTTGGGTTGGTTAAATCTAAGTACACGAGAAATATGGAGACCAGAGCACAACCAGAAATGTGTCAGAATCTTGGCAATACTGCAAAGCATGGAAATTTCACTCTGGGGATGTGAGTATGTTAAATAATTATAAACATTTTAGGAAATCGTTCGTTAGGTTTAAAACACCATTACCATCATCAGCGCTCGTTGAAAGATTATTTTCTATGTAAGTATTACTAATAAACCCAGAGCTAATAGGTAAGCAGATGATCTGTTTGAGAAGAGATTAGAACTTAAAGAGAGTTTATAAAAAGATTAAATGTTGAATAAAATTTGTGAAGTAATAATTAAAAGATATATAAATTATACAAATAGGTAAATAAATTATTAATTAAAAAATCTAGAAGTAAATACGAAAATTTATTTCTATTCCCATTTCCATTAAAATTATATTGAATACAAAAAATAGAAATGGATTCTGAAAAATTTATTTTCATTCCAATCACCAATTTTTGTTCAAATATTTTTTATTTAAATTATTATATTTTATTCAAATATTTTTTCAATGGAATATTTTTTTTTTATTCAAATAATTTTGTTTTCTCAACAATTTTGATTTATCCAAATTATTTTTTTTTTTATTCCTATAATTGTTTTTATTCTGATAATGTTTTTTATTAGATTTTTTTTATTCGAATATTTTTTTTATATACGAATTATTTTTTTTATTCGAATATTTTTTTTATTCGAATAATTATTTTATTTGATTACTGATTAAAAAATTATGAATAAATTTATTCAATGAATAATAGAATAAAGAATGAATGGATTATTCATTATCGTTGAATAATGTATTCATTCTTTTTAAGTATTTTTCTGAATAAAATTTCCCCAGGATTTATAGATAGATAGATAGATAGATAGAAAAAATACTTAATTCGGGACTAGCTCTCTTAATTTTAAAATAAAAAAAAAAGGCCATATCTGGCCAAAAGATTAATTCAATATTTAATTGGTTGAATGAGAGGCTAATATGATCAACATCTGGACAATATATCCTTCATACGTTTCTGAATATCTACTGAGGTAATTCTGCTTTCAGTTTCATATCTATTGTCTTGGGGAGTAACTAGACAAATAAAGACCTCTGGGCAAAGACGCAAATTGGGTCTGCTGTATAAATAATGGATCATATTTTTTTTAAGCATCCCCCTTCCACGCCTCATAAACTTGTTCCTTATAATAAATATTCGATTTATGAATTCTATTCACTGTAAACTAAAATTACCATATATCCAAAGAATATATTTTACATTTTCCACTATTGAGAGTATTATTAATACACTGACAATATTAACTTAAAATAAACATTATAAAAACATATAAAATAGAAAATATCAGAAGCTATGAACTATAACCAAACCCTGGGATGGGTCCAGGGGGGACCGAAGGGGCGAATTCATTGTTTTAGGGGACCGCCGCAATCCCCTTCCTCTTGGAGGGTATCCCATACCTCACAAATCCCCATCAGTAGTCTATTAGCAACTGGGTTCAATTGGATCACTTCTGCGGTAAAGTCCGCATTAATGTCATTTTTTTTCTCGCTTTGTTGCGTGAATTACGAATATCATAATCCGGAAATCGAAATCGGTAACTTAATTGTGATTTTAGCCAAAATAAACTGTAAAAAGCAACAACTTTTTTAAGTTTTTTTCTTTTTCCATGAAATATACACTCTATCGAAAAAAGTTTCTAACTATTGTTGTTTCACTTAAAATTACTTAATAAACAGGTCCAGTTATATTTTACGCAAAATAATGATAATGGTCCTAACTAGCGTCAAACTTCTGACATTTTCGGTATTTCAAGAAAAACCTGCTGTAAGTTGGCTTTCTTTTTTCTAGAAATATGGATTTTATCAAAAAAAGTAAAAACAAAAGTTGTTCAGCTTAAGGTCACCTACGGTTACATTTTAAGCTAAAACTAACGGTAATGGATTGACGGAGGCTCAAACCTTTGAAATTTTCGGTTGTTAAAGAAAAACCTGCTTTCGCGAACTTTACACTCAGTTCTTTGCGTAAATTACGAATAGGATGATCCGGAAATCGAAATTAGTTTCAGCTTTAGATCATCTACAAGAAAGGTCCAGTTACATTTTAAGCCAAAACTAACGATATAAACTCCGTTATCGTTAATCTTAGCTTAAAATGTTACTGGATCTTTTTTGTAGGGAAACAACTATTGCTTAAAACTTTTTTCCGATAAAATGAATATTTCCTGAAAAAAGAAAAAGATTTTTTAAAAATGTTTTTTTGTAGTTTCTAATGACTAAAATCACAATAAACTTACCGATTTCGATTTCCTGATAGTGGTATTCGTAATCTAAGAAACAAAAAAAAAATGACACCATTGCGGGCTTCACTGCAGAAGTGAGCGGCTTCACTTAAAAATCAGGGGCTAGCTGATAGAAATTTTTGAAAAACATATGATTCTTAAGTTTTGTATTTTTAGTAATAATGTTTTACCAAATTATCATGCTTACCCTTAAAACTTACACCAAATTCGGCGATTATAGACACTAAGTAGTCAGTTGTCTACTTCTCATTAAATTCCCCCGCCAAAATAAAATTAAATCCTCTCCGAAATTTATTGTGCGTACGCCCCTGCTACAATTTTCTTTAAAAATTAATGTATCTAAATACACTCTGGAACTCAATTCAAGTCTTTGAAGATTGGCAGACCCATGAAATAAATTTTCATCCTTCTTATTCCGATTATAATAATTCTTGTCAATAAGATATGGTTTTAGAGCCTTGTTTATTGCGATGCTACTCAGAAGAATTATATAATAGGGTATTCTTCTGACATTAATCATGATCTATTAATAAACGGCATCTTACTAGTGCAACTATTCGATTCTCCTGTCGTACAATATTTTGTTTAGATATCCCCCTAGTGAATTACTTTTTAATTCACTATTCATTTTCACCTTCTCATGTCCATAAACAAATAAGATTTCTTAGTTAATTATATTTAGTTAAAACTAGTTTTGGCCAACCCTGCTGGTTGGAACTAGTTTTGACCGGTCAATACTTGTTTTGACCAACTTTACTAGTCAGAACTAGTTTTGACCGATCAATACTTGTTTTGACCAACTCTACTAGTCAGAACTAGTTTTGGGCCGGTCAATACTTGTTTTGGCCAATCCTGATAGTCAGAACTAGTTTTGGCCAACCCTGCTAGTCAGAACTAGTTTTGACCAAGCCATGTAGGCAGAAATAGTTTCGACTGGTTGGTATGGTAATGTATATTGGTTTTAGCCAATCCTTGAAGTTAAAACTCGCTTTAACCATACAGTTAGCTTATTCCTTTACCTGTTTCTTTATAACAAATGTAACAATCACTAGGCAATTTTAAGCCTTTTGGCCAACATGAAAAAGGAATGTTATCACAATGCAAGATATAAATCTGCACACAGTTAATAAATATTCAAAAAGTGCTATAAAAAACTTTAAAAAATGAATTATATTTCAAAAGATATTTTAGAAAATAAGTTAGGTAATGAGGGGTAAGTGCGCACTATATTTTACAAACGTCTACTTTAAATTACTGTAAAATCTTTATTTTTGAAAGTTGATTTTTCCTCCGATTTTTTTAAATGTTTCTTAGGCAATGCATAATTTTGAATAAATATTACATTCAAACCCATGTTTCAATCACGTCCATTTTTATGAGATTGATATAATTCAAATTAATAGTACGCAATTACGCACTTGCCCCAGCTTTAAGATGTAAGTAATGAGGTATTCAAGCAGAAGCAGTTTTGGGACAAGTGCAAAATAGTTCGGTTTCTAGAGGATTATTATACTGATCTAATCATCGAAAATAATTAAAGCTCACTTGAGATTCACATTTTACAATGTTTATTGAGTTATAAAAGTGGAATGTGGAATATGAATAAATAGATAGAAAAAAATATTATTTTAAAGCGCTAGTACGCAGTAGAGATCAGTTAACAATATCGATAACATAATATAAAAAAATATCGATATTGCAAAATATCAACATTACAAAATATTATTAATATTTTCAATTAATTATTATATTATTATATTTAAATTGTTATATTCAATAAATTAAAAAAAAAAAAAATCTAGACGAATTGGGAGGAGATTAGGAGATGACCTGTTTTTAATATTTAAATCCTGTTCTAATGAATTTTATAAAAACAATATCCTAATTATATAAGCACAAAAATATCGATATTCAAAAATATCGAAAGTTATTTTAATAAATAAAAATAATTCTGAACGAATCAGAAGGTAATGAGGAGACAATCTATTTATTAATATTTAAATCCTGCTGTAAATGATCATAATAAAAACAATATCTAAATGATATCAGCAGTAAAATATAGATATTATAAAAAAAAATATCTTAATGATATCGGTACAGAAATATCAACATTTCAAAATATCGTTAATTCTTTTTATTAAGTTTAAAAAAAAAGTCTGAATGATTTCGAAGATTAGAAAATAATCAGTATCTTAATATTTAAATAATGCTGTAAATAAGTTCATTTACAACATAAGGACAATATCTTCACAACAAAATCGGCACAAAACGATATTCCAAAATATCTATAATTTTTACTTCCTTGTACGTAGTAAAAGACATATTGTAACCGCGAAAATTTTCGGTTTTCAGATTGCTATGGATATATCCATTTTGACCATCAGTACGCATGTTCGTTCGTACGTTAGTTCGTATCTCGCATAACTCAAAAACTGTAAGTCGTAGAAAGTTAATATTTTGTATTTGGGTTTGTTGAAACAATATAATTGTGAAACATGATCACCCGAAGTGGTACTTTATTACATTGAAGTTCATAACAGCTAAACTTTTCAAATTCGATATATGAGACTTATATATTAATATAAATAACACACTAAATTTTGGCTGAAATTGGCAAACCAGAAGTGGCACATTACTTCAAAGTCATTATAGATTTTCACCAAAAATTAAATTAAAATATAATGCAAAACTTTTGAAATTTTGTATAAAACACATATATATTAATATCAATGACATACTAGATTTGGGTAAACATTAAATCACCAAAAGTGGTACTTTAATAGAAGATTATGATAGATTTTCATCAAAAATTATATTAAAATATCATCCATAACATCTCAAATATGATATATAAAACTTTTATATCAATGTGAATAATAAACTAAATTTTGGTTAAAATAAGACCACAGAAGTCGTATTTTGCTTGAAGGTCATTCATATCATCAACCATTCATCAAAAATTATATTAAAATATTATGCAAAACATCTCAAATTTGGTATATATTTTTTTCATATCAATGTAAATAATATATTTGATTTTGGTCAAAATTGGATAGCCGGAAGTGGTACTTTACCTGAAACTGTTTTATTTTGTATACCTCCCGCCTTCTTAGAACGCAGGAAAACGAATCGTGCTAAAATCACTAATCGATATTTTCATGGATGAGCACGTTCCAAGGTCCTTACTAGCCGTGTTTAACATTTTTATAATGATGTGAGTGTGTGTGTTTGTTTGCGTGTGTTACAGGAACAGGTAACCTCATAATTTTCTTCCAATTCGTTTAGACGTTCTATTAAAATTTTATAAAAGAATTGTCGATATACTTCTCCTCCCTCTTCCATATTCTCTTCACGGTCCTATTGGTTTATTATTTTCAATAATTAACCTTCTTAATCGACCAAGAAAAAAGATTTGTAACCTTTCGTCAAAATTTGAGGTTTTACATTTCAAGATACGTAGAGGCCCAATTTCGAATAAATAAAAAAAAAAAAACGCTTTAAATTATTACACAATGGTTTATTATTTCCAAATAGTAATAGTTCAAAACTATCTGATGTGTCCTTACCCTCGACTTTCCTTATCGCTTTGGTTTAGAGTTCAGGTAATTAGATTATTTTTCAAATGAGTTTCTGAAATGTTCCGGGAGAAGTAACGTTTTCGAGTTATCAAATAACAAAGCCAAAGGTGAACCGGTGTCCATTGGAATATGTCCATAGTACTTTATAAAGCATATCTACCAAATTCAGCAAAGAAATTAACAGCAGAATAATGGCGGGTAATAAAGCTTACTTTGCAAAACTGAAACTTCTAACGTCTCAACTGTTGTCTAAAGTAAAGAAATTAAAGTTATGGACCAATGGAACGGCAATTTAGTATTTTTCCCAAGATGATTGCCATAAACTGAGAGTGTTCGAAACTAACTGTATCAAAGCAAGTAGGCTGTGAATCAGAATGAGGGGTGAAATAGTACAGAGGAAAATATTGGAGGCGCACATCAGTGGGAAAATAATAAGGTGAAGATCAAGAAGCTGGCGGAAGTGGAGGATCGATCCAAGATAAAATAAATTGGAGAGAGATGCCTATGAAATTGAAAACTCAAGAATTTGAGGATTACGCTGACCTTTAGCGGCGGGCAGTTAGCCTAAAAAGTTCAATACGCTACATCTCCGCTAATACCGGACCGAATCCGAAAATTTTTTTGTGGTTTTGTAAGTAATGCGATTGAATATAACCGAAACAGAATATATGGATATCCGATATCGATGTCAATCATTGAGAAAGGGGAAAGGGCATTTGGCTTTGGTTTTTCTAACTATAATTATTTATTTTTTTAAATGTGTTATCTAAAATATCTTGAATAAAATAACGATATTACAATATTGTCGGAAACCAAATATCGATATTTTAATATCGAATATCAGGGGAAAATATCGATATTTCGATAATATCGATATCGGTATCCCATCCCTAATCCGCAGTTGCCCCGGCAAAATGTGATAGTAGAAGTAAATATATAGCGAAATAACATATTATCTTCCTGTTTTTTCCTTATTTTCAGCTGAAGGTTCTTGGAAATCTGATTTCTTTAGTTAGTATCTAAAATAATTTACTTTGAATAATTTTAACCTTTAAAAGTTAAAATATTTCAAAATCATTTATTACATTTTTTCATCAACTTTGAAGACAATGCGCGACCTACACACGTTGATAAATTCAAATACTTTGCAGTATGTTTTGTGGTTATAATACATTACAATTTGAACTATTACAGTCAGATAGTGGCAAGTTAAAAAATATTAAAAGTTATTGTGAAACTGTGATTTTTTGCAAATTTCCGCCAACCCCCCACGACCGGAAGATATTAATCGAGTTTTCACATCGCTAATTCGCACCTTTTGTAAAAATAATTTACATTTTTCGGCCCATCCGAACTTTAGTAAACAACAATGCAGGTCTACGATTCAGAACAACCGTAAAGTTTTAAGACGGTGGTTCACCATTTAGGAAAACGAGATATCCTTCGAAATAGGAAATAAAGACAGGACAACATTTTTGGAGGGCTCAGAGTTCCTTAAAACGTGTAAAATTGTAAATCTCTATTTTGTTCAAAATAAATAGAATTATAAACTAGATTATGCCGAAGAAAAACTGTTTGAATGAACTTGAGCTGAATACTAAGCATGATTTATAAATGGTCTGAAAATCGATGGTCAACTGCTATTAACGAGACGCCCTGAACATCTTTACGGGGCAACGCTAGTGTCGATAGTGTCGATGTACGTCACAACTAACTTCAGATCATTCAATCATTCATCATTCATTGAATTTGGGCTATTAATCTATTTTTTATCTAATAAATAGGTATCAAGTTAACGAGGTACTTTAAATTAGATTTGTTCTCTTGTTCACACAGTACCTACAGAGCTTTCTATCACCTACATGTAAGGTTCATTTCATATCGATTAACATAAATCGAGAATCTATATATTATTAATTAAATTATTAATGAACATACGTTATTTAAAAATCTGTGCAGTAATAAATTTTACAAATATTTTTTTTCATTTAAGATTTGATTAATGAACATCATGGTTATAGCAATAGAACATTTTTTTTTTTTAATGACTGAAGTATTTAAAATTGGAATGGAACAAAGCAAAAAGAAATAAAATTTATTACAATCTCCAAGTATACAAGATTAAAAAGATTTAACATTAAACACTACTAAATATTGACTTAATAACTTATAAATATTGACGTTTCTCACCAATTCACCGGGAACATGGCCCTGATACACTTTTATTGCATTGATTCATTGCAGGTTGTCTAGAAGAAGATTTTGTAAAAAGTTTAGCTCAGTGCTTTAGTGGTGATTGCTTAATATCAATGATTTTCAGAAATCTATTCAAATTGGGTCAATTTTGAAGCTACTGTAATATGAGAAATAAATGATCGGATTTATTAATACATTTAAATACTAAAATGTTTTTCATTTTAAATATTTAAATGTATTTTCATGTTCTTGTATGTTAAAAGTAGGAGGTTTGGAAAATTTGATCAGCCTAAAAATAATGATTTTTGTTATTTATATAAAAAATAAACTCTAAATACATAGAAATTTTGTAGAGCAGAATAAGAAATATATTTTAAGGTATCATAATTCTCAAGATGGAAGTTCCTCTTAAACCAAAAATTGAATAAAACATGTTCTGTTGCATTATATTCAGTTATTTAGGCCTATTTATTTTAGCATAAAAGTTGCTGATTAATCAATATCAACTAAAATGATTTTATATCCCTAATTTATCATATTGATAATAATTCTTTTCTAGTGAATGTTGTTTCGATTTGTGTTTATATTAAAGTGCACACACTGAAAATGTAAACTAAGCTCGTAATAAACAGATTTGCTGTTCAGTTTAATAACCTAACATCAAATAATTTCTTTAGTCAACAGACTCTATTCAAATTATCCAACATTATATATATAAACTATTTACATTTTTAATGAAAAATACACAATTTGTAAGAAAAAATAAATACTACTCTCCCCTATATAGGTCACGTTTTTTTTTTTTTTCTAAATTAACTTATCTCAATTATATTTCCTTATCAAAAAAACCACATGGTTAAAAAGTAATTTAAATTCATAAAAAGATATGTAAATTGCTTTTATTATTTTTTAATCAGGCCGCTTTTTGGTGAGGTAGTTTATTTCGGCCAATTCAAATTACTTAGAAAGACAAGAAAAAAATAGAAAGAGCAACAAATTAGAATAAGAATATAATACAAAATCATGGTCAATTCTACTATTGAAATAGTTGTTTTTAGTAAACAATAAATATCAATATAACTGATTTGGTTATATGTACAACGTATTAGGAAAGTATTACTGATTAAATTAACTATTACTATTTTGTTGGAAATGTATTCTATAGTTTTTTTTAATTTTTGAACCCTACTACCCTTTTTTATTTTATTTTTTTCTGTTTTTAGATGGTTTGAAGCAATAGGGGATGTTATACTCATCCCACCCCTTCCTTAACTGGTCTCGTCGCGGATAAGGTGATGTCAAATAAAAAATATTGCATTCAAGGGCTGGCCGTTGTCGATTGCTCAAGAGGGCCCTCTTACACAACCATCCGGTCTGACTGGACAGCCCTAACCTTCAGCGCCTGCCTTGACTCTTCAGTTGCTAGAATGGATCTCTTTCTTATTAACGATCAAACAAATATAGAAAAATTACATTTTGGTTTTGTAGAACGCTTGAATTGCAGTTCGATTTAGAAGAAAAATCGATCATCAGAGAAACCTATGTAAAACGTTTACCTGCCATTAAATGCAATTCTTTCCTGAATTCATACCTGTCAACGTTATCACGGCAATCAGAGAATAAGCTGTTCGAATGGAAATAGTTTGAGAGAGTCAAGTACCTATTAACTTGTAAGCACTTCATGTAATCACAAAAGATCTCTCATCCTGCACCTTTTCAAATCTACTACTGCTTTCTAACATGAGTATAGTGATGGTTTTCTAAAAAATGATGCTCGTGTGATCTTGATAATAGATATCCCATCCGAAAATACTTCACTCCCTTCAGCTAATGGAGACACACTTAAAAATTCAGTCATATTGCAACGGTGTGGCTCAATCAATAGCCAAATTGAAAACTTAACTTTTGATTGTAACTTTCTAATTGTAACCCAACTGTATTTAAAAATTGCTTACCAACGAAATATTATGATCAGTAACAATTCTCATCAGACGTGAAGAAATGAACAAAGGTTACAGCATTTACCTTTTATTTTTTACGGAATTAATTTCTTAAAGTTTGTAATAAATATATCTTTATATCAAAGATTTTTCATGACAAAAATTTATAGGTATATCTTTTCTTTTGGCAATACAGAAAATTTCGATAATTTATAGCCTTATATGGCCTAACACTATTTTTTACTTCCTTGTACGAATTAAAGGAAGTATTGTAATCGCGAAAATTTTCGGTTTTCAGGTTTCAACCGAAATATCCATTTTGACTATCCCTGAATCCATTTTGACTAGTTTCGTTGTGGTGTCTATATGTACGTACGTTCGTATCTCGCATAACTCAAAAACGGTTAGCTGTAGAAAGTTGTAATTTTGTATTTAGGATTGTTGTAAAATCTAGTTGTGAATCTCCCTTTTTGGTCACTGCTTGATTACCAGAAGTGGCACTTTACTTGAAGGTCATAATTGATTTCCATCAAACATTATATTAAAATACTATACAAAACTTTTCATATTTAGTAGTATTTATAATTTGTATATTGATTTAAATAACATACTAGATTTTAATCTAAATTGGAAAACTGGAAGCGGTACTTTACTTGAAGGTCATATTAAACTTTCATCAAAAATTATATTAAAATATAATGTAAAACATCTCAAATTTGGTAAATAGGACTTTTATACTGCTATAAATGTGTTTACTAGATTTTAGTTGAAATTCGTGAGCCGAAAAGGGTACTTTACTTGAAGGTCATAATAAGCGTACATCAAAAATTATATTTAAATTAAAAGAGAAATCATATGTTTCGTTAATAAAGGTTACAAACGCAATTTTGTTTCCAATCCAATTTTCCAATTAAACAATTTTATTACTTGTTTTAAGTGTTAAAATTGATTGTAAAATACTGGTTTTCCTCCACATTTGTGAGATCAACAAGTCTGCAGCATTAGAATAAGATATTAGTTAATTGGGTTTTTCCGCTTAAAATGTCGAAACTGTCGATTTCCAAAGCTTTATCCAGTGATATTGACAGTTTTATTGTTGTCACGGAACATGGAGAAATATCTTGGAAACTAGTTACCTACTGAAGGAAAACGACATATAATAACGGAATGAGACCTCCAGTGACAAGAGTATGTGTTTTTGTGTGTGTCAATAGATGGATGTCGGGTCGCCGAGTGTCAATCTTCGGAAACTAGTAACCAAATTCAGTATCACTTTTTGAGCCACGGATTTATAATTTAATAGGCGCACAAAGAAGTCATGTGTTACCCACATCAGATATTTTTTTTAGTTGATTGCATGCTGCTCTATAATATCTTATATAATAGTCGATCTATAATTGGTTTTTCAAGCAGTTTCTTAATTAACCACAGGTGCGTTCATGGTTCGTATACATTTACGGACTGCTTTCAACTATGTGTCCTGTCCCTTTGAACCTCCTTGTAATCATTTCGTTAGTCTAGTCTGGGGACCAGAAAAGGTTCTCGGTGGAAAGTTTTGGAGATGTTCTGAAAATTTTCGCAATTTTGTTTTTGGGGATTTTAGGGAGTTATTTTGGTAATGAACTTTATTACCTCGAATATTTCTCGTAATTATTAAAGAAAATGTAAAAATCCTTAAAACATTAATCTTTTTTTGTGTTTCCTCACATAGTATGAAAACCATGCATTTTTTTAGTAAAATCAACCTATGATTTCTATCAGTTATCCTTATTAACTAATCACAGGGCTACAATTGTTAGGAAAAAAGTTGTAGGGCTTCAAAGTTGCGAGAAGTGCGAAGATGTACCCCGTACCTTTAGTTGCTGTTTTTTATGGTCTAGACAACGGAACTATTTCTAAAAATCATAGAGAACTCTAAGACTCTTAGTGAGGCTATCAGAACTCTAAAAAATTAAACAAGATTCATTTTGATGGGCCAACTTCAAAGAAGAATTTTGAAGCGAGCGCGAGCAGAAGTTATAAGACCGAATGTCGAAATTAGTTTTTTAAGCATGGGGTCTCGATATAAAGTTTTGGAGAAGTTCTAAAAATTTGGTCATTTATTTGTTTAAGGAGCTGATTACAAATGTCAGGATTGTTATCTCGATTTTTTCCCGAAAGTTTAAAAAAAGAAGCCTATAACTGATTTCGAAATTCTATCTTATAATTGCGACTCGAGCTTGCTTCAAAACGGAGAGGCCAAAAACAAACCAATGGAAGCAAAATTGTTGGTAGTTTACTTTTCTTTAATTTAGTATAAAATGAATATTAGAACTTATACATTCTAATATTCGAATAATAAATAGTTTTCATGATAACAGAAAAAAAAATTTGTTGCCATTTTTTAAAAATATTTTTCGGGCTAAGTTCGAAGTAACAAAATTAAAATTCGTAATCAGCACACCAAATTTTCAGAACATCTCCAAAACTTTACACCGAGATCCTTTTCTAGTACCCAGTATCTCTTGTTGATATATCTAGCCAATATTTAATTTTAATTTTTATGCTGTACCGCTATAAACCCCCATATCCACGAAATAAAATAATTCATTTTTTTTAGTGTTTTCACACTTTCCTTTCTTATATTCCCCGACAAAAAAAATTTGAGGTAACAAAGTTGAAATTCGTAATAAGCAACCCGAAAAACATGAATGAGCAAATTTTCAAAACTTCTCCTAAACTTTTTAGGTAAAGTACCGCAGTCATGAACTTCATAAGAAACTGACAGATGAGTTTCCATTTCTATTTCTTCCGTACGTTTAGGCTCTAATCCCGTGTCATACGAATAACATTTATCGTGCGTATGACTTATTATTTCAATCCTGTTTTCTAGTGCGCCTATCAGATACCGAGTTGTTATTTCACCATAGCCTATGTGGTCCATAGATAATAAAATATATATAAAACCTCAAACAAAACAATTTAAAATTTTGGTTTGATGCAACAAACTGGACTATCTTATCAGAGACTAAGCAAGTTTCTCCATTAATCCAGCGAATTAAGGCATTCAAATTGAAAAATGAAGAAATTCATTACATGGGATGGGTTTTTAATGTTTTAAATAATATGACCACTGCAAAAGCGCTTAAGGGCGAATTAATAAACTTTTAATAATATGAATGCATACGAAAATCTTTTAGTAACATATGAATTTTTATTAACATTGAAAATAATTGGTTTGTATTTTATGTTAAATAGTTATTAATAAATAAAATAATAAATTTGGACATTTTTGGATCCCTAACCAAATTTTTATTTTGTGGTATTCATTAGACGCAAAATTTGATGTTGTTTAATTTAATATACCTTAGCATTTTCGATATTATGCACCGTTTAGGAATATAGCTGAAAACCAAAAATAGTCTCAAAATTGAAAATTTTTTTGGCCGCCATTTTTTCAGGTAGCATGATCCAACTGATAGACTCTTATATTTTTAATGTCAATACTATAAGGATTCGAAATATTACTAACAAAGTTTTCTTCAGATAATGACAATTTTTTTGCACTGGCTCTGGGTCAATTACTAAAGATGGACATTGCATCCGCTGCCACTCCATCAATCCATCGGAGCCGAGGTCTTCCCACTCTTCTCGTTCCATGAAGACGTCCATCATTTGTCACCCTTACAATATCTGTGTTCCTGTAGAATCCTGTTAGTTCAGCATTCGTGCGTATCCTCCACGTTCTTTGGTGCAAACTGGGCCGTAAATTCTGCTTAGTATTCACCTTTTAGACCTTAGGAGAAGAGCCTCCTGTATACTAGACAATATCCGACATTCAGAGGAATAAGTAAGTACTGATCATTCATGGTCTTATATATTTGCACTTAAGTGGTCAGAAAAATTTCTTTGCTTTAAAATACTTTTGTAGCCCAAAATAACGTTTATTCGCAGTCATGATTTTCCGTTGGATCTCCGCTTGTATCTCGTTGTTTGAGTTTACTTGTGAACCAAGATAAATTCACCTTTTCAAACGAACATTCTACGACCATAAATTTTGATGGTTCGTTCCCATCCAGTCGTGGGCCTGCATGCATATATTTTGTTTTTACTTCATTCATTTCTGAATTCTGAAGGCAGAGTATCCACAACCATACTTGGTAATACACTCGTTTTATAAGGTGTACACAAGCATCAAGTGAAGGTATCAGCTAAGATAAATGGACATAGCTATTTTTGTCTGAAGCTTTTAATAAAAAGGATCAGTACCCTATAGGAAATTATATTTTTATCATTTCTTCATATTTTGACATAATGCATGAAACATCATACTCCAAAACATGATCTGCGAAGATCATGCAGCTTGCAAACCTCTATCATTTTCGAACAATTTTGCAAATTTATTCTTATCCTTCTTATAAAATGGTAAGATGCTAATCGAATTCAGTTAATGCAAGCAGAAACAAAATGCAATATGTTTTTTATATATATATATAGGTAAAGTTTGTTTAAGGCTTCTATTAGAAATAACTATTGTAGATTGAACATGGCTTTTGCTGGTTTCAAAAAAAGATTTTGCTATCAGTAGGTGATAGAGATATAGATAAAACCAAAACATCAATATCTTCTGTAGAAACAACAACATTTAGATTCTATATTATTTGCAGTTCATATAATTAATGTCTCAGTATGATCTTCTGCTTGACAAGAGAAAATATTATTATCGGCCAGTTTCTCCCTTAGCATTTCGATAAATCTGCATTAGTTATTGCTATTTGCAAGAAGTTTTTCTTGGTGAATTGTTGGATCCATATGTCCCATAGATCCGAAGTGTCTCTTCGAGATGAAGAGTTTAAATACTTTATATCGCATCTGTAATCCAGAGACATTCTGAACTCATGTTACTACTGTCAACAAAACCACCGCAAGCGAAAGAATTCAGACAGAACTTTATTAATCCACAATAGAAAATCCTTACCAGCTCCGATGTCAGCTGTTTCCAAAAGCAGCGACTGAAACTAAATGGAATCTCGCAAGGCTGTCATCTACCACTGACTCTGTCAAGTTTCATTCTCTGAAGTGTTACTTAATACGGCCTATATCCAATTATGACAGGAAAAACGTGCAGCACCAGAATCTCTTCTCAAATAGTTCTCTTGATACTGCAAAAAAGGTTGCAGAACTGCTCGCAATATTAACGAAAGTGTACTGCACTCGTCGTGTGAAGACCAGACTGGTGAAAATGTCACCAATTACTCTTGGATAGTGAAGCTGTGGAGGAAGGCGTCATATAAATTTTGGAAAAAATAGGAAAGCAGTTTGATACCGAAGACTTGGCCAATGTCTGTGATAAAGTTATGTAATCCATTGCATTTAGGTTTATACCTACATGCCCAGTTACAATGGAGTGACTAAAAAAAAATGTTATTGAGTTTCTTACATCAAAAACTAAAACGTTTAGCCATTAAAAGTTTTCAAGATTGGAAAAGAACTCAACTTTTGGTTAGATTATATAACAGATACTGTAAATGTCCTTGTAAAATAGATATTGAACTATTTCAATAATCGAAAGTTCAATATATTCAAAAAACAACCTAGAATTTTCTCTCATTTTTTATTCAGTTCTCAATATCATGAAAACTACCAACCTCGCGAAAATAATTATGTACACCTTTTTTAAAGTAAAGTAAGTTTGCTAAAGTTTGAGCCGCGATAGAGCTACGTTAACTAGTTTCCAAGATAAAGTTTTTTCAAAAAAATATATTTTTTTCCACAAAAAACGAGAATGATTATGATCACTGAATGAAAAATGAACTATAATGAGCTAAGCAGTGTTAATACAATCCTTTGTTCATTTAATGCAGTCAAATAACCAACTATTTTACTAACAATATATATTTAATAATTAAAAGATTATTATTAATGAGTTATCACTTTATTTATTGAAATATGATTAATATAATTTTACCTTATCACCTTTGTGCAGGTTACAAATATTTTTATACGAATTTGGCTTTATGCAATATATGTTAACAATGAGACGTATCTTAAGAAAAGATAGATATCTAAGGAACTATTAGACGTAAAGATATCTTACTACTCAAATTGGAGCTAGTTAAAATAGCATAAAGTTGTTTAAATGATTACCTTTGTACGAAAAGTATTTTCCATGATATTTGCCATAATAAATTTACAAAATGGTAATTTCTCACTGTTTTTTTTTGAAAAGCTGTACTCGGGAACTATTAAACGTAAAGATTGTTCACATTTGAGCAATTTTCTTCTAATTTAAAAAAAAAAAAAGATATATATGTTTTATGTGTGGTAGGTAGTTTTCAAGATATTAAGTAGGAACTGAATGAAAAATGAGTGATTTCTTTTTTCTTGAATAAAATGGAACTACTGGTGGCGTTTCTACTACTCCTGAAGTAGTAGAATATCAACTCTTCTAGGACTTTTGCTGTACCTGTTGTATAGTTTAGATAAGAATTGAATTCGTTTCCAACTTAAAATGCACGTTTGGTGTTGAAAAATATACAATTTCATTATATCTGCAAAACCTCATAAATGTTCCCGAAATAAGAGGGACTTACCAGGTTTTGCTGTTATACTGTCGATATACTCCAAAAGACTTAATTTTCATTATTGATTAAATTGAGTTTGCAAAAAAAAAAAAGGAGAAAAAGAAAAGCGGAATCTTTTATTGGGTAAACATTTTCTTACTAATGTAAGAAACTCAATAAAAAAAATAAAATAAATAATAAAATACATTCATTGAAAATGGATTTCTGGGAATAAACCTAAATTCACTGGACAATACGTTAATTGGAAAGGATTGTAATATCATCGACATGACTTATAAAAGAAATATATTCTCCTTTAATTTCGTTGCGATGTTATTCTTATCAATTATTTCAAGTAATAGAATTACAGTAACAATAATATTTAATTTAGAAACATGTGTTGAAACGTTTATTCTTTGATCGTTTCTTGATGAATAAGCTAATCTGTGGAATATGATAGGTCATAGAAGCTATGGCTTGTTTAGTTTTTCTTTTAATTGTCTATCAATAAATTTTCAATTTTTTCCA
Source organism: Rhaphigaster nebulosa (assembly GCA_948150685.1). NCBI lineage: Eukaryota > Metazoa > Arthropoda > Insecta > Hemiptera > Pentatomidae > Rhaphigaster > Rhaphigaster nebulosa. Next base: position 182,472,524 of record OX411306.1, read on the forward strand.
ACATATACAGATCCAAAGCGATGGCTGCTTTTATAATTACCACGTAAATAGGTTAAGCTGAACATGTTTTTTGTTGTTCCAACTTCCTGCTTCAACTGCGCTGTAATGATTCTATATTTACGCAGCACGATGAAGGTCTTCATAATCAATGGTGATAATTCATGTTGTGAAAGAATGAATTTGATAAGGTCAGACAATTATAATCTATCTCTTTGCACTGAACTACCGCAATATCTTTCAGATTGGCAAATATGCATTTTATTTTACTTCTAAGAGAATATACTTTTTACTGTAATTAATTAATTATTATAGCATTATATGTAATACTTATCAATTTATGGAATATTCATAAAAAAATTTAAAAGAGGAAACTTAAATTGCCTAACAAACAGATAATTTTTAGAAGTTTTCTCGAAAGAAAAAATGTTCAACATAAAAACGAAACCTTATAATGGGATAAAAATTAATTATTGAATTAATCAAACAGTAAGAAATACCGAATGAATTGATACTTTTTGCGATTGTAAAATATAAATATCTATTCGGTCAGTGTTGTCCGCAAACAGGGATCAGATGGCCCTTCCCCCTCCCTCCTGAAATTTATGATTTTCATATTCCTCAATATAATGTTTCTATTTTGAGTAGTTTTTTTGCATCAGTATTACAATACTTAAAATACAAACACAAAATACGCTATTATACTCATTCTAAAATACGCGGAAAAGAATGAATCAAGACATCTTGACATAAATACACCAAAGAAATAACAAACAAAACTTTCTGAAAAATAAGAATCTGGTGCGGTGCGCACATCGCACAACAAACCGGAACCGACAAACTACAGGCTTAGAGCTAGAGACTATTAACAATCATATTAACAATTTTACCATTTTCTCTTAAACGGCAAGGTTTAACAATTTTGGAAGAATTATTCAATGACAATAGGATGATTTGTAATTTCAAATCTTTCTCATTTATGTTTTCATTTAAAACCGACATTTCGCGGTTATGCCCTATCATCAGGATTAAACAATATTAACGAGGCAAAGGTTCTTGCAGCAAACGGAGCCGTCCGTGTTGTAAAGGACGTAAGAGTATCGTACCCCGGGTGGAGAGTACATTGAAAATTTTAATTCCGTTGTTACTGATTTGACCATTCTCAAAAAAAGTAAAATCGGGTTTCCAAGGATTTTTAAGCTATTTCCTCAAATCTGTTAATTCTGGAAAAAAAATTCAGTTGTTAGATATAACTTTTTTCACCTCTTTCCATTAGGTTTTGAAATTGCTAGTTATATTATTTAAAGCCAAAAAACGAAATTCCCTCACGGTGTCCAAACCGGCTTCGACATCTTCTGTTGCTTTCCGCTCAAATAGTATCTTGATTGGGCAAGTGCCCTCTTACTTTTTAAATCGTCATATTCTTCAGTTTTAAAAATTATCACAACTGTTTGAACTAATATTCTTTTAAATTAAAAATTCCAAAAAAAAAGTGTTCAGAGGTTTTATTTAATTCTCTCATATTCTCAAATTCTAGCGTATTTTCGGTAATAGAGGTTGTGTATGAAAGCCAAAAAAACTGTCATCTTATCCACTCTTTTCAATATTTGTAACCATCTTTTGTCCCGTAAAATTCAGTTGCCATACGGCCGTCACTGTGTTAATGAACGACTGATGAAGTAAAAAGATTATAAAAAGTACAATAAAAATACCGAAACGTATAAAAATTTGCAACAAAACCTGCCATTCACTACTTTTAAACGGAAAATAATTACATCTACATATTTTGTTTTATTACATAAATTACTATTTCTTCATCATAAAATTAAGTAGGGTGGTAAAATAAATCAATAAAATAAAAAGTTCAAAGTAATTTATTTTTAAATAATACTATTTTTATAAAAATATCGCGCGCCTTTTCCGCCACTGGGTTTAATCCATATCCCAAGTGACATGGACAATGTCAGGAAAGAATGAATAATGCTTCACCAGTACTAGCCATACAGGGTGCGGCATCCGTTACCAACAGAACTTTTTCATTAAATGGTGCTTGGGTATTTTTGAAAAATTGTAGCATTGACTAAGCGAGAGACCGTTTCGAAATTTGTCCTCTCCAACACCTTACTGCAGATTAAAAAAGGATTAGCATTTTTTTCCGGATGAAATATACCAATTATCAAATTACAAATATAAAGCCCCCTTGAATCTTATCGATTTTTGAAAGGGTCGACTCGTAGCTCGTTTGCAGGTAATTTTTATAGTGTGCCATTCCCAACGAAATGAATTTATAATTTATCTTAAATTTTAATATTTTGATAAAAAAAAATTTAAAAGGTTGTGACTTTAATTTGTTGAAAGGATCATAAGTCTTCGTGGAATTGTTTCTGGGCTGAGTTGGAAGTCAAGTTGCACAAGCTTAGAACTTACTTTTACGAGAAAGTTTTATCCGTTTATACCCAGCTAATTACAAAAATTTAAGTTATTTAGCTAATGTTTTAAAATAGAAAAATAATAATGTGTAGAATGCATTACCTGAGTTACAATGAGCATCTATTTGAGACTTTGATTCAAACCCAATTGCTTTCTCACATGATATGCAGAATACAGTATTTTTAACTTAACATCACGGTAATTAATTATATTATAATAAGCTAAGTGTTAGCCTCAGCTATACTCAGCTGTAATCCAGCTCGTCCTTGAATTGACTGGACTGAGTATAGCAGTGTGGATCATAAAAAGAGGAGAATGGAATGGTGGGGATTAAGTGGCTTTCCATGAATTTAAAGAGAGAAAAACAAACTTTTGAAAATTTCTGAGAAAATTGTATTTAATTTAGTGTGTTATAATCAGCCACGAATTACTTAGTGAAATTTTCCTTTGTAATTTTGTTTTAATGTTAATATTTTAAAAAAATATACAAATATTTTTAATACAATATTTAAAGGTGCAATTTCATGCAAAATAAAATTTGCAAATGTTAAACAGGATGTCTTAATGGATGTCAATCCAGCAGAGCAAAAAGTGCAATTGCGCGAGAATCTCGTGCAATTGTACTTTTTTTTTGGTTGTCCGAAATCGATCGGAGACAAGTTATTTACAGGAATAAGGCATCCGGATTAGCATATAATATAAGTTTTATTTTGCACGAAATTGCACATTTTAAACAATTTCGGATAAATTGCACGTTTTATGTTTTTACTACATTAAATTGTATATTTAGTCGTAATTAAAAAAAATTGTAAATTGCTTGAAAACAAAACATTGAACCAAAATTACACATTTTAGATTCACGAAATAATGCATTACTCTTTAAAACACATAAAAAAATATAATATAAGTCAAATATCTGAAATTTGAAGTTTGTTTTGCTCTTTTTAGATTCGTGGAAAGTTATTTAATCCTTCCCAATCCATTCACTTCCTTTTATGTTCTTCAGTGCTACACTCAGTCTGTAGTTGGCAAAATAATTATGCATACACACAGTTTTTTGGACAAAAATATGTTCAATAATTTATTGAAAATAAATTGATTAATGGATATGATAGCAAACAACATCCCACATATTTTTTTACGAGTGATGGGAATTAAAAATCCGAACTACCTAATTAAAAACAAATATCGGAAATTGGTCTGGCAAAACAATTATTCATGCTGTAACAGTTGTGATATTAACTAGTTAGTTAGTCATCTGATCATGGTTTTCATTTAATTAAATATATCTTATTCAAATATAAAACCAAAATCCAAAGATCGTAAATCCAAAGAATTATGTTCTACCGACAAGAATGAGTGGTTCAACTTTTTCGACAAAGATTGAGTTATCGATATATCGGCCGAAATTTGGGATAGTCTCAATTGACCATGCGATACGCTATTAAAAAATATATCAATTGCCAATAAAAAAACATTTAGGCAAGAAAATACGTTGCCATAGTGCGTGAATCACGTATGGTCCTGCTAAAAGTAGCAAAAAATACCCTAATAAGAGCTTGTGAGGTTTTCACATTTTTCATAACAATGATCCAACCTACCTAATTTATTGAGAAAAAATAGTCATTTATGAAAGAAAAGAAAATATGTAGATTTTTTTTTGTTTTTTTAAGTATAAACGAAGTAAATGGCAGAATTTTATTTTCCGTTGCACATTTACATAAACACAAACGTAAATACGTTTTGGCATTTTTATTGTACGTTTCACAATTTTGATTTATTATTTTCAATAATAGACCTTTGGAATCGACCAAGGAGCAATATTTTGTAACCCCCTCCCTCTCAAAATTTGGGGTTTTACGTTTCAAAATACGTAGAATCCAAATATCGAATAAAAAAAAAGTCCGTCCGTATGCCGTACGCCGTCCGCGCCTTTTCTCCGAGACTAATGAACTAATTTTCTTGAGATTCGGTACCAATGTCACAGGTCACCCGAGGATGATCCTCGGAACTCGGCATTACCATCCGTCCGTTTGTTTCAAAATGGCGGCCGATTATAGATCTTATAAGCCCATAGCTCGGTCATTTATAAAGATAGAGGAGAAATATAAGTTATTTTGGAATCAGCATAACAAGGCATTAAAATAAAAAAATTTAAAAAAGGAAAAATAAAAAATCTCTATCTGTAAATGCTTTTGGTTTATTATCTTCAATAATATACCTTGGGAATCAACCAAGGAAAAAATGTTTGTAAGCCCCCTTCAAAATTTGAGGTTTTACGTTTCAAGATACTTGTATGTAAAAGCCATTACAGGAGCAGAGTTAGGCACAAATCACCGCCTGGTTGTTGCTGATACCAAAATTACTAAGCCGCGAAAGAAACGCTGTAAAACATATGAACGAATTGCGGCCGAAAAGTTCAGAGATCCAGAAGTAATTAAAAGATATAGAGAGGTGCTGCTGGCTAATTTACAAGAAACCAATTATGACATGGTTCTCAATGATTTATGGCTTCAGATCAAAAGAATCATTCTTTCTTGTGCAACAGAGGCATGTGGTATTAAGAAAATTAAGCCTCAGACCAAAAGTACTAGATGGTGGAATGATGAAGTGCAAAAAGCGACAAAAGATAAGAAAGAAACATGGAGTGTATATAGGCAGAATAAATCCCAAGCTTGCTGGGATGAATACGTCAGACAGAGAAACATTGCCAAGCAAGTTGGCACAGAAACCAAGGCAAATTCTTGGAAGGAATTTAGAAAGAAGATCCAAACTAACCTCGAAGAAAATCAAAGGAAATTCTGGAGCACTCTAAATGGACTAAGAGAAAAGAAAGGAAAACAGGTTCGAAGTGTCCAAGATAATAACGGTGATTTGGCGTCACAAGAAAATGAAATTCTTAAAGTATGGCATAAGTATTATAGGATCCATTTTCTCTCCGGGAATACAGACTCTACATGATGGCCATAGAAGACCAAGAATCCGCGAGAACCAGATGGAGAACAGTGATGATGATGTCATAGAAGAAGATGACTTTATTTTGACCATGGATAAAATAAAACTGGGCAAAGCAGCAGGAAGAGACAGTATCGCGCCAGAATTCATAAAATATGGTGGAGAAGAAATGGTCAAGTGTCTACAGAACCTCTTATCTCGGAAAAGATAATGCCACTTGACTGGGAAAATAATATTATAATTCCGATTTTTAAGAAAGACAACCAGGCAAAGTGTGAGAATTATAGACCAATATGCCTATCGTCTGTAGTATATAAATTATATACAAGAATACTGGAACAGAGGCTCAGGAGATTGGTGGAACATGGTCTGGAAGAGGAACAGGCTGGCTTTAGACCAGTGAGACAAACTCAGGTCCATATTCTCTCACTACAAATGGTTGTTGAAAAAGCGCGGGATAGAGGAAGAAAATGATTTTTGGCATTCCTAGATTTGAAGGCTGCATTCGATTCCCCGCCAAGAGATTTGGAATGCTCTATAGGAAAAACAGGTACACCCACTCTCATCAGTGCCATCAAATCGGTATACCAGGATCCCAAGGGAATAATTACTGTTTATATATATTACTGCTTAACGGAACTGAATCAGAGCCATTTAGGTTTCATAAAGGCGTCAAGCAAGGGGACAAGTCTAAGCCCACTTCTTTTCATAATATGCATGGATGAATTATGGAAAGTCTGCAAGCGAAGGACACCAAGAGCGACAGTGAGGTACTGGAATTTAATTCCTGTACAGGCACAAGCTCTCCTATATGCGGATGAAGGGGTCCTGATTGCTGACACCCAGGAAATGCTTCAGGTGGCTGTCGATGAATGGTTGGAAGAGCTCCAGAGGAAATAAATCCTATTAAAAGTAAGGTGATGGTTATCGGCTGGGACGTGGAGAGTATTTGGCAAAACAAGAAGAGACTGCTGGAGTAATGTTTCAAAAATATCTATTCTGTCCAAGTAAAAAAAATTAAGCAGTAGGCACCAAAGAAAAAAAAAAAATTAAGCTTGTCCCAAGATGATCGCCAAGAGAGTGTCGAACTGGAAGTGTTCAGAAAAAACTGTGTCAATGCAAGTAGACTGTGATGGTTAAGATATGCAATCAGAGGGTAAAATGACACAGAGGAAATATTTGATGTGCACATCAGTAGGAAAAAAAAAGGAAAGACTAAGGAAGCTAAGGGAAGTCCAGAAATGATCCAAGGAAGGATAAATCACAGAGATACGAGGAAGTCAGAAGCCCAGTTTATGAATCTCTTGGTTTACATAGAGTCAAGGAGGCTAATGGTGTGTTCTACTCCATCGGCACTACATTATTAGGGAAACAGGAGATAAAGAAAGAAACAAAAATACCTTTATTTAAAACAGTATTTCTGCCTGTCCTTTTATATGGTGCGGAGAGCTGGACTGTCCTTGATAAACACACGAGTAACGGCAGTAGAAATGAGCTACCTTAGGAGAGTACTTGGCAAAACAAGAAGAGACTGCTGGAGTAATGAAAGAATAAGAGAGGAACTGAATATAAAACCAGTAAAAGAAATTATAGAAGAACGCCAAATGAAATGGTTTGGCCATGTTTACAGGATGGACGATACCCAAAAAGCTAAATGGCTCTTGGAACCAAAACCAGAGAGAAGGCGACCTAGAGGCAGACCCAGGATGATGTAGCACAACTATCTGGAGAGACTTGGGGGAGCAACTCTCCAGATCGAGAGAATAACCAAGAGCATACGAGAAAGAAGTACAGCCTCACCACATGATTTAATCTTTGTTCTGGACAGAAACGGTAAAATTAAAATTGTCTGATAATAGTATTTTTTTACAGCGTTAAAATCTACGGAAAAAAACACTTACTTACCTTTGAAGTGAACCTGAATGAGATCAATCAAAAGTGCACCCGGGAGGCAGAATGTAAACGTACTTATAACACGGAGTAGGTAACTGTTAAGCGAGAAAAACTTAGTTCGGCAGTGTTGCCCGGCACTACCAATCTGATAACAGGCAGAGAAAAATTCCTATTTTCTCTGCTCAAGTGAAAGGGAGAACTGTTGCAGGTACGTCACGAGTGCACGAGCTCACCCCTGCTCTGTGACGAGAAGAACACCGACTCACTATATTTCCTGCGGTGTACATTTGACTGTGTCGTACACCCTGACTTGTGCGTGTTGGAGGGAAGAAGTTGGCCGGAGGGTCGATGTAGCTGAGATAATAATGAAAAAGAGAACAAAGAAGGCGGTTAAGTCATTTAATTTCTTTAAAGAAATTGAATTTTATGACAAAATTTAAAAATTTACGTAAACTTTTTACATAACTTTTGTAATTTTTAAATATTTTTGAAAATTTAGTACAGGGCAAAAAGGAACCAAGTGGTTGAAGTGCACAAACGATTGTAAATAAATAATAGAAATGAAATAGCTTATGCATAGTGAACTATCAAAATACCTTCTGCTTTATGTCATGGAAAAGTTTGGAGACAATTTTGGTGAATAAAATTGGTTACAAAGTTATTTGTTAGCAAAATATATGCTCTTTCACCATATTTATGTTTGTTTTTTTTTACATTACCACTTGTGATTGACGCGAAATTGATTGGTTTTTGATATCTATGCGGGGAATAAACTAAAAATCAACTAAAATAATACCATAAAAGAAATAAAACTGTATAAATAATCGTTTAATATTGTCTGTACTTGACATCAATCTTAACCTCATCTCTTGGCTAGTAGAATATATAATATCTCATTTATTATACATCGCCCAAATATGTGCAACTCAGTGTGTCCTTGCTAATATTATTTGCAGAATATTACCGCATTATGTACTCTGGTTCGGCGAGAGAATTTCTATTTCCAGATGTGCCTCTCACTCATTCCGTATTAAAAATGACTCAAATATGATATTGAGGCCGTTATCCTAATTTTTTGTCCGCTCTATTCATTTAATGTGTTATTCATAATTTTGCTAGTGCTGTTAGTACTCGAGGTTGAGTTCGAATACAAAACGGTTAATCAAACTTAGTCTGGACCACTCCCTATGTTTTATCCTTTAATCCTGTTTTAATTTATTGATAATAATTATTATCAAAGTGATTTATCGATGATAATTATCATAATTTAATAATAATAATTTATTTCATTGATGATAATGAAATATATCGGTGATTACGTACTCCCAACTAATTTTTGATACTTGTATGTTAAATTATGAGATGTCACTAAACATTTTTCACGAAAACCAGGACTAGATTATAATAACTCTTAAAATATTTTTGGTCACGGATTTTACAAATTGTTTGTATATTATTACTATTTGCTATACTAAATTACTTTATTTATGCTACTATATAATATACTAACAATATGTACAAATTATTTATGTACTTATATATTGCAAAAAAACTCGAAAACTAATTAAATTGACTAATGCCCAATTAATATTTTGGATCATTCTTCCTACACATTTTTATATATTGGAATACTCTAATGGGTATTATTAAACTTTATTTTCGATTTTTTATTATTTAGTAATGGCATACAATGATACATTCCCTAACTAATAAAATACCTTTGTAATTGAGCCATACGGTTGGTGTTGTTTTGATGTTCATTCTGATCATTACACAATTCAATTTTCCAGAATTAAATAGATGATTGGTAATTTAGATTGTTAGTTTATCACTCTCGAGAGTGATAGATATACTCTCGAGAGTGATAAAGGCTTCTGAGACTTCGAGGGTGAGCTCTCCGAACGTTGTAATGTCACGTCTCAGCAGGGGTCTAAACGGTCCCTCCCTCCTTCCGTAGGATACTTTCAGGAAATTTAAACCAGTTTTGAATGAGTGAGACTATTTTCCGAGAGGAGGGAGGAAAATTCACACCTGCTGTGGTGTGACATTACAACCCTCGGAAAGCTCACCATCGAACTATCAGAGGCCTTTAAAGAATATCAACCACTCTCGAGAGCGAAAAGCTCGTTCCTGTAAAATCTCATTTATCCTTATGAAGAGGTTTAACCACAAGCACCCTTGCAGTTCGTTGGTTTTGAATTTTACAGTTTATGGAAAACGTTTTATTCGCATTTTTTAATAATTGTAATATTGCTTCATTTTCTTCGTTCTTTACTTCTGAATAATCATGTCAGGGATTGAAATTTTACAGTTCTCTTGAAATCCTCCAGGCTTCCATTCAGCTCGATCTTTATGCCAGTTGGGCTTGGTCAGACTTTCTTCTGATTTGCTATATTGGCACAGGTGGATATTGCCAATTCCTGACAATTAAGGCAGGTAGGATGTAATCACTTGTTCTCCTCTTATGAGTTGATAGAAGTATCATTCTAATTGTGCAAAACTCTTCTAAACGATTTTATGGCGTTTTAGTTTTCTCTTTTTAGAAATTTCCTCCCTCAGCTTATTTCGTCCGCTCTTCATTAACATTCAGTCTGTATCGACTATGTATCCACTGAAGATTGACTTATTTATATTTAATGTACTTATTTATATATGGTGTGTCTTAGTCTTGTATTAGTAGGTTATTATTGAAAATATTTCATGAACGATACTTTAATATTTTGTATAGTCTTTGACAATCAATACACAATTTTATTTTATTGATTGTTTTAAAAAAACCCTGGGGCGTAAACTGATTACTATTTTTGTTAAAATATTTATAAAAGTTCTTGGCATTGCTCGCGCTCTGAAAAAACAATTTCTTTCTATTCTACATTTATTGTTAGTCTATTTCTTAATTACTTCTCCTTTTAGTTAATGCCAGGTTTTGCTGATGATATTTTAAGTTTTAAATCACGTTGTATAATGAAGACAATGTTGCTTATTACGCAGTGGTTTATTTTAGAAATATCTTGATGTTTTTGCTATCCGTTGTTTTTTGAGTGACATTCCAGAAGCTATGAAACAAATACTAATCTATTTTTTAATTCCATCTTGGTATTATCGTTCCTTATATAGACATTTTATTTTATATTTATATTTAAATATTCTTGCTGCCTGAGAATTATATTCAACTTGTTGTATTACTTACCATAGAATCAAAAATATCGCAATGATACGTTCTACGTATAGCTTAAAATGGGATATATTCATTTTTAGTTTTATAGCTAAAATAAGTACCTATCTAGATTGTCCAAATAAAACTCGATGGACTGTATGCTGTTAAACAAGGAAGTTAATTCATGAATAAATTAAGATAAGTTTAGTAATTCTCCATGCCCGATGATATGTGACCTACTTTTAAAGCAATGGAAAGCGACTTAGATTTAAAGATTATTTAAAGAAACAAAAATTTTAAATGGCTATAAAAATGTATAATTCATAATTTGATATGTCAAATGATTCAATTTCGAACAGAAAATTGTTCCTGGAAGATCCCTTTACAACAAAAATGAGAGATAATTTGTTTTATCAGCCTATTGAGCGAGCAGAAGGAGAAATAATCGTAAATTTAGTGAGTCCTAAATAAAAACGAGAGGACTGGCGATGGTCTCTATTCCTGACTCGAAGGTTCGTTGTACCCTGACTGTGCCGGGGTGAGAGGTGCTGCGGACGGTTTCCCATATACACGTGTCCTCCCACCCAAGGCCCCAGTTTACAACCCCCACCACTTGGGTCAACTCCCTCTTTCGTGTCCCGAAATAAACCAAATATCTTAAAACGACTTACCAAATAAAACTCCACAAATGCCGGTACGACTCGACCGATTTTTCCTCTTTTTCAACATATCTCAGATCAGTTGTCCCACAAATTTGTGTTTTGTGAGTTGTTACGAACGGTTTCCCGTTGTACACGTGTACAAGGGTCACTCACCCTTTACGACGATAAACAACCCAGAGGGCTCTAGTAGTCTAACTCCTTCCATTAACCCATTTAAGGACAGTCAATAACCAACAACTCAACCAACATAGTTCAAAGAACTATCTACACTTTTTAAAGTGATATGGTCCATAGCAAAAATATTTAGTGTTGCAGCGTTATGAATTTAAAATGCGCATCAACCTTCATCTATTAAACTATAAATTCACTTTTCATTTTTCAATGAAAACAAATGAGCAGCAATAAAAAATTAAAATGCTATTGATTTTTCATCCTTAATAACATTTAATCACCTATTAAATTATTTTAATGGAAATCAACAACTCAAGTCAGTGAAAAATTATATGATTTTTTTGTTGGTATTGCTAGGGCTGTCGATCTGGTTGTATATTTAAAAATAAATAAATTAAAGTGAACAATGAGACTGAAACATCTAAAAAAGAGATTGAACACATCATTGTTGGAATTTTTAAAACAAAGCCTTTTGTCTCTCAACTAGCAGTTTATAACCGACTAGTCAATTTTGTCAATTCAGACATAATCAGGACTGAAAACCACAAAATCACACCAGACCAGAGGTAGCACATCTCAGTTCTATGAACTAACCAAATAGAGATAGTACATGGCACGTAATCAGCACAATATATACTAATGGAAAAGGGAGGTAACACTAGAAAAGATGAATAAATTAAAAAGTAAATGGAACTATAACAAACCCTAATTTTAACTGCAAATTTTTCGACGATGTCTTATATGCAACAGTAATGTTATCTATTACTTATTTGTATTATCAAAGAACAAATTCATAAATGGTAAGCCTCAGTGAGACAATGAAATGAATTGACACTCTTTGCTAACAAGTTTGTTACTAAACTTATGTAAAAAAAAAGGAGTTATTTTTTATGGTTGTATGGATGAAGCAAAATATTTGACTGTATCTTGATTTATATAAACACAAATTGAAATAAGTGAGTTGATCTGAAGGTGGAATACTCAGCCCGAATGCTTGCATGTGTTAGTAAGATATAAACAAAATAGATTCATCAGAATAAAATAATATGCTATAGAGATACATGCTACGGATTGGAAATCAGTATCCCAAGAAAAGGTAGGAGTAGAATGGGCTGGTTACGATAGCCAAAAATCTATAACTTTAGTCCAACGTTTTTTTGGGCCTGCGCCAACTTATTCAGTGATAGCGCTCTCATGAGATAAATAAATGTCTAGAAAACTAAGCTCAGATTATAATTAAATGATCAACATTTAACAGTATCAAATTTATTCAATGGCCTAATGATTGTGTGTACGTATAGATTTAAACTCTTTCTGTAAATTTTAATTGAAATTGGTATAATTTCAATAATTCACTTATTTTTTCTTTTCTTTTTTTGGCATATCCTTAAGTTTGAGCACCATAAGTTCATATCAGTCTGAGTACATAAGTATAAGACTTGAGCTGTTAGTTTAGATCGTCAATTAAAAAATGTAGAGTCACTAAATTAATGTGACCATCCTTGAAAATTCTGAATGAGAGATGCCCCTTTACCTAGCCCAGATATACATTGGTGGATCAGTTGCAGGTACCAGCGCTAACGGTAGAGCAGAAATACACATAGAATTCCGGTGCCGACCTTAGACAAAGCCATCCCAGATGGTTCCATATGCGCAAATTTCAAAACTGAACCGAAGGCAATCTTAGAGGGCAGCAGAATAATGAGGCAACTGAACAGAAATCCAGGATCCAAAATCATGACCAAGATGTCGCCTATTACAAATGAGCAAGAAGGAGCAAGTTGGATTCTTTAGACTCAGGACGGGTCATAATAGGATGAAAGCATATCTTTAGAAATTCAGCATCGGTGAAAGCCCTCTCTGTGGGTGCATAATAGGGGAGCAAACCACAGAGCACTTCATTCAGGCGTAACCTAAGCTGGATGAAAACAAGAAGCGGATCTGATCAAACCAAACTGACTTACTCATCAAACTCTGCAGTAGTCTGAAGGATTTCATGAAGACTATCGAGTTCAAAGTTTTAATCCCGGACCAGACCATTCGAGGGAAGAATAGAAAAGAAGAATTTTAGCAACAAGTATTATCACTGCTCCCAGGCCGAAGTTGGTCCGCGGCACCGCTTCTGACTTGAGAATAGTATGGAAACGTCTAAACATGCTCGGCCACCACGGCCTCGAAAGAAAGAGATTATTTAATCCTCCTGGTTTCAACAGTTTTAGTAGTGCGTTCGGAGAAAATCCTGTTAGATAGAGCAATATTCATTAAAACTATGTTTTTTTGTAATTTTTATATTTTTGTAAATTGTTCTTTTTCTATACTAGCTCTATAATAAAAGAAAAAAACATATACTAATTCATAAATATGTAAAAACGTCTAATATTTCAACAAAAAAAATGAATTTCACTAAGAGTACAGAAAAGAACTGATTTCACTTCCTATAATAAAAGAAAAAAACGTATACTAATTCATAAATATGTAAAAACGTCTGATATTTAAAAAAAAAAAAACTGATTTCACTTCCTTTTTTTTACACGTAGTAATCCTGCAACAGTAACATATATTTCCTCGTGACAGTAATTTCATTTTCTGGAGCTTGTAGGGAAAACATCCCAGTACGTTCGAGTCAGAAGCGGCGCAATACGGTGTTAAGACTTAAAGGACTAAAACCAATACTAGCTATACATTTCTTCTTTTTTTTTACTTTATCTAGTCTAGGAGATCAGTTATAACTATCTTAGTGTTAATAATCAGTCATAACAAACATTTCGATGGCCAAAAAGCAGGGGTGGATCTAGAAATTGTCTCTAAGGGGCATTAAAAAAAATCTCTTTATAAGGCTCAATATGATCAGTGGCGGCTGGCTGATAGAAACTGTGGAACAGAAGCACTCCCATTTCCACTTGATATTATCAATAACATTCAATATAATGATTCCTTTTTCATTTATTCTTTCTTAATACTTGTACCATATATATATATATATATATATTCCTTAAGCTTAAAGGCCAGTAGCCATACCACAGTTCATGAAAAATATACAAAAATCTTTTTTGGAACTGTGCGCTTCACAGTTCCACCAGGCGGTGCTTCTTTTAGTTAGGCACATGTACAACATGTACTAAATCCAGTTTCATTTTACGTTTAAAATTTAAGTAAATAGATGAATCGTTTTTGGGTTTCCTGAAAATTTACAGACTTGGATTTATCTCCTTTTGCATCTCCATGCCTCTTATGAAGAGTAAACACATTATTTCTGAATATGTGAGACTGGCCATCACAGCATTAGGAAGTTCATATAATGAACGATATTTCAGATAAGATTTTTTCTGATATTCTAAACATTCTAGAATTTAAATGGTGGCAATGAGAGGACAGGTTATCTGGGACACCATGTATATATATCATGTGTATTAATGGGGCACATAACAATTAATCGGTCATTTCGCAGGGTTACTCTGAAGAGGAAAAAAAAATTTTAAGACCCTGATAAATATTTTTCTTATGATTAAATTAGTTTGATTTATTTCGGCGTTGCTGAATTTTGAATCTTTGCAACCATATTTGAACGAAAATGCGACCGATTTAGTAAACTAACTGACGCGAATTGACATGTGGTAACGTATTTCCTGTAGGAAATAAGCTATTTGCTGTTGGCTACTCCGCTTGGGGTAACCGTACGCACAATGCATCTATTGGTATTTAACACAACTCCGTTTTGGGAAGGAAAAATATGTTCCTGTTTATATTCTTTATTAAAATTATTCAACATTTGCTATCTGTTATAATATACACGTTTCGGAGACAATACTCAATCTTCAGGTCAGCTCAATGCAATATATGGTATTAACTCCCTAATGTTGTAGATAACAACTGTTGAATAAATTTCATGATTAGAGGAATTTTTAAAAGTTAATGTACTTAATAAAGTGATCAAAAACATCTCTACATAATTTAAAAAATGTATTTAAGGAGAAGGCTGGATGGGGTGCTGTCAGAAATAAAACAGTAATGAATTATACCGCATCCAAACCATAATTTGGTTTCATAAACGGTCAACTTTATCATAATTATTTTTTTTTTATTTATTTTTATTTAACGCGACAAAGCGCCAGCTAAGGACCACGCGTAATCACTTCATGGCTTTCAGCCCACACCCTCTTCATGTTTTCCTCCATTTCCTATCTGCGCTCCTCTGTCCACCCTCTTCCCACCCTCTATCATCCTTCTAAATTTCTCTCGGTCCTGGTAGTCCTCTTCTCTTATCCCCAGTTTCTCCATTTCTTCCTTTATCTGCTCGGGGTATCCTTTGATGTTTTTAAGTTTCATCACCCTGTCAAAGATCTGCTTGTTCACTCTATCCTTGTCCATCCTCTTCATGTGGCTGTAAAATTTCAACCTCCTTTTGCTCATTGAGGTCTCTAGATCTTCAATGCCTTCGTACAGGCCTTTGTTCTTTTTTGGCCAGTTCTTTTCTCCCACTTTCCTTGGCCCATGGATACACCTCAATATCTTTCACTCTATTCTCAGCAGTCTCTCTGTGCTGGTAAAACCCGCTGTTTCCGTTCCATACAATACCACAGGTTTTACTACCGTCTCGTATTGTCTGACTTTAGCCTTTCTTTAATTTTTTTTTAATTTAATCATATTTTTTATTTTTCCATATTTACATATGAAGTATATGTATAATATATGAAGTACCTAGTAAGAGGAAGTATTGCGATCGTGAAAATTTTCGATTTCTAGTTTTCGACAGGAAAATACCTTTTGAGGTCCCCTGTGTCAAATAATCATTGTTATTATAATCAAGTCTTGCAAAATAGTCTCTGTGTGCCAACAGTCTAGCTCAAAAACAAAAAATTGTACGAAACTGAAAAAATTATTTAAGAAAGGTATATGCATGTGATGTTACAGCAACTTTTTCGTTGCTCGAAAACGGCTCGAAAGATTTTTATGAAACTTGCCTAAATTCTTTTCCTCGAAGCCCTTTAACTTTTCATATATGTAATACCTCACCGAGGAAATGTAGAGAAAAAAGTTATGAAGAAAAGAATATTTTATTCGCGTATGACTCAAAATGTACCTATGTATTTTATGGTAAACTATGTATATGAAAGATAATTAAATTATCTAAATAACAAAAAAGGAACAATCGAAATTGGACCTTTATTAGCAAAGATACAGCGTATCGGACTAACTGGAAGTGCCAATTATGTTATCGAGTTTACAATTTTTCGTAAACGGCTTTGACGATTTTAATGAAACTTGCCTAATGTCTTCTTCGTTAAGCCCTTTTACTTTTCATACATTTAGTACATTACCGAGAAATTTTTTTTTTATATTTGCATAACTCAATAAGTAGATATGCATTTTATGATAAATTAAGTATAAAATCATTTGAAAGGTAATTAAATTCTCTAAAACACAAATTATCTAAATCACGCACAGTATTAGGAAAGATAAAGCGTATCTTACAACGACTACAAAATCCTAGATGGAAAGCCGAGCACATCCGAAAGGAAACGGATGCGACCGAAACTCCTCCCACCAAGCAGGTAGCCTGTTATCAAAAATACGCTCTATAATAATGGAATTTAATAATAAAAATGTGATTTAAATATTCCATTTATGTGATTTAATGGAAAGAAAACTAAACCGAAGCTTTTAAAATATATTTCAAGCTTGACAAACCAAAAATACAGAGCATACGGAATTGTCTCACTAAAATTGTTTAAAAAAACTATTTTATTGTACTTTTGTGAGAGAAGACGTGAAGAAATGTATGCTATTAAGTCTATTTCAAGTATCAACTCTCCGTTTATAAAATTATGTTAAAAAGATTATTATCGGATGTTAACGGAAAGTTTGTGATGCGCGTACCGCACCAGATTTTTTTTCAATTAAAATATATAGATGCAGTATGAACGTACTGAAAGACGAATACAGTGATTTTTCTTATTTTTTGTTAAAGTATTTTCAGTTGTCATCTTGGTTGTGGTCATCTTTGGGTTCATCGTGACCAAGTCAGACATCTGTCAATATGTTTAGATCGGCGAGTTAGCAGATAATAATCCCCATTTGTGAACAGGATTCTGGTCTTATAGATTTTCTATGGACCTTTTCTTTTTAAACAGCTACTCATGTGCATCCATATCTATTTTTGCATATGAAATTTTGATAAATGGGAACTTATTTCTTACAACTTCAGGTTCATGAAAAAATGTTGTTTATTGATATTTTCACATGAAATATAAAAATTTTTAATCAACTTCAATAATTTATTTTTAATAAGAAAACGGATGCTTCATGTTTGGATTTTTATGGACTATTTCACAAAATTTAAGAATTACATATAACAAATTTATATAATAATGAAATTATTAGAATAGACTCAATGATATCTGTATCTTCAATTTAGTTGAAGGAAGCGCGAATATTGAGTTAATCCTTCCACCTGCTAATCATTTTTAATGTAAATGTGAAGGTTCAGTTTTATACCTCCAGTTTATAAAAGTTTCGGGCTGAATTTGAACTAGCAAAAAGTGTAACAAACGATGAACGAAAATTGAAGAATAAACTTTCGTCTAGGTTTTTCATCATCATCAGCAGCAGCGGAGGTGTCCATAGGGAGGGGTTACGACGTACAGACAAGAGTAATTATGAAGGGACAATTCCTTAGTCAGGAAGACCTCCAAATAATTAAAAACTATGTTGGAATACGAATTACCAGAGAATCGGATATGTCAGAGGTAACAATTGGAAGAATCTTACCAGAGATAGCTCACTATCAGTCGATACCTGCAGACAGGAGTAAGCTGCATGGAGAGATTAATCACGAAGCTCAACTTGAAGGAAACTTGGAAGATGCATTATTTTCTGAACATATGAAATGGAATGGAATTCCGATGGAAGAGAGACCTATGCTGCCCCGTTTACCTTATAGAATACAGAGTTTGAAAATAGTCAAAGCTACGAACAAGATACTGGAAAAACATGCTGAATTTATTAAAACCGTGTGTGATTTGAAGCATTGGATCTATATATCTGGTAAAACTGTAGTAACTCACCTAGGTTTGAAGGTAAAAGAGAGAGATGTGTTGAAGAAGTGTCAAACCAAGGAGTCTACTAGACTGCCTGATTGGAGAAGAAAACTGGAAGGGAAAATAACTGAACTACGAAGGCGAATCGGAATAATAACAAACTACGTCCGAGATTCTGCTAAAGCTTCAAAAAAACAAAAAAGAAAGATAGATGAAATTGTGGTCCTTCATCTTCGTACTATCATTCTTGAAACTGATCTCACTAGAACTCTCCATCTCTATGCTGACAAACTCAAGCAAAAGCCAGCAGTATATGCCAACAGAATACGAAGATATACAGCAGCAGCTCTTCTCAGAGAAAACAATAAGACTTATGAAACAGACCAGCGTCGGTTTTATTAAAAATTAAGCGGCGAAAGACTAAATCTCAATGCAAAAATACCTTCGATATATAGCATGGAGTTATTTTGGAAAGAATTATGGGAGCAACCAGCATATCATGATGCAAATGCTACATGGTTGCCCGAAATAAAGGATGCACTTGAAAAAACACCTTTGATGCTTCCACTGATCATTACCACAGAGGACGTAGCTGAAGCCGCTAAGAGGATGCATAATTGGAAGTGCCCAGGAAGAGATAAAATACAGGCTTATTGGCTTAAGCAATTCAGTAGTCTACATAGAAAATTGGCGGATCTCTTCCAATCAATTATAGAAGGATCAGCGGAAATATCTAAAGATTTTGCAGATGGTATAACTTACATGATACCAAAGGAAGAAGGACCTAATCTAGAACCTAAGACTTCAGACCTATAACCTGTCTAAATACAACATATAAACTCCTGACATCAATAATTGCTTCGAAAATGAGTAATCATTTGATAAATAACGATCCCTTACCTCCAGAGCAATTGGGATGTAGGAAAGGAGCTAGAGGCTGCAAGTACTTTTAATGATGGAAATATTTATTGCCAATCAAGCATGCAAAAAACAGCGGAATTTGTCAATGGCTTGGATTGACTACAAAAAAGCATATGACACTGTACCACACAGTTGGTTAATCCAAGTACTAGAACTGTACAAAGTCCACCCGAGCATAATAAATCTTCTGAAGAAGCTTATGGAAACATGGAGCACTAGGCTGACAGTGGACAGAAGTCACTCAGGCTACAATACCGGAATCATAAAAATTTCTCGAGGAAATTATCAAGGGAAAATTCTCTCAGTCCTTTATGGTTTTGCTTAGCCCTCTAAGCCAAATCTTCAAAAACAGCAAGATTGGATATCAATTAAAAATTGGAGACAACAGATCCATTATCAGCCATAGTCTTTAAATGGATGACTTGAAGTTGTATGCAAGAAATAGGGAGCAGTTTCAAAGCATGATGGAAGTTGTATCATCATTCAGTAACTCAATCTGTATGTCTTTCGGTCTCGAAAAGTGCGCTATGGTGAATGCGCTAAGAGGAAAAGTAAATGACAACAGTTCTTTGCAACTTAGATCAGGAGCTACTATAAGACATCAGTCTCTAGGAGAATTCTACAAATACTTGGGTATAAAACAAGTCATTAAAATAGCTAGGAAAGAGATGCTCAGCGAGATAACTTGTAGGTTTAAGAAGAGACTGCAGCAGGTTCTGAGTAGTCATCTTACGGGTCAAAATAAAATCCATGCCATTAATACATGGGCGATTCCATTGGTAGCATATAGTTTTGGTATAATAAGCTGGTCAACTACCAAACTTCAAGAAATGGATCGTCTGGTGCGCACAATGATGACCAGTGCTAGAGTTCATCACCCAAAGGCGTCTATGGCTAGACTTTATTTGCCCAAAAAGGAAGGTGGTCGTGGTCTTATCTCTATCGAGAACTCATGTCGGAAACAAGAAAACTCTATGAAGGAGTATTTTAGAGAAAGTTCGTCTGTAATCATCGCTATGATGAGAGAGATGGATGAAGATTACACAGCCCTCAATCTCAGAGATCCAACGCTACATGACATTGGAAGTGAGGATCATTTAAAAAATATATGGAAGAAAAAGGAACTGCATGGTAGGTTCTACCATCAGCTGCATGAGCCGGAAATCGATAACGAATGCTCAGTTGATTGGTTGAAAACGGGTCAAATTTTTGGTGAAACAGAAGGTTTTTATATGGCAATACAAGACCAAGTTATTGCAACTAGGGCTTATAGGCGACATATCCTAAAGGACAACGTCGTTACAGATAAATGTCGCCTTTGCTTAAAGGCTCACGAATCAATCCAGCATGTTACAAATGGATGTGAATCTTTGGCTGGGACAGACTATTTGATGAGGCATAATAATGTGGCATAAATATTTCACCAAAACATATGCAGAAAATTGGAGTTATTGGACAATGATGAGGTCCCATACTATCGCTATACTCCAGATAAACAAGTTGAAAATTCATATATAAAAGTTTACTGGGATGAGCAAATTATTACGGACCACAGAGTAATACATAACCGACTAGATATTCTGATTATACACAAAAAAGATAAAATAGCCAGAATAATAGATATAGCTGCCCCAAATGACTCCAACTTACTCACTACAAGGGCTGAAAAAATAAGAAAGTGCCAGGAGCTTGCCTTAGAACTAAAAACACTTTATCACCTAGATAAAGTAATAATAAATCCAATAATTATATCCTCAAATGGTCTCATATTAAAAAGCACTAGAAAGGGTATAGAAGAACTTGGCCTTGATCTTCAGAGCTTGAAAGTAGCTCAAAAAGCAGTCCTGCTTGATACTTGCAGGATTGTGAGAAAATTTTTAAACAAATAAATTACATTATATCATCTACCTTTCCTTGAAGTGTTTTCCGGAAAGAAGATGTTAATCTAGGACACTGAGAAGAATAAATGTAATAAATAATAATAATAATAATAAAGGATTCACATTAAAGAGTAGTAGTGGTAAATTTGGAGGAGGAAGGAAGGGTGCGTCGTTTACTTAGGTGGGAGGGTGTGCACCGCTGATCAGCATGGTGATATCAAAGAGATAAAAGTTATGAGTTTTTCACTTGAAGTAAAAATAGCTCCAAACACCGTTGGTACTGAAAAAATAAGCCCTAAACGACCAAAATAACAACAAAATTTGCACATTCATAACTTTCTTAACATGGTATTGATAGTAGGAATCGAGATCTGAAGAGTCCGCCCAAATTTCGAAGGAAAACTCCTTTTGGAGGGGTCAAAATAGGCGGGGTATTTGCACAAATTAAGTGAGGTATCATTTCTTAGAGGTTTCTGAATCGAATGAGACCACCCCCAAGACGATACATCCTAACTTGCCTTCGGCTGGTTTCGGCAGGGGTAGCATTCATAGAAGCATCTGTTACGCTACTTCTGTCATGTCCATCGGGAAATGTCCTATCGGCCAGCGCAAAGCCAACCGGCTTTCAAAGAATTAATAGTCTATCAGCTACTGGGTGAAATTGGCTCACTTCGGCGATAAAATTCGCAAAGGTACCATTTTCTCGGTGTTTTTTTTTTCCGTAGATCGAATATCGTAATCCAGAAATCGAAATCAGTATCTTTATTATGAGATTAGCCAAAATAAACTGTAAAAAAGGCATTATCTTAGGTTTTTTCAGAAAATATGTATTTTATCGAAAATAGTTTCCAACAATAGTTGTTTCTCTTAGAATTGCCTCCAAAAAACGCCTAGTTACTATTTCAGCTAAAACTAACGATAACGGACATATGGAGTGTCATACATGTGAAATGTCCAGTATTTCAAGAAAAACAACTGTTGTAAGTGGGGTTTCTTTTTTCTAGAAATATGCATTTTATCAAAAAAGGTTACAGACAAAAGTTGTTCAACTTAAGACCACCTTCTAAAAAGTTCCACGTCATTTTAAGCAAAAATTAATTGTACCGGTTCAAGGGAGCGTCAAACCTGTGAAATGTTCGGTATTTCGAGAAAAACATAGTTTTTGCGAACTTCACACTCAGTTCTTTGCGTGGGTTATGAATATGATGATCCGCAAATCGAAATTAGTCTCAGCCTTAGATCACCTACAAAAAAGGTTCAGTTACATTTTAAGCCAAAACTAACAGTACCGGCCCTACAAAGCATCAAACCTGAAATTTTAGGTATTTCAAGAAAAACGTGCTGTAAGACGGACCTCTCGAAGGATCTCTATCCTTGCCCAAGCCAATAATATGTTTCGAGCGTTATAATAAATTTTAAGATGTTTAGAGCGTTACAATATATGTATACATTTTATCCTCCTCCTCACGCGATTCCTAATGGGCTTTCGGAGCCTAATAGCTTCAACGGGTATGAACTCGGAGATTGCTAAAAATAGTGGCTTTTCGTAGCCAAAAAAAGCTTCAAACAATAGTTTTCCAGCTGAAGATCGCCTTCAAAAAATGACCAGTTACATTTTCAACTCTTTTCAACACTAACCACTCAAAGGAGCGTTATGCTTGAGAAATTTTCTGTTTTTAAGAAAACTTGCTTATTGCGAACTTATTAAAATGAAAGAACATGCAGAAGGAAATGATAAGAAGTATGGGACAATTTCGGACCTTGGATAGGTATTGACACATTCCACCCTATCAGCATGAGCGAAAACGCAAGGCAATAGTGTTTTATCATCCTATAGGATGTTCTAGTTCCTTCCAACATTAGTCGCTCTTTCCTTATTTTATTGATTAGTTTGATAAATTGGTGGTATAAATTAGCTATACTTATTGATTACTTAACGGGCCGGATCTAGGTGAAGAGGGGAGAGCAGCAAAGGGAGCACTTGCCCTGGAGGGCAAATTTCGAGTGAATTTTTATTTTAAGGTTAAGTAAAAAATATTTGTTTCTACTTTTTTATTGTTTTGACCTTAATTCAGTCAATAAAATGAAGGAATGTTATGAGAAGATGATATTTATTTCGAAATATATTGCTTATAATACTGTTATAAAAGTGCTGACTTTTACTGGTCTGAGGAGGGACGGTAGTCATAGACTTCGGCTTCTAACAACTTTATCAAGC
Source organism: Rhaphigaster nebulosa (assembly GCA_948150685.1). NCBI lineage: Eukaryota > Metazoa > Arthropoda > Insecta > Hemiptera > Pentatomidae > Rhaphigaster > Rhaphigaster nebulosa. The sequence continues at coordinate 182,495,845 of OX411306.1, forward strand.
TAATTCAGGTTTTATCTGATGATTTGGCCTATTTCTTAACCTGGTCTCTTACCAATTCTTTTGACCCTACAGTTTCCATTGGCCATTCCCACATAAGCTACTCCCCAGGTCATTGCAGGTTTTCTATTAGCTATGATTTTCCGAAGTCGGGAAATTCCATGTTTTAAGTTGATAGTATTTATTTATATAATAAATTCAATTAATTATTTAATTATTACATTCAACCGAAATATGATACAAATTATTATTATTATTATTATTATTATTATTATTATTATTATTATTATTATTATTATTATTATTATTATTAATTATATTAATTAATTATTATATTATAATTATTACAAACAACAAAATATCCTCAATACATAGCAATATTAATACTTTACCAAATACTAGCAACTAATTCCTTCGTGAATGCAATCGATAAGTACAACTAATTTATACCTTCAATTTATCAAGATGTTTAACAAAATAAGGAAAGAATAACAAGTGCTGGAAAGATCTAGAATTGTCTATAGAATGACAAAAGAATATTGGCTAATGTTTTCGCTCATTTCGAAAGGGTGGGCGTTTGAAATGTGTCATTACCTACACTACGTCCGTAATTTTTAAACACTTAGTTTCCTTCTACGAGTTCTTTCATTTTATATATTTCATCTATTCTACTGCCTGCGGAGTACCACAAGGCTCAGTTCTGGGACCAATCATATTCTTCATCTTTATTGCACCGGTAATCTCACACTTCACCATCCGAACGCGGATGACATGGGAGTCTATGTCTCTAGCGCAAACGCCCGATATGCTCTCACCGTTGCGCAGGACGCTTGCTCCACCAGCATCGACGCACTCAAGAAAAACGCCATCAAAGTTAATCATGCTGTCGTTTCAGCAAGGAAAGAAACACCTACCTACGCACTTTAATGTGGAAAAATATCTGATGTGGGCAACACATGACTTCCTTGTACGCCTATTAAATTATAAATTCGTGGCTCAAAAAGTGATACTGAATTTGGTTACTAGTTTCCGAAGATTACAGTAAAAACGAGACACTCGGCGTCCCACACACACACTCTTGTCACTGGAGGTCTCATTCCGTTATTATATGTCGTTTTCCTTCGGTAGGTAACTAGTTTCCAAGATATTTCTTCATTTTCCATGACAACAATAAGACTGTCAATATCACTGGATAAAGCATTAGAAATGGACAGTTTCGACATTTTAAGCGGAAAAACCCACTTAACTAATGTCTTATTCTTATGATGAAGACTTGTTGAACTCACAAATGGAGAGGAAAACTAGTATTTTAGACTCAATTTTAACACTTAAAACAAGTAATAAAAATGTTTAATTGGATTGGAAACCAAATTGCGATTGTAACCTTTATTACCGAAACATATGATTTGTGTATTTAATTTAAATATAATATTTGATGTAAGCTTATTATGATCTTCAAATATAGTACCGTTTTCGGCTCACCAATTTTAACCAAAATATAGTAAATACATTCACATCAATATAAAAGTCCTATCTACCGAATTTGAGATGGTTTACATTCTATTTTAATATCATTTTTGATGAAAGTCTAATATGACCTTCAAGTAAAGTACCGCTTCCGGTTTTTTAATTTAAAGCAAAATCTAGTATATTATATAATTAAATATTAATAATTATATGTTAAATCAATATATAAGTCCTGAATACTAAATTTGAGAAGTTTTGCATGGTATTTTAATACAAATTTAATGGAAATCAATTATGACCTTCAAGTAAAGTACCTCCCCATTTGTGAGATCAACAAGTCTTCATCATGAGAATAAGATATTAGTTAAGTGGATTTTTCCGCTTAAAATGTCGAAACTGTCCATTTCTAATGCTTTATCCAGTGATTTATTGGCAGACTTATTGTTGTCATGGAACATGAAGAAATATCTTGGAAACTAGTTACCTACTGAAGGAAAACGACATATAATAACGGAATGAGACCTCCACAAACAAGAATGTGTCTGTGTGTGTGTGTGTGTGTCAATAGATAGATGTCACGACGTCGAGTGTCGTTTTTAATGCAATCTTTGGAAACTAGTAACCAAATTGATGATCACTTTTTGAGCAACCAATTTATAGTTTAATAGGCGTACAAGGAAGTCATGTGTTGTCCACATCAGATATTTTTATTCTGAGGTAGTGCTAAGACATTCCTGTGAAGGAAAAGAAATAATTGCATGTTAAAACGTAACTGTAACTCTAAACTACAGATGGTTAGTTTTCATTAATTAATAGGCCAAAAATAACAATGTTAAGTAAACGCTTGTTTATTAAAAAACCTGTCATTAGGGTTTTAAGAATTTTGTAAAAGTATGCATGTATTTCTATACTGTCAGTAGTCTATTCTATCAGTCACTGGACGAGATGGATTTATATATATATATATATATATATATATATATATATTTATATATTTTAATTTCATCATTTTCCTATGTAACTGAGAAGCGATAGGTATTTAAGAAATTTTTTTTTCATAACTGTTTCATTGTATGCATCCATTTCTGTCTATTTAATTTTCATTTGCGTTACAATATAACTTTTACTGCTAGTGACAGAGATTGTTTAAAAAAAATACATATTGATTCGTAAATGTGAAACAAAACCGTTTGATAATTTGATAATTTTTCCGAATTATTATTATTTATTTATTAATTATAAATCGATTCAACCTAATTTATCGCAAAACTCCAAAATAAATAACGAAATAGAAGTTATTGGTGTAATATTTTTTATTACTGTCATTATTTGTGTATTACATGCAAATAGTAGAGGTAATCCAGGTAAATTAATAATTTGAAAGAAGTTTTGAAAAAATTATAATAATAATGTATCTGGAAATAGAAGTGAATAATTTAGAATGAAAGCCAACAATTTGTAAACAATTGTGACCCGGGAATGGGTGCGGCGGAGTGGGGAGAAGTAGGAGATCGTGACGTAGAAGTAGGAAACCGTCCGCAGCACCTCCACGTGCCACTCCTGACCCCCTTGTTAAAGGTCATTGATACTGCCGCGGGGTTCCTGGGCCTACATAAAATTTCGGCAGATTCGGTCGTCTCCGCCTGCCCTCGGCAAGCTCCGCAGTCACTCCCCGCTTCTCTTGTCTTAGTAAACATTCAGAATGTACCTCCCCTATAAGCGATAGGGGTTGTTTCTGCCTCCGTTTTCGGGGTTGGACAAATAGTGTCATCAAGGAGAAGAGCAAGCAGAGGAGAGATTTGGTGGAGGCAGCAACTACTAGTGTCATAAGACTTTAAGGAGTAAGATAGGTCAAGAAGAAAAAAAAAGACAAGGTAGGACAGTTTACTAGTATTACTCATAACTAATGCAAACTATTAGAGAAATTATTTATAATTGTATATGCCAAAACATTCTTTTTAATTCGATAACCAATTTCAAGTAAATAGGTCAACCCGAATTAATAGTCAAAAAGAAAGCTATATAGCTAAAATTTGCTCTATGAACTACTTCAAACTCCTGGCAATCAATTAGTCAATTTTAATTATTACTTAAGGATTCAGTCTTATTTTTTGTTACTTCATTAATGTAATGATTTTCTATGTTTAAAGAAACTTCCTACAATCAACTGGAAGTTTTCTTTATTGGAGTTTTATTTTACTGCAGTGTTATGACCATTAAAATTTATTTAAGTCGGTGTTTCAATATAGTTCAATCTAGAAGAAATAATGTCTGATATTGATAATTTATTCAATCTTTAAAAAAATCGTCCATTTAATCTCAAAATTTAAAAAAATTATTTTATTTAAAGAAGTTTATTAAGCCGAGAATAATAATAGAATTTATGATACCTACTTCGCCAATTTATTTATTAATAAATATTTACATAAAAGGAATTTCTATAACTATTTGAGATTATTTATGAAATTCCGATTATTTCTTTGTTATATAGACTTTTTTAATTAAAAATAATTCCTCGGTTGATAGATATTCTATCGGAGCAAGTGTATTTGGCAGCGCAATATGGCGCTGGCTGCCCTGTTCAGTGCCCAGATCCCCAGGGCAATCGGTCAGATGGGTGTCGTAGCTCGATCGTTCTCTGTCAAACATTGGCCGCAATGTGTTTAAATGTTCTTTAGCTTTGTAGCTTGGAATTGCGGTAGGCGAGATACTGGGAGTCTCAGATACGTTAGGCGATTCTTGAATAATGTTCGCGAGGTCAGTCACAATATGGCGTCGACTCCTTCCGTGCCACAGAACTGACCACACTTATCCACTTTGTTATTTGCCCAATGGCCTCTGAATGGATCTTACATCGTTCTTAGACCTTGATCTGACATCTCAGTGCACGTTCTCGAGCTAGAAGTTAAAAAATATATCGACCCAGCTCCGAAGCCTTTCACATCTTTAGCAAGCCGCCATTTTCTGTAGCCATCCTCTGAAATCACTTTTACTTTCGAAACACAGAGTTTGCAGGTATTTTCTATGTTGATAGTAGTTATCTTGCTTGTACCTTATTGGAATTAGTGAAGTGTTTTTCAAATGATATATTCATAATCATTTGATTTTAGTTGAGTTCTAATTATTAAAGGATTTAGTAGGAGGCGTTTTTACATTGCATGAATATAATTAATAGTTCGTTAATAGAACTTTTTGTTTTAAACAAAGTGAATTGTAAACAATTATTTAATAACTTAATAATAGTAAAAATAATTTTAATAACGTTAGATATTATTAATTATGTATAGAGGTTTATCTATATACTTATTTTTAAACTATCAAATATGTCAGAGTATATTGAATGAAAAACATTTTGATATAAGTTCTATTAACTATTAATTTATTATTTCGTGAAAACAATTTAATTCATGTATAAATTACTTCATATGTATATATATTTTTTATTTTTTTATTTTAACATTATATCAAAGATTTTGTACTTGTAAATGCATGCCCATATATTTTTTCTTTATTTTATGGAATTGTCTGATATTACGTATTTTCGCAATGTTTAACTTCGCAATAGCTGGGAAGTATGGAATTGTATTTTTATATTTTTTGTTATCTGGGAGATGTTATCTATAGTTGATATTGAGTTTTGGAAAGTAAATTACTGAAACGGTTATAGAGCCAAGACGTCCCCACTGCTGTATCAGTTGTCGAGGTCGGTGATCTCCGAGAAGGACGGCACGTGGAGGGATTGTGAACGGTTTCCCACTCGTGACGTAGTTTAATGCCTTTCCTACAGTTTCTCCCGATCGCTATTCTTTTTTTATAGTTCTCTTTATGATTATTGCTTCAAAGTTTTCTTATTGTTCAATATTTTATAGCGTTAATTATTTATATAATATCTTTCCGCAGTAAATTGTTTCGTGACTTTAAATGTTATATATTTCATTGATGGTTCATAGCAACCTAGCCAATATTGATAATGTCTCTTTTTTATTTTAATTAAAAACTTTCAGTTAGAAGAGTAGAATAATATTTTTCTAATTATAAAAAAAAAATCATTTTTTATATGAAAATAAAAATGTCTAAGTATCTGTTAAATATATTAATTTGAAGCAGTTTGAACTCATTTAAATAGATTATTTTACAAAAACCACTGCTCGACTGTAGTATGTTCTAGTCAGTATTGATCAGTTTACTTGTTCGAGAAAGGCTTGTCCATGGAATTTTTGTGGGAATTTTTTATTTTATGGCTTAAGAAAGTAAACATTGTGGATTTAGAAGTGCGGTTTAAATATCCAATTATGTAAGAAGGGAAGCTTAGGAAGGGGAGTGGTCGCCCTGACCTAGGTTCCGCAGTGTTGGGCAATAGGGCCGGCACGTGGAGCTACGTCACAAGCTCCTCAGGCGCATGAACCCCCACTTATTTCCACGTGCACCAACTCTCGCATACAGTTCAGTTCGAACTCGGGAGTCAAGCATGGAACAACTCCACAACAAAGACTGGGTTAAAAGTCTTTGGACTTCTTGTAAAGAGAAAAGTGGGCACGGTAAGGGTCGCTAAGGGCTACAGTCAAGATTTAACTTTATTTTATTTTTATTTAATTTTGTTTATTTTAAGTTTTTTTGTTATTTTATTTTTTTTTTTGACATTGCCGGCTTGTGACTGAAGTGAAGTGTTTTCCACAGATAGCCTGTGGAGCAGAGTGTCCGAGATGGTGGGTTACTTCAATCAAGAAGAAGGTAGGAACGAACCCTTACCCGTAGGTGCTGACTGTACCTTGAGCCCTCTGTTACCTCCCGGAGAACCCAATAAGGAGGAGGCCAAGAGAGTCGTGTGTAGTCCGGATCTACCGGTGGTGTTTCAGCCTACACCGTCTGAAGAAGCGCCTCCTGACTCCAGCACCGCAGAAACCTTCAACTGTTCTTTTTGTCAGAAGAGCTTCTCTCAGAAGAATGCTTACCAAAATCATTTGAAAACCCATACTAAAGATGGGGAAGATCCGTATCAGTGCAATTTTTGTGGCAAGACATTCGCGGTTCCTGCTCGCCTCACGCGTCATTACCGAACACACACTGGAGAAAAACCTTATCAATGCGAGATATGCAAGAAGTCTTTTTCAGTTAAAGAAAACTTGAGTGTTCATAGAAGGATCCACACGAAGGAACGTCCATACAAGTGTGACATATGTGAGCGTGCCTTCGAACACAGCGGAAAACTACATAGGCACATGAGGATACACACAGGAGAACGACCGCACAAGTGTGTGGTATGCAACAAAACATTTATACAGAGTGGGCAATTGGTAATCCACATGCGAACGCATACAGGAGAGAAACCGTACGTGTGCAAAGATTGTGGTAAGGGGTTCACTTGTTCCAAGCAGCTCAAAGTACACAACCGCACCCACACCGGCGAGAGACCGTACTCCTGCGAAATTTGTGGTAAGTCCTTCGGTTACAACCATGTTCTCAAGTTACATCAGGTTGCTCATTATGGAGAAAAGGTTTACAAGTGTACCATCTGCAATGAGACATTCACATCGAAAAAATCTATGGAGGGACACATTAAAAGCCATTCAGAAAATCAAGGACGGGAAGGTGGAGGAGGTGAAGAAGTGTCCTGTGCATCTTCAGCTAGTGATAAAGAAAATAAAGAGTCTCCGAAACCTGCAGAATACCCTAACATCACAGAGTTGTGTGGCTATTTGTATCGTGGGGAGAAACCTGGAGGGTTGGATCCAGCATTGCTGGCGGCTGTTGCGGTAGCGACATCGGAAAATTCGGACGAATATAGGCCTAGCCCGGAGCATGTTCTGGAGACACCCGGAGTCAGCGACAATCCTGTCTACCTGGTACCCACCTCAAATCGATCACATAGCTCTCCTTCACCACTAGAAGAGGAGGATGCCCGTGAGACGATAAGCCTGCCTCCGAGGAAGAGGTCCAAGGCGATCCTCAAGTCAATGGAAAGGGAAGAAGCTCCGCCGGTCAGGTATTCGGTGATACACTATGCCAAGGCGTCTTAAGAAAGTATTACAGGTCACAACCAGCACTGCCGTCATGATCCAGGACTCCAGGATTATCTGTGATACAAGTAGTACCTTTTTACACGCCTCTTTAAATATATATATAGTTTTATCATGTATTTAAAAATATCTTTTGTATATTACTATTAGTCGTAAAAATTATTTCGGTTTATATTAACGGTGTATATAACTATTATGTACTATGTGCAATATTTTTGGAAGTGATACCAGAGTTCAATCTGAGAAATGTTTTGAAGGAGTACTTCCTATTTTATTTACATTTATTAAAGTCCTAGGTATACTGTTATGTTAAATCATGTATCTGAATTTGAACGTTCAATGTGTTATAATGTTAACTTATTATAATGCCAACAACATTGCTACCTCCTAGATGTAGTAAGTAAAACTTACATAAAGTTTATATGTATATACGAGAGCACGAAATATCTCGTTTATCTGATTACTTATGACTTTTTTTTTTAGTTAGAAAAATGTGTTATTGTTTAATCCTTTGTGGTTAGAATTGAATGAGATTGGCATTTCTTATTAATGGATAAGGATGTGTAAATCGTTATTGTATATTAGCACTTATAATCATAGATTATTTGATGGAACTGGCACCTCAGTACAGCAAAAGTATTCGACACAAATGCTCGAGGCTATTAAATACCCGAAGCTTTGGTCAATACAAGATTGTGAATAGATTTATTAGAGAAATGTTTTAATCCACAGGATTGTAGCTTTATTGCGTTCGTACTGGCTAATTATTATTGTTCTTACTAAATGTTTATATCTTCTAAGACTGTACGCTATTTGATTATATACGGATAGTGTAATTGACAAAGAGAACTGATTACATTATGTACTGATTGTCATTTTTATTATATAAAAAATTGTTTCATAGATACAATTTTTTTATGAAAATAAATTAAATAAAAATCGTCTTTTATACCTTTCCCAGCATAGTAGTTGTTTGTCATTTTGAATGTATTTATGTATTTGTAATTTATAGGTAACTGCTCGATCATACCTTCTGCATTAGTTTTTTTAAAAGAGTTCAAAATAGCATTGCTGAGCATTTGCTGGTTTTATGAATGTTCTATATGACATTTGAAACCATTGCCAATGGTAGAGATTTTAATTATCTTAAATATTGATTATTGTGTGTACTCATGATTAATTGTATGAAATGTTCCTCTCAATTATTGAGAACACTCATTAGTTAATCCATAGTTACGAAAACCTTTTTAAATGGTAATTTCATTTAGCAATTCAAACTAATAATTCCACAATAAAGTTAATCATTATCTGTTAATTATTTTTTATATATACATAACCCTTATTAATAATCCATATTTTCAATTCATTTCAAAATGTTATCATAAATGTTTTGTTTATCTATGAGAGAAAGCGGCTTTACTGTAACAATGAAGAGATTCAGCTAGTACTTTTAAGGTGAGTTCGAATTCAATATAGTATATTTTTTATTTGTAAATAAATCTAAAATCCAATTATTCCTTCAAATATACACATGTGTAATAAAAATAAATTCATATATTATATATATATATATATATATATATATATATATATATATATATATATATATATATATATATGTATATATAAAAATAAGCTCAAAATAAATATTTCTTAGAACTACGATATTGCCATTGACTGTATTTTCCCAAAGAATCCTTGACTTAATGGATTAATTCAACATTATGCAGGTATTTCATAATTCCCTAATGAATATACTTTAAATTAAATTTGTTTTTAGTCTTATAAACATTTTATATTTATCGGGTAAAACGCATAGGTTAAAAAAAAAGTTTTTCTTTTTTAAACAATTATTTCACTTTTCAAAAATATTTATGAATTCTGCTCAAAATATTCTTTAAGATTATCCATTTTTCCAGCTATTATTTATTTATTGTTTTTTCTTGAGTATTTTTTTTTCCAAAAAAATTACGCATTCCAATATTTTAATATAATAAAAATAAAAACTTATAAATTGATTCGGTTAGTTTTGAAGATAAAGCAATAAACTGATGTTTTCAGGGGATTTTGGTTAAAAAATAATTTTAAAATTCCTGTATCTTCAGTGGTGTTCCTAGCCCATATGGATATCTATGATGTTGGAAATTATTTTTTGAACGTTCAATAAAAGGTGTTATGACTTAAAAATGAAAAAGAAATTTTTAAATTGCTCCTTTTCTAAATTGGACCAGGAGTCGTCCAAAAACTTCCGATTAGTTTCAGTTAACTAAAATTGAAATAAATTAATGCAAAATTGTTGTTTTTTGATAAATATTCCAGTGATGGTTAATCCCACCAATCGTTAAAAATAAATAATCCACCTTCACACATTTTCTAGGGAAGCTTGATACAACAGGTTCCCAGAGAGGACTGATCAGTTACCACCCAACTGTATAAGTTTAAAACCAATATTTAATTTTAATTTTATGCAAAGTTTAATACTAATTTTGTTATTATTTTGTCATTTGACGAGCAAAAAAATTGTAAGTTTGTGTTTAGTTTTTTGTTTGTACTTCTTAGCGTTGCTCTTTCAAAAATTTTCTAGGTGAGAGTCCCGGACTAGACAGATTGCCTATTAACTATTACCTATCTAGGCCCATGTCTACAAACCGAAAAAAAACCCACTGCAAATGTATCTTAAGATCTCAAATGAATGAAGAACTGTCCATATTCCCCTCTCCCCCCTTCCCCGAATACATAACATCAAAAATATAAAGAACCACTTTTTTAAAAAAAAACATTGTTTGGTCTCTGAGAACTCTCTCAGACTTATTATTGAATAAGATCACGAATTGAGAAAGTAAAATTTGTAAAAGGTATCATCAGTCAATAACAAGCTGGAAATGAATTTTGATGAGCAAAGGTAAGTGATTATCGAAAATAAAAACTATTGAATACTATGATTACAAGATATCTATCGGCGGTAAAAATACCAATGGCACTAACTCACAAATTGAAAACATTACAAGAGACGCAAACAAAATTTTATAATTTTTTTCTAGAATTTTCACGAGCAATTTTTTTTGTTTTAAGTAATAAAAAGAATTGTGGCCTACCAACCAAAAGTATGCCCTTTGCCATAGAAATTAAGAAATCGAGAAGAAGAGTTTTCAACAAAAAAATCATTTTCGATTTTATTTAGATAACGCCCACTGATTGTCCTTCTTGCTATACTTGCTATATACTGCCCATATCAGTAATTTACGTAATACGACAGTTTCTCCTCTAAATGACCCTTAATGTGACAGAAAGTTTTACTATTTTTATACATCACTTACAGAAGATTTGCTCCATTACCTAATTCAAACAATGTATAATTGTTTCAATTTTATTTCGTATAATAATAATTCGAATGTAAGATTATTTTGAGAAACCATCCCTCACCAGTTTCGATACAAGAGCTCTGCTCAGAACTTAAGCTAGTTCATAACTGATCTATAAAGGGTGTACAATGGTGAATTCCAGTCTGTTATAAAAACTCAGGTTCATATAAAGCTTGGGACATTTCATAAAGAGCAGGTCGTCTTTATTAGTTGAGCGTACACCTGGAAGAACCATTACCTACCACAACTTCAAGTTCTCTATTGGAATAAACTTTGATAATAATTTTCTTTGCACGTTATTAAGCGATGAAGGCATAACCTAAAAAATTGATCCAGTCTATAACAGGACACTCTAATTCCACATTTCAGTTTTTACTATTTTATTTTTTTTCATATTCTACAGATATTATAGATATTTTTAATGAAAGATAATTTTAAAAAATGAAATCGAATTCAAACGTTTAAATCACTTCTCCTTCTGCAACGATAAACAAATTTAAATAAAATTAACAACGATTCGCTTGATAACATATATTAATCTATAGTGATTATCTAAATTTTAAATGACTAGTTTTTCAAGACTACGTTATGATAAAATATTTGTAGATGTAATTTTAATGTTCTAATTTATATATTTAAGTTAAATATTTGAAAATCCATAAGCATTGTAAGTTATTAAAAATAGTTTAAATGTTAATGTAATATGTACAGTTTTAACACCATTCATCGATCAATTGGATGATGAATGCAATTTATCATAATGTATACCCAATGGTTGACTCCTACTTTATAAAAAGAAAAAATAGAAAATTAGAATTTGGGATTATTGAAGTTTTAAACATTATTATTTTTCCAAAAATGAATAGAAACTCAAAATAAATTTTAAGAAAGTCTAAATTGACGAGAAAACTTTTTAACCATTCCCTAATACTTAAACTCCTTATTATAATATATTACAACTATAATATGATTATATACTATAATAGGCCCATGGAAATGTGCAATGACACATTTTTAGAGAAGTCTCCAAGTCGTGGAAAGGGTTTTAGATCAAATCATCCCATCAATGATGAGTTATCTAACATTAGGATTCAGAATCCCCAAAAACATAGAGAACGATATTAAAACCCAGTAGTAATGGAAGCGTGCCATACTCATTAATTTAATATCATAAAAAGCTTGTGTTTGAATTATATGATTACAATGGAAGGATACTTTTCCTTGCGCAACTTATAATAATAACAACTTAACTTGATAGCATTTCAAATGATCAATATAATTCAATTCCAATTTATGCCATGGACTATAAAGTTATTTTAGTAATGAACAAATCCTTAAGATTCTCAATTGCCAGTAGATTAATTATAAGTCATGGTTTCGTCATTCATGGCATCATCAGGACTGAATAAAATAAGATCACATGAATACAGACCAGCGATAGCACATCTCACATCAACAATCTAAAAATGGCAAACTAAATAGATTTAGTAGGCAAATTACTCCTAGACAGTTCAGAGTATACGCTTTCAACAGTACATGTTGGACATGATTAGTTTTCCGCTGGTATTTGAGAGACTTAAGGCTTTGTTATGGAATATTCCAACAGTAATTTTTGTCTTTTTTTTTTATTTATTTTTCTCTCATTAATTAATTATTTCATTTAAATTGTTTTATCAAGAAAGGTAATATTTAAGATAAGATTTTTATATTATATTTCTTCAATAATAAGTATTGAATATTCCTTAATTTCTCTTTTGACTGGAGAATTAGGATCCTTACTTTTTAAAATCGTTTCCAAGTTTTCAGCAATTAAAAATAATAGCTAACAGACACCTTAGTATATTTAGTACAATATAATTAATTATATGCATAGATCCCACCATTATTAGCCATAATTTACAATAAAAAAATATACTTCGTATTGAATAGGTAAAATTCATTAGTCAAAATTTGTTTTTCATTATTTATTGTAAATTTACAACTGTATTTTTAAAATAAAATCAGTAAATGTGTTTCACAGATTATTATATGTTCTATTTATATACTTACTACAGCTATATAAACAATTATATACTTCAATGACTATTCTATATTAGAAAGTCCTGGGCCTTATATCATAATAAAGTACAAGTACAAGTGAAAACGTTCGTGTTTAGAGGTTACAAGTTACTCAGTCATTAGATAATAATAATTGTATTCATTCAATGACCATTTTAAATGTTATCTTATTTAAACCTTATAGCAATGTTTTAACAATATATAACAACTTATAGACAATCTGTTTCATAATTAAGTACTAAAGTACTTACTGTGAAATGTTAAAACACCATAGAATTTAAAATAGTTATATTAAAAAACAGTTATAAAAAGAATAAAATTATTACGACGATAAGTAACCTCTAAAAACGAATCTTTCCACTTTTAATTGTACATTTGTACTTTATTATGAAATAGGGCCCATGGGTCTTCTGCTTTTGAGATGCCCCGCAAGTTTCGGAAATAAACAGGTTAAAAACTAGTGGGTTTGTTAGATTTCGGGTCAAATCTACAACATGAGATATATGAAGATCTTTATGGATGATTTTATTTATGTCATAATAAGCAGTAATGAGAATTTCAAGTTATAAAACTAAAAATGTTTTAATAATATTTAAAAAAATAAACAATTTAGAGAGATGAAATGTTTTATTTTGTCAAGTTTAACAATATGCTCCATTTAATATAAATAGATAATAGAGAACTGAGAAGCCATTCATACCATATATACAATAAAAAAAAATAGATATTAAATCATAGAACAATAGATAAATAACCAAAATAAAGAAAATTTAAATTGAATCATAAAAAATTAAGATAAAACCCATCATTACCATGTACAATATTTAAACTGAGCCTGGAGAACGCTGAATCAAGCTTGTCTCCCACTTGTGGTGGGCAATGCAGGATCCCAGGAGATCTCAGCATATCCCTCTCAACACGTCACTGATATTACCATAATATCAATGGAAGTCGAGTTACTGCGCTATAGCCGCTGACATGGGTGAAGAAGCAGGCTGTTGCCAGAACTACAAATTAAATTAATGAAGCACATAAATGATTTCAAAGTGATGAATTCTTCTTGTATAAATCATTAGTGGTCGGGCAAAGAAGAGCTTGTCAATTTTTTATGAAATTATATTTAAGTTATAACTTAAATCTATTTATAAATAGATTACATTTACTAACATTGATCACGAATCTAATTTACACTTGTTCCTAATTACAGTGTTATGGAAGGCCCCAACAGAACCAATTAATGACAACAAAGATATCCAAATTAGAAAAAAAAAATAATAACATTTGTATACCGAAATAAAAATGATATTTTTCCCTTTTTCTGAATACCTCAGAAATTAAGTGTATACTTGTTTAATTTAATTTTACTTCCTCAATTATTTCTGGGAATAGTCAACTTGGAATAGTGAGGAACACAAACTTTCCTCAGCACTTTAGAAGGAATTGGTCTAATATAATGAAACTTGTTATTCTTGTTGCTTATAGACGTGCCGGCGATTCTTTAATGGTAAATCAGTTGTCTTTTGTGAGAAGGAAAGATTCCTCTGTATTTTTCTTGACTCGGCCGATTTCGAAAAAAAGTTGGTACATACGCTTATTAATTAAATATAACTTGGTGCTGGATCATTCCTGTTCCGTTATGGGTTTACTCCATTAACCCTCGTGTATCACTTTTTTTTTTACTAGTGCGTATTCTACGCCTGTTGTTTCCCAGTAAACCTGTTCACTCTTATTTGTCAATATAACAAGTATTTACATATTATTTATATATTTTCTATTGGATATTGCCAATCTCATTACCGCAAAACTAATATCCGCAAATCAGTATTTTTCTTCACCAAACATCAATTTCTATCATTTGCTAATCTTTTTAATATTTCTCGCATAACCGTTTACTTTAATTTTCTACTGTACACTTTATAATTTTTTTAATTCCCTTCTTATAGTAAGGGAATTGCTATCATTAAAAATTTCGTATCCAGGTTTTCAACGGAACTACACATTTTAATGCCCCCTTAGTCCAAATAACTGACTCCCAAATTGTGTGTTTGTGTTTGTGTGTGTGTATGTTTGTGTGTGTGTGCGTTTGTGTGTGTGTGTGTCTGTCTGTGTGTGTCTGTCTGTGTCTGTGTGCATGTGAATAATCTAGCTCAAAAACGAAATTATGTATATAAGGTAAGTGATGTTACAGCAACTTTTTCGCAAAAGTCGAGTGGCAAAGTGGCACTTCCAACTTTATACCATCGAAGTTTACGTTTTGACTTTTTTACAATATTCTCAAAAACGGCTCTAACGATTTTGATGAAACGTCTAAAATATTCTTCTTAAAGCCCTTTAACCTTTCGTATATGCAGTACATCAACGAGAAAATGAAGAGTAAAAAGTTATGATGACAAAAATATTTTATGTGCTCAGATCTCAAAAAGTATGCATTTTACGGTAAATTATGTATAAGATCATATGAAAGATATTTAAGTTCGCTAAAAAAAAAAAAATAAAAAAAAAAAAATGCAAATTCGACCAGTAGTAGTAAATATACTAGGTATTGGACATACCGGAAGTGCAAATTATATCATTGATTTTACACTTTTTAAATTTTTTCTCGAAAATGGCTGAAACGATTTTGATGAAACTTGCCTAAAATCCCCTAAAAAGCTAAAAGCCCTTTATTTTTTCATATATGTAGTACATCACTGAGAAAATGAAGGGAAAAAGTTATGACGAAAAGAATATTTTTTTTGCGCATAACTCAAAAAGCTTATAAGATCAGTTAATATCAATTTATAAGATCATATCAATGTATGTATGTATGTATTAAAGGTAATTAAATTATCTAAAAAAAAATCTATGTCCGACCTTTATTGGACAAGATGCAGCGTATTTTATAGGGACTACAAGCGTAGAGTCTCGACGGAAAGCGGAGTGCGTCTGAAAGCAGACCGATGCTACCGAGCCGCTGGATTTCCTCCCAACACGCCTCCATCCTGTCAATAAGAGTACGCTCTGCTCCACTCTAAATGCTCTAAATAGCAAGTTACCATCTAAATAGTCATCACTGTATATCAAAAACGACAATGCCCATAAAGCTGACATATTTAATGGTGGTTCTCCTTATGTTCTTGATTTGCAATAAAGCTGGGTTTGAAAAAAAATCATAATTTAAATGATTGAAAAAAAATTATTTCTAAAGCCAAAAAATAAATTAGTTTTTCGAATAACTCCAAAAACCCCAGTGAACTCAGGATTCCCTAAAATATGATCGTCCTGATTTGTTTATCACGTTTAAATATAACCCGAAATGGTCTGAAATTGGAGATCCCTTAAAAGACGGACAAAAGCCTCATGGCAGATACGATATAACATTTTAGAAATACCGACTAAAGATATGGGGGTCAACTTCACACTTCTCACAAGTTTGAAGTCCTAGAACTTTTTTGCTATCAAATGTAGCACTTTGGTTAATAAGGATAATAGATAGACATCTAAGGATACTCTAAAAAAAAAAAAAGACCGGAAACCGACAAAAATCCTGCCTAAAAATAAGGTTGGTCCCCCAAAGCGAAAATTTTTGCACTTTCATTAGATTTCTGAAAGCTCTCCTAAGCGTTATAGAGTTCTAAAAACCCTTTGGGTTTTTCCTTTCTATTAAGATAACTCGTAATACTGTTATTGATTGTAATGAATAAACAGAATCCAGGCGTGGGTGGAATGTCAGAAACACATCTTCGTCATATTATAAACTTTCCTTCTATTGCGTAAATGTTGTCAATTAATGAAATTCGAAAGTTAAATTGATATGTTAGATGTTTTTCAAGTTACTGACAACACCAATTATATTCTAGTATATTTCTCAATATATTACTCCATCAGTAAATCCAATTTATTATTATCCTAATTAAAATTAATTTAATTCTGGAAATATCTTCACTATTTTAGCAAAGGAAAATACAGACAGGTCAGCTCAGCCCGAGCCCGAGGCAAAATAATACAGCGGGGCTCCTCCCACTCAATACTTCATGTGCTTTACATTTGTCAATAATATATGGATTAAGGAGAGAGAAATGCTTTATTAACCAGCAATGCCGCCCAAATACATGGGGTTGCTACAGTACACATCAAACATTTCAGTCTATAATAAGACATAACATATAGTTATATGTAGGCCAGTTAATCTGGGACTCTCGTTGGAAATAAGTGCTGGAAAGCTGGAAATGGTTTTAATCTGTTCATTAGACTTCAGATTAGAGACGTAACCTAAGTTTTCTCCATTCTAAGTGGTGAGCCAAGAGGGAAATCCACAAATTTTCGGACTTTTCTTAGTTTTTGGCGTATACCATTTACACGGCGCATGGTACAGAAAAATTTACTCTATTATAAATTAAAAAACATTAAATTCTGCGTAAACGTTGGATTCGGTTTGACAGAAGAATTAATTAATTCAAAGGATTGAAAAATTAATCATTGAACAACAGCTCTCGGAGAAAAATTTTGGCGAAGTTCCAAAAATTTGATCATTTGTGTTTTTTAAGTTACTGATTACGAATTTCAACTTTGTTACCTAAAAAACAGCACTAAAAATGAATTTCGACATTCTGCCTCACTTAAAAGCAGGGCAGCCAAACAAAAAAAATTCTCGGAATCGAAATTGTAGGTAATTTACTCTTATTGAATTTAGTATAAAAGATATATTTGAATTTATTCGAAATAATATATGGTTTTCAAAGTATAAGAAAAAAAAAGTTGAAATTCGTAATCAGTAACTTAAAAAACATAAATGATCAAATTTTCGGAACTTTGAAATTATTAAATTACGATTTGAAATTATAAAGCTGAATGTTAAAAATTAATCATTGAACAAGAGTTCTCGGAGGAAAGTTTTGGAAAATTTGCTCCGAGAGCTCTTGCTCAAAGGTAAATTTAGACATTCCGCCTCATAATTTCGACTCGCTTTCCCTTCAAAACAAAAAATCTTGAGAATCGAAATTGTAGATAATTTATTCTTCTTTTATTTGGTTTAATATAGATATGAAAACTTCTTAGAATAATGCATGATTTCCAGGAATGAGCTAAAAAAAAAATAAATTTTTTTTTTTTTTATATTTTCGGAAAAAATTCGAGGTAACAAAATTAAAATTCGTAATCAGTATCCTGCAAAATATAAATGAATAAATTTTCAGAACTTCTCCAAAATTTTCCTCCGAGACCCTTTTCTGGTCTCAATTGGGGTCCCGATGTTTTTCGATTTTAAATTTTGATTCTTCTGTCAAACCGAATCCAACGTTTGAAGTTCTCATTTAACGCAGAATTTAAAGTTCTTTAATTTATAATAGAATACAATTTTCTCTACGGTGCGCTGTTTAAATTTTAAAGGCCAAAAACTGAAAAAAGTCCGAAAAATAGGTTTCCCCCGCTTCTCCCGCCTTGGCTCACCACTTAACGGGGAAAACTTAGTATTCAATTTTTAGTATTTTTCAATTTCTAGTATTTTTTTCATCTACAAGCTATGATCAATTTCCTCACAAATTAAAATCAAAGTTCGATGACAGAAAATGTGCAAAAAAAAAATGTTTTCATCCAAATACATTCTGACAATAGGTTAAACCTGTAGAAATAAAACCAGACAAAATGAAGTTTGCATTGAAAGGCATTACAGAGGGATGAAAATGAAATTTACTGGGTACTAAATTATAATAACAAAAAACAACATAACAATAAGAAATTCTTTATTGGTTTATACAATGCACAATACAATTTTTTAACAAAATTAGATACCTACATGTTTACAAAAACTCTCAAAAAAATATTTACTTACAACATTACTTGAACTCTTTTTACTTCCTAGTACGCAATAAAGAATGTATTGTAATCGCGAAAATTTTCGGTTTTCAGATATCAACGAAAATATCCATTTTGACCATCTCGGAATCAATTTTGACTAGTTTCGTCGTGACGTCTGTACGTATGTTCGTAAATGTGTATCTCGCATAACTCAAAACGGTTAGCCGTAGAAAGTTTTTAATTAAGATAATTTTTAATTGTTTATATCGGCATATTTCGGGCACCTGTAAATTACTCACAAAAAAAAAATAATAGTTCAAAAAGTACATACGCGATCAAGCATCCGCTTCAAAAACAGAATCAGGATTAGGGTAATCCTCGATAACCAAATATCGAAGAAAACTTCAACAATTAGAGTAAATCCTAACACGCAAGCGCAGTCAAAAATCCGATTTAAGAAAGGGAACCAGAATCCTCAATTACCAAATAAACGATTCCAATACTGAAGGAAACATAAAAAATAATAGTAAATAGAAATGAGCATGCGCGATCGAAAAACCGGTTTAAAATATCAAGTATGTTAAACGAAATTCCTTAACGTTTTGGGTAAAAGTCCAAAACAAAAATTGTTTGATACATCTTCGCTAGTATTAATCCGATTAAGATTTTTTTTGTTTAATACATTTAACTTTAAAGAAATTTAAATTATCTTTCAAATAAGTATCTGGAATTACTAGGAGATGTATAGTTTTACAGTAATCAAAAAAATAATCTAAGAAGAACCGGTTTCCAAAGGAACATGTGCACCAAGTTCAAAACATTGCACCTCTGGTTCGATCTGGATTTTGTTTTTCGTTTTTGAGAGATTATGTATATCATATTTAAAAAAATTTATACTATGTGATTTATGCGCGAAGGAAGTTGTATTTTCTTCACAACATTTTTCTTCTTTTTCCTCAGAGGTGTGATACAAAGGAAAATTAAAATTGTTCTAAGAAGATTTCATGAATGATTCATCGAAATCGTGTAAGCCGTTTTAGCGCTACAGTCTATGCAATCTCGATTCCAAAATAAAATAAAACTTTAATAATTGTAAATCGAAATGCGCATGCGCATCCTGACCTATATCTCAGGAACTACTTAAATAAAGATTTTTCACTTTTTGGAAACAATATTCAATCTTTGAAGGACTGTATCTCAGGAGCTACTTAACCTACTGAGTTGATTGAGGTCTATTAATGTGGCAAATTTATTTTGGTTTAATAAAAATAACCATAACGTTTTATTTCTGGCGCAAACTTTGGGAGATATTGATCAGAAACTGAAAATAATGATAAAATGTCGGTGTTTCTTGTGCTGGTACGCAGCTCGCACTGGTCTTTCGAAGTTTATAATTTGACTCGACTATTGCCCAAAGTGTGGTTCACGTACACCCAGAGAGGAGTATTGGAAGAGTTCAGTGAGGGTACGCGCTGCAATCGGCTGTGGACCTAGAAAACTAATTAAAAATACTTAGTTAGTTGTTAGTGTTGCGTAAGTGTGGTTTTCATATATATTTATTCGTGAAGTTGCTTTTTCAGCATTTGGAGATATAAAAGGAATAGCCTTTTGGATACTGAATCGCATCTCAGATTATAATTAACAACCATGGAACCAAACTATGATGCTCTTCCGTCATAATGTAAATAATTACATCCTTCTCATTGATCCAAATAAATCTTATTTATAATATAACTCATGGGGACACCTTGGCCTCTTCTCTAAAAATCAATAGAAAAATTATTAAATTGTGCGAGAGACAAAAAAGAAGAAAATAAAATTGGAGAAAAAAGGGTGTGAGGAGACTATTTTTACTTCTAAACTTGAACTTAATTTTTAAAATTAATTGTTGAATCTATTGGTTTTCAGTTTATCGATATTAACAGAGTTTTAGGATCTTACGATGCCTTTTGAGAACTTGGATTTATAATGGAAACCTTAGTTTTAACTAAAATAGACCAATTGCATCATTAAGAAATCAATAATTTTAACGAATGGGAATATTATGCGTTAAGAGCAATTATTATCCTCAGGGAACCAAAAAGCTGTCACAAGAACTTCTACAACATTGGTGAACGTGTGCTGAGGTCAAGATAATGAAAACGTAGCATGGCATGGTGAAATTAAACGAGCTGAATTCTGCTCCAGAAAGCACCAAAACACCCGAATTAGCGTAATATTTTTAAAAAATTTCTTGGAAAGACATATGTTATAACGTACTAAACTCTGCCCCTGAAAGGTTCAAAACCTTGACAATTCGCTTCCGATAATGAAAAATATAGTGAATTCTGTATTCTGAATTCTATATTAGAAATCCTCAAAAAAAAAAAGTCATCCGATTTTTAAATTTTTCTTGAAACGGGCACATTAGAGCTAAATGTTCAGCTCTAGAAATCACCAAGGCTCGCCAATTTTCGTTCGATTTTAAGAAAGACCGAAATTATAATAAACAGCAGAATTCTGCTCCAAAAACTCAACATTTTTGTCCGATTTTAAAAAAATTCTTGAAACCGGTGAAATTATGAGCAGAAAAGTTATCTTGAATGAAAGCGAAATAATGTAAATTACTTATATTTATGCTTATATATCAACTATATTTTTCAAGGATCGCCCTCTCTCTTCCCACAGAAATTCCTGCATACGACGAAAGATATTCTTTGATGAATTAAAAGATGATGAGTTCCGTTAAAACGTTAAAGACATTATAATTATTATTGAAATGAATTTCGCTATTGGAAGTTGATTAAAATATCTGACTGAAATCAATAAAAATCTCTACAATCAATAAAAAAAAGGAAAAGTTATTAAAAACAGCTGAAATGTGTACTTTTTTACTTTAATAGGCGTTCCAACAAGGGTTGCCTCAACTAGTCAACGCAGCACACCAAGCACTTCGATCCAGCCAATCATCCTCCTGCAGACCCCGGCCAGCCGTTTCCCCCTGGATTCCTTCCACCTGTTTCTGGGCCGTCCACGTCCTCTCCTCCCTGGCGGAATTCAATTCAGGACTCGGTTCGGCCAACATTCGTCCGACATTCTTTTCACAAAACCGTACCATTTTAGGCGGCGTGCCCCGATCCTTTCATTTACTGATGTACCCACATCCATCCTTTGGCGAATTACTTTATTCCTAATTCTATCCTGGTGACATGGAGGCACCTCCTCCAGAAATCCATCTCAAACGCCTGCACTTTTGAGTACGAACGGAGCTTCATTGTCCATGTTCCTGAAGCATATGTCAGGATAGATTCTACTATGGCTATGAAGATTCGGCGTTTGTTCTCGATTCTAGAGAACTGGATGCAGCATTAGGGTAGCCTTACGGGCTTGCTCTACCTTCTTTCTGACGACATGCTCAGACGATCCGGTAGCATCCAAATAAGAACCCAGATACTTAAATATATTCACTTTTTTACTGGTGGCCTCCCTGCCAGCCAGAAGCTCACCAGTATCAGTCTCACCAATGGTCATGTACTCGGTCTTTTCGAAGTAGATTCTTAAGCCCACCGTTTCGTAACAGGTCTTTAACTTATACACCATCATTTCGAGATAGGTCTTTCGCCTCGTAAATACGACCTGGTCGTCAGCGAAAAACAAGGATAGCAACTGTTTGTCATCAATGAATGGTCCAACATTCCCACATTCCTCGTACCAAGGCTTCACTGATTCGTGCAGGTATATCTTGAAGAGGGTGGGTGACATGCTACATCCTAGCTTCAATCCCATGGTACCACGAAAAGGTTCAGAAAGGTGGTTTCCACATCTTATCTGGTACATGTCGTTGCTGTATAATAGTCTCACAGCCTTTATCAATGGACCACTAATGCCTGCTTCTCTAAGTGTTACCCACAGTCTCTCTCTTGGCACATTATCATAAGCTTGGCCAACTACAAAAGCCATATGGGGACTTCTCAATGAGTTGGCGAAGAACAACTATGTTCTCTTTACATGACCGGCCCGCCGTACTTGTCCATGATCCTGGTAACGGCACTTTGCACGCAGATTCCTCGATAGTTCCGGCACACTTTCCTGTCACCCTTTTTGTATATTGACGATATGTAGCCAGTACTCAGGTCATCCGGAATATCATCTCGCTTGAGAACATGGCTAATCACATCCGTCAAAAGGGTTACTAGTTTCGCTCTTCTAGCTTTTAGGAGCTCCATAGCAATTCCACCTGGTCCCGAAGATGCGCCAGTCTTCGTCTTTGATAAGGCCCGTCGAGCATCACTCTCCTCCACAACTCGTTGCTGAGCTTTTTCAGGCTCGATGTGACCTTTCTGATATGCAAACTGAGGTCCTATCTTCACTTAGGAGGGTTTTTTAGTGGTTTTCCCACTCCTTTTCCTAAATAGGAGATAGCAAATTTCCCTTTACTGCAAACTTCCCCTGAGGTCTTGCTGTCCACATCTTTTTCAGTACTCCTCAAGACTCCCGGATTCGATTAAATCCTAAAGTACTGTTGATTCGCTGGCAACATCTTTCCCATGAATCGTTTTTGGCATTGGTAACGAATCTCAAGAAATTGGTCAAGCAGTCTTGGAGAAAAGCAGCGGACGGCGTTTATTTTATTCGATATTTGGATTCTACGTATCTTGAAACGTAAAACCTCAAATTTTGAGGGAGGGTTACAAAAAAATTTTCTTTGGTCGATTCTAAAGGTCTATTATTGAAAATAATAAACCAAAAGCATTTACAGATATTTTTTTTATTTTTATTTTCTTTATTTTTTATTTTAATGCCTTGTTAAGCTGATTCCCAAACACCTTACATTTCTCCTCTATCTTTATAAATGGCCGAATTATGGGCATATAAGATCTTTAATCGGCAATTTTATATATTTTTTTTTTTTTTTATACCTTGTTATACTGATTCCAAAACACCTTAAGATCTTTAATCGGCCGCCATTTTTAAACAAACAGATGAATGGTAATGTCGATGATTCCAATGGTCTATTATTGAAAATATTTAACCAAAAACGTCCGAGGGATAGACCGAAACGTAAGGTGGAAGGATTCTGTTAATGGTGATCTTACGATTTGGATTCGGATGGTAGTCGGTGGACCGAAGGTAGTAGACAGCGATTGGTGGTATCGGCATCGAACCTTCGGGTTGTCTTGTCACCTTTTCCATTTCAATTGTAACTTTTTCCATTTCAAATGTTACCTTTTCCATTTCCATTGTAATCCTTTCCAAATCAATAGTCACCTTATCCAATTAAATTGTAACTTTTTCCATTTCAATTGTAACCCAACCGGATATGAATTAATTCAATATTATTTATTTTATTATTGAAAAATAATTATTTTAATTACATTAATGACTTTTGAAATAATTTCGGCATATTCTTTCGACATTTTTTTCGTTTATTAGATAATTGATATTAAGTGCTAATTTAAAGTAGTTTAAATTTTTTAAATAAAATTGTTGTTTATTTATTTTTAAAGATTTATTATTTGTTATTTATTTAGTGGGAGGAGGGTGGGTTTCATCGATTTGTTGATCGTTCATTAGGTTTTCGAAATTGTTAATGTCAAATTTATTACCGAAATTTTGTTCGGCACCAATATTTCTACTTAATTATTAATTTTCAAAATACTTCGGTATAGGTATTGTTTTCTAGGTTTTCAAGGGCGCTGTTTACGAATTCACTATCGACTTTCCGATCGCGCATGCGCACATTGCACTTCCGTTACTGTTGGAGTTTTCTATGATACAAGGGTCGCTTATTAGGTTTTCAAGGGTCCTGATTCCATTTCTTGAATTGGATTTAGGATCGCGCACGCGCGTTTCATTTTTCCGTTGCTGTTGAAGATTTCCATGATAAAGGGATCGTTTATTAGGTTATGGAGGGTTCTGATTCTATTTTTTTAATTCGATTTTGGATTGCACATGCGCGTGTTGCATTTCCGTTACTGTTGGAGTTTTCTATAATAAAGAGTTCGTTTATTAGGTTTTCAAGTGTTCCGATTCCACATTTTTTATTGGGTTTAGGATCGCGCATGCGCATTTTGCAATTCAATTTTAATAACTGATTCAGAACCTTCGAAAACCTTATGAACGATCCCTGTATCATACAAAACTCCAACAATAACGGAAATGCAAAATGCGCATGCGCGATCCTAAATCCAATATGGATCAATAATATGGAAATATATGGATAAAAATGGCAACCAATATGGAAAAAAAATGTGGTATCAGAACACTTAAAAACCTAATAAACGAACCCTTTATCATAGAAAACTCCAATAGTAACGGAAATGCAAAACGCGCATGTGCAATCCAAAATCGAATTAAAAAAATAGAATCAGAACCCTCCATAACCTAATAAACGGTCCCTTTATCATGGAAATCTTCAACAGCAACGGAAAAGCGAAATGCGCATGCGTGATCCTAAATCCAATTCAAGAAATGGAATCCGGAACCTTGAAAACCTAATGAGCGGCCCCTATATCATAGAAAACTCCAACAGTAACGGAAGTGCAAAACGCGCATGCGCGATCGGAAATCCGATAGTGAATTCGGAAACAGCGCCCTTGAAAACCTAGATAACAATACCTATACCGAAGAATTTTGAAAATTAATAATTAAGTAGAAATACTCGTGGCCGAACAAAATTTCGGTAATAAATTTGACATTAACAACTTCGAAAATCTAATGAACGATCAACAAATCGATGACACCCACCCTCCCCCCACTAAATAAATAACAAATAATAAATCTTTAAAAATAAATAAACAATAATTTTATTTAAAAAATTTAAACTACTTTAAATTAGCACTTAATATCAATTATCTAATAAACGAAAAAAATGTCGAAAGAATATGCCGAAATTATTTCAAAAGTCATTAATGTAATTAAAATAATTATTTTTCAATTATAAAATAAATAATATTGAATTAATTCATGTCCGGTTGGATGGACAATGTAATTCAATGGAAAAGGTTACAATTGAATTGGAAAAGGTGACAATTGATTTGGAAAGGGTTACAATTGAAATGGAAAAGGTAACATTTGAAATGGAAAAGTTATAATTGAAATGGAAAAGGTGGCAATTGATTTGGAAAAGGTTACAATTGACGTGGAAATGCTTTATACGTTGAAATGTTAAATGTTATTGAACGAATAACGTTCAATAACCTAGCACAATTATTTATGCACAAAAAATGCATTTTATAAACATGTATAATACATGCAGTCCAGTCAAATTGTAGATTTATCTTTCAAAAGGTGTGCTAGAACGTTTTATTTATTATAACTAGTTGATATGGATAGTAAGATGGTGAAAATAAGTTTTTCCCACAAAATTTATCCTGGTTAAATTTTCTGTAGCCTAAAAACCATAAATAAAAACCAAGTAATGCACTTCTTTTTTAAAAAACATTTCAGTATTTCATAATCCTTGTGATTAGCCATCTATTTCCTATTTAAAAAAAACACACAATTTGCCCAAAATCTTAATGATAGAACTTTTTTCTATATCATATCAGGGATAGTAGAGATCGTCAAAAAATAAGTAATTTCTCCAACTGCTTGAAAAAATACCAAACAGGAAAACAAAATGGCGGTGTAAGAAAAACAAAATGGCGGCGTATGCTCAGCATGTTTACATATAGGTAAAGTTAAATCAGATTTATACCTAGAAGATTAGAACGTTGTTTTGTTTATGTTTCACTCTGATATCATGAAAGCATTAAGAAAACGTAAACAAATAAGAATTGTAACAAATAAACGTAAACAAGATATGTAGGGGTGAACATTGGGAAAATTATGAAAACAAGCCAGAGAAATCCCCAAGTGGAGTAGTTGCTACATCTTGAACATTGAGAAGGTTATAGAAAATGTAAAAAAAAAAAATAATAATAATAATAGGTAGGTAAAGGTAAACATTGGGAATGTAGCATAAAATGTAAACATTGACTAGTGACTAAAAAGGGGCGAGCACCGATGGTTATGGTTAGGTCGAGATAAGACCACGTGGCAGTTAAGATTAGGTCGAGGTTTAAATTTAAATTTCCCGCCATGACTGGTGCCGTGGTCTAGCGGCACATTAGCACTGGGGCAGAACCGAGTTTTTCTATGTTGCTCAAATTCCTCTTTCAGTCATCTACTTGCTCAACACTCACATAGTGATTTTTATTCATGCGTTCAGCAGGTGTGACACTACTTCGGCTCCTTTTTTGGCCATGCTAAAACCAAGTTGACTAACATAGTAAACGAAAATCCCCAGCTTGAAACAACTCAGAACTGGTTCAACTTTTCTAGCAGTCAGGCTCAAGTAAGGAGGCCATAGCAAATGCAGAGGAGAAGTGTTTTGTAACTTTTTATGGGGATAATTTCACAACAGCCAGTTTGAATAATCGCTGCCAGCTACTCTTTAAATCTGCAGCTGATTCCAAAATTAATCTTGCTCGCTTGCCCCCACCAGAGGATGCAGCACACCACCTTGCTTACAGAACTTATCAGCAAGTTCAAAAGTGATTGGGAGTTGAATAAAATCCTTTGTAGGTATAATATAGTATAGTATTGTAGGTGGAAGCTTGATGATCAAGAGCTTACCCTTATCACTATCAACCTGCTTAGATCCTATTGTAGATGATTTCCTACAAGTGCAAAAACGTTGCAGCGGCATTTGCAGTTACCGGAAATCTGCACTCAATTTTCAGTCTTCTGTCGATTCTGCGCGGACAATTTACGCAAAAGCGTCCAATCTCTTCAACTAGAGGATTCTGACAAATTTAGAGACCAAAATATACATTTTTCACTTTTTGAAAAATCTCTAAATAGCTCTGAGGAGCTACTAAACCTACTAAGTTGGTTCAGGTCTAAAATTGTGTCAAATTTAATTTGGATTCATTAAAGTAACCATAATGTTTTAATTTTGGCGCATACTTTAGGAAATATTGATCAGAAACTGAAAATGATGCCAAAATGGCTGTGTTCCGTTGCCTGCTAGACAGCTCGCACAGGTCATTCAAAGTAGAAAATTTGGGTTTTTACTATTGGCTTAGGCCCAAACATCATAAAAAAAAATTAGAACTACTTGGCCTTTTGCAAGATCAAATGTATAATTTGACTGGACTATTGCCCAAAGTGTGGTACGCGTACGTCTAGTGATTTGTTGTTGTTATATAAGTGTGGTTTTCATATATATTTATTCATGAAGTTGTTTTTTCAACATTTGTGAAAATCAAGTCAATAAAAAGTATACTGAACGGCGCCTCAGATTAAAATTAACTGCCAGAGATCCAAACCACTGATGGTCTAGCGTCTCATGGGCGCTCGCAGGAGAGAAGAAGGGGGTCTCGCCCTCTCCCACAAAAATCAAGAGAAATATTATTAAATTTTGAGGAAGAGAAAGAGAGAAAAAATAAAATTGGAAAAAAAAACGGTGTGGGGAGACTATTTTACTTCAAAAATCAAAAAATAATTTTTAAAATTTATCAATCTAATGATTTTCAGTTGATTGATAGTAGTAGTTTTAGGATCTTGCGATGACTTTTGAAAACTTCGAGTTATAATGGAAGACTTAGCTTCAAATAAAAGAGACCAATTTCATCATTAAGAAATCAACAATTTTAACGAATAGAAATATTATGCGTTAAATAAAATTTGTATCCTCAGGGAACCAAACAGCTGTCAGAAGAACTGTTCTATCTTTGACGATCAGGTGCTGAGGTCAAGATATAACATGACATCATGAAATTAAATCGAGCTGAATTCTGCTCCAGATAGAAACAAAACACCCAAATTAGCGTCGTATTTTTAATAAAATTCTTGGAAAAGGATATATTATAACGAGCTAAACTCTGCTCCTGAACGGTTCAAAGCCTTGACAATTCGCTTCCGATAATGAAAAAGATTCTGTCACGATTATTGGATAGACTGATTCTGTTGGTTATTTTTTATTTTTTTTATATTATGAAGGATTTTGTTCCCCAATGCCTATGCACTAAATAGGGCACTCTGTGCGCAATTCTTCTGCTTAAAGCTCTTTAAATATTCATATATAAAGTACATCCCCAAGAAAATGAGAGAAAAAAGTTATATTGAAATAAAAATTTTATTTGCTAAAAAGTATACATTTTTTGTCTAATTGTCTAATAATAATCCGAAAAGCAAAAAAAAAAAAAAGGAACCCATCGAAATTGGACCGCTATTGTCAAAGAAGCAGGGTATTTAAATCGTTAAACATGTTTTTATTTTCCTACCGCTACTAAGAAAAGTATAGTAATCGGGCGAATTTTTTGATGTGCAGTTTTTAACGGATCTTTGCGTTTAATAGCCCCTTGAGTCTAAATATCGCATTTTCGGCCATTGATCTATCTGAGTGTCTGTCCTACAATTATCTCATGGACAGAATGAATTAAATATAATGTAAACGCAGCCGAAATTAATCGACAGGAGAGCCCGCGCCTTGCATAAACTTTCCCGAAAACTTTTTCTAAAACAGATATCTGACATATCATCCACGGTAGGGAAAACGCCCCTTGGAATATCGATTTATGCCTACCATCACATTGACTAATAACGCTAAAAAAGTAAAATGCAGATGAATCATCCATCCTCCAGTCTATAGGCGTGTCAAACTCTAATAAATCCGCGGGATTCATAGCATTCTCAAATTGTCTTAAAATGATATTTTAAAGTGAGGATTCAGGTATACGGAGACAATATTAAAACATATGTATTATGTTATTAAGTTAATTTAGGGTAATAATTGATAGCATTGCATTACAATCGTCTTTTTTTTTTTCTTTTTTTTTTTAATTTATTTAATGTGGGTCACAAAAAATTACCTCGCGGACCACGTGTTTGACTCGCGGACTCCTGTTCTATAAGCTATCCTAAGCTACCTAACTATTCTCAGTTTTAGGAACCCGAAGACTATTTTAATTGCAACAAAAACATATGATTTTTAAAAATGTATACTTAATCCTGAGACGTGGTTCCCACAGGCATGTACAGTGGTATTCAACTGTACAGATTATTATTATTTTTTTTTGTAATGTTTTTTAAAGTGAATTTTATTTAATATTTTCATCCAGAAGGCTGTATTAAATTCATAAAAAAATATATATAAATATTGTATCAAATTATAGTAATTGTTCGCGTAGCTGGTAAAGAGGAAAAATTACCTCAGACAATTTTGATATTTTTTTCTTTATAATGTTTACTTAAAATTGTATACAATTCGTCCTCAGAATAATCATATATTGTGCAAGTCATGGCCAGTTTATCAAAACAATCAGATCACCACATGTCCTTTGGACTGAAATTCCCGACAACTTAATTCTATCTATAAAGATACGGTACTCAATTCTCAATACCTCCTTTCTCAAGGTAAAATTTCTAACACCGAACATCGACTTTTTCCGGCTTCGTCACGAGTGATTAATCTTAAATTACTCACAAACGATTCACATAACGCAAAACAATTTATTTAGAACGTATACATAAAATATAAAATATTACATCAAAGACTAGAGTAACCTCTCTTGTTCTTCTCGCCAGATGATTATAAATAACAATATTCTAATCGATATGTAATTGAAAAATATTCTCCCTCAAACTTGCTCTTATCCATTTTTGCTAGCCACTAATTAATTTTCAATTTAAAGGTCAATCCTCATTTTGGCGACCAACATAGACACACAAAGCATTCATTTTAAATTTGACACGCCAGCATCAAACGTCGATGTCACTATAAATCAAATTCAACGGCGAATCAAAAGCCTAACAAGTATAAATACGCTAAATCACACAGCAATGCCACAGACAAACAGGCAGCTATATATTCATAATTGACCGAAGAAGAATAATATGCTAAAACCGAAACGTTAAGCTTAAAAAATATAAGTTTTTCATAATCTTACCAAACAAAAGTAATTGAGATGTAGCTTGTTGAGACAGCAACAAGATACTCTTGAGCCAGAAGCGGTGCTGCTTCGAATCCGTCCAGTGCTGGTTGACTTTTAACTCGTGGCGGACATACGGAATAAATTTCGATCATCACACTCTGACCAGAATAAGTTGGTAATGCACAATAACCCGTTATAATTTACAATAATCCTTTCTGCCCCAGTTGCAATACATATGGACCTAAATCCCAGTAAGAAAACAAACTAATCGGGATGTTAGCTTCTCAAATATACCCTAAAGTAAGAAGATATATCCAAATAAATTGCCTCGCTTTCAATTAAAAACATTAAAAACAGTCATAACACAGACACAGGGCTAAACCAGCTGTCACCACCCCATAGAGACTTGAATATATACACTTACCGTTGAATTACATATGGTCCTCATTTTTATATAATGTTCATGGTCATTCGATGTCCATTGGCTACATATATGTTTTAATCTCATGTCAGAATAGACTACTGATAGCTAATGTTTATCCTAAAAATATGCTCGTTTTTTTATTTGCATCAGTACGGTACGCCCAAGATTTGCAGACAGGTGAGAATAATAATATTAGATATTTAGTTTTAGTTACAGACGCAATTCTGAGTGAATTGTTTAATATAACTACTGTAGCCATTTCTGCTACATGCTGTATGCTGTGCCTATGTGGAAAAAATGAAATTAAGTCAATTTAATATTTCTTTTTCTTCCTCTCCCCATCTTATCTCACCCCTTAATTCGGTACCTATTTCCTAATAAAGAATTGTATTATACTTTTTATTTGTACATATTTGTAGAAATATAAGTAAATGAATTTTCGTTTTATTTTTAAAAAGTACTCACCAAGTTGCATCATATTTTTTTTTTAATATTTCAAGAAAAATCTATGTATCGTTCAAGTTAGTATGCAATGCATGTTTAAGAAATGATTGGGGTAACATCTAGGTGACATTGGAGTATTCCATTTACGAAACACCAAAATATCACCTAGGTAATCAGCTGAATAAAGTCCGTTGTGAATAAAATGGGAATCCCTTACATTCCCTGCATCATCTTCCATTTGAAACTATCATAATATATCTGGCGTAATTTTATTTGATCAGTTTTGAAAAAATGAATGTTTTGTGTATAAAGCTAAACAAAATTATGTATTTTACTTAGGTTAGCAATTATTGCATATGAGTTAATCAATTGCAGAGGCGTACATATAGCTTATTATTGGTTTTTACTTTCCTTACAAACTGGTTAAGGATTGCAATCGGGTCAAAATGTATATTTTTCAATTTTCAACGGATCTACGCGTTCCAGAGCACTCTGAATCTAAAAAACGTAATTTCGGCCGTTGGTGAGTCTGTGCCAAGATTATCTCCGAAGCCGGTGGACTGATTTTGTTACTTTTTGTTTTGTAGATTTTTGTCCCCCCCCCCCCCGATGTCAGTATACGAAATTGGCCACCATGTGCGCAATAGCCGAAAAACCGGTTCTTCTATAGACTGTAGTAAGCTTTCCGAAAATCTTTTCCTTAATACCGTTTAACTATTCAGATATATAGTACATCTCCGAGAAAGCAGAAAAAAAATGTAAATTAGTGATTGATATAAGTAAATTAACTGATTGATATGATAAAAATAACATTCAGCTTTAATTTTGTACAGGTGAAGGAAATTAGAAATCCGTACAACCTAATTAACATAAAAAATGTGAAATTAATTTTTTCAGGTAGAACTTAAATCATTTCAATTTACGACTCATTTCGGGAAGAATGACTTGGTATTCGAGTTAACAACAAAAACTTAAAATTTATCATGTAAAAACAGTATTCTAAAAGTAAGAGTTGTCGTGAAAATAACAATTCATCTTCTCAAATAAAACTTAATTATTTCGATTTACGACCCATTTTGAGGAAATTATCCTTCAATTCGGAACATTTGGCCCATTTGATATTTTATTTGTACACATAAGAGATTATGTATTAAGTGAAAACCATGAGCTGAGAACAAACTAACAAGTTATTTTCACAACTGTTACTGCATGAATGTTTTTTTTTTTAATTATAAATATTCAATATTTGTTGCTAATTATCCATTCCAACTCATTCAGCCCAAAAATGGGTCGTAAATCGAAATTATTAAGTAATACCTGAAAAAATTAATTGTTCGGTTTTTGTTATTAAATGGGTTTTACAGGTTTCTAATTTTCTTCACCTGTAGAAATTAATGCGGAATGTTGTTTATATCCATCAGTTAATTTATGTTCAATTAACTATTGAAACTAAGTGTAAGAATACTTTTTTTATCCACTGTAGATTGCCATTTGAAAGACAATATAATTCCAAAAAAAGAAAAATCATTATTAGCAAAGATATAGCGCACTGAAATTTGTAGCCAAGTTTTTTCCAAAGTATTCTATGACTGTTCGCCTGGAAACCCGTTTCCTTTTATTTAGTTTTTTGAATAACTTGAAAACTATACATTTCCCGAAACATTCCAGATGCTCATTTAAAGATAATTAAATGGGCAACAAAGCTATATGTAAATTTAAAAAAAAATTTCTTATCGGGCCAATATTATCGAATGAAACAACAAATAATTTTTGTATTAGACTTTACACCCAAAGCGGTAAGGAACGTCGAATGAGTGTATACATCAGATATTTTTTAATGAAAAATTTTGGCATCGATAGTTTCGCTGAAGCTTTACAAATTATTAAATATAAAACATTTTAATATCAATAAGATCGTGTCATTCTACTTCCTTGTTATTTAGGTGTGGTACGAGGGTGGGAGGGGAAAGGTTGTAATAATAATAAAATCAACATATTTTATTTTTATTCCTCTCAGATTTAATGAACTCATGCATATCAATACGTATATATTCTAACTTGAAGTCTTATATCAGAATTATTGAAGAAATCGTCTCCAAACATAATGAAATTTTAGTGATTATATATAAGAGGTGATCAAGACCATCCAAAGTTGCAAAATTAAATTATTTATATTTTACTCACTGGTTTTACTCAGAACTGCCTTATTATTCTTTTATTAAACAATGATTAAAAATGTCAGGATTGAGTAAGCATATTTTGTATTTACGGGTCAATCCATATGAAGTGGTCCAATGGTGATTGCTTGACCAATTTTTTTTTTCTTTAATGTTTTGTCTGTTGATTCTTTCATGTTCCTAGAGATAAAAATTGTTGGCGAAATATTATTTTCTTCGGCATTTGAAAAATGTCAGCCATGCTTCTTCAGTTCTGGCCAATTTCAGTAAATGCAAGTATTGGCGGTTATAGTATGTCACCATTTTATAGGTAATGTTTTGAGCTAAAAACTTCACATTTAAATGTACATTTAATTTATTCCAATTTTTAATATGATAAAAATTTACTTGAGATTTATTTAACCCTCTAATTTTAACAATTTCCGTTTTCAAACAATGTTTTCTATGAGGAGTGCTATGAACAACTCATCTTTTTTTGTGGTTGGTAGGTCCCTAACAATAGGTCAACCAGAATAAATCTGAATCCTATTAAATGCATCCTTTGTTTTTCATGATTTTTTTTAATTTGAAATTTTACCATTTTTTCAAAATTTAGGCCTTAATATTTCCGATGGAACCGGAGTTAAAAACCTGAAGCTCTTGAAAGTAAGAGTGATTTATAATAGATTAATGGTACATAAAAGTTATACTTGTTTTTCTGATTGGTTAAAGTTTGGAGCCCTATGTTTTAAGACTAAAAAAAAAATATAAAAATATAAGGAATAAAATATATTCCATAGTCCAATTAAAACTTACTTCCACTACTCAGACGTTATGTTTGCATACCGCGTTTTCCCCTTTTCTAACAGCTACTGAACTTTAACCAAGCAAATTAACAAGTAAAGTTTTTATGTATCAAATACTAAAACACTCTTACTTTCGAAAATTTCAAGTATTTAACACAGGTTCCACAGGAGATATTAAAGCTTATATTTTGAAAAAAATCGTAAAATTTCAAATTTTGAAAAAAATGGTAAAATTTTAAAAAATCATGAGAACTAAGGATGCATTTAATAGAATTGAGATTTATTCTGGTTGGCCTATTGTTAGGTACCTACCAACCACATAAAGAGATAAGTTGTTTATAGCAGTCCTGCTGATAGAAAAAATCGTTTGAAAACGGAAGTTGTTAAAATTTGAGGGTTAAACTTCAGGTCAATTTTAATCATATTAGGAGTTGGAATAAATTAAATGCACTAAGAATACGTTTTTTAGCTCACAGCATTACATTTAAAATGGTGTTTGCAAATGCTTTCATTTCGTGTTTTCCCCCATTTTCGAACAGTCGTCAAACTTTAACTAAGTAAATAAACAAGTAACGGTTTTATTTACCATTAATCTCTTTAAAACACTGTTACTTGTGTGAATTTCAGATTTTTAACTCCAGTCCCATCGGAGCTATTAAAGCCCAAATTTTGGAAAAACTGAAAAATTTCAAATTTTAAAAAATCATGAAAAACCAAGGATACATTTAATAGGATTGAGACTTATTCTGGTTGACCTACTGTTAGGCACATATCAACTAGCACTCCTCAAAGAAAAAATTGTTTAAATTGTTTGTTTTTTTATTTGAGCTTTGAACTTGTCATGTTAATTTTTGAAATTTTAGGAATTCATTAAATGTACTACGAATAAGTTTTTTAGCTTAAAGTATTACCTTTAAAATGGTGTTAGCTTAAACTTTCTAATTCATACAGTTTTTGAACATTAGACGAAACCGTAAATCCTTGTATTTACTGAAATTGGCCAATAGAACTGAAAAAAAAATAACTACCATTTTTAAAAGGCCGAAGAAGAAGAAACATGAAAAAATCAACAGACAAAATATTAAAAAAATTAAAAATGGTCAAGCAACCAAATTAATTTATTTTGGAACACTTCGTAAGGATTGACCCTTGCATGAGCAACTCATGCAATTCTGATCTAGCTAGTTGGAATCTGAATAATTTGATGATTGCCAATAAATTTATAAATTATTTTTAAAAAATTAAATAACTTTAAAATCCAATTTTTCGAGAGTAAAATTAAAATAGTATAATTATAGAAATAATATATTATAGACATGATAATATAGGTATGAAGTGTAGTCCCTTTAAGTACGAAATCGGGTCACGAGAAAATAGACTATTTATATATTCCGTTCGGCAGCAGAATGGAGAAAAAGCAAAATTATGGCATTATCGGTAATACATATCATTTCTAAAAACATACATAATTCTAAAAACACACTTAATTTTATAAATGGTGCATACATATAATATACTGTGCATGCCTATTATATTTCCTTAAATGGTAATACCTATGCTGATTAATTATATTAATACCTTATAAAAAATCATTGCTCGGTTTTACGTCCTAGTTTCTTTTCTCTGTAAAATTAGTAGATATGATAATTCTTTTTAACTACCATGAAGAACTTTTAATTTTGATACAATTCTGGTAAAAGGACATGAAATTTGTGAAAATAATACTTCCCATAATTAAAATAAAAGATTATAATAAATTTAATATGTGCCTATACTTACAAGTTTTCACTATCTGCGGTGTATTATCAGGATCGGCCCTGATAGACAACCTAGACAGCTACCAATGGCGAAAAAATCTGTAATCTTAAATTTTTTGAAACCAGCAAGTCACTAAGTAGGCAAGCTATATTTAATTTAACGGGTCAAACAGTAACAATGGGATGATGTGGTGACAATGGCAGAGGTAACCATAGTTTGGCTTAGTGTAAGAGGACGGAGGAGAGGAGATAAGATTTTGGGGACAATTTTTATTTCACCTAGGCCGTCAGAAAACCTAGAGCCGCCCCTGTGTACTGACTCTATTTGGTTAGTCAGTAATGGGCATTTGAAGTAATATGACGTCGTTGTTGTTATTTCTGATAATGCCTCAACTGGCGATCATTTATTTACAGCGATTTGAAAGACAAAAGGCTTTGTTTAGAAGCATCTGGTGATAAACTAGTATGCTGGTCCTACTATTTATACTTGTAGTATTTTTTATAAATTAATGAACGTTTATTACTTTCACTTGCCTATAGATTTATGAAATAAACTGCCATGCTAAGCATTAGGGAAATAACAAACATTTTTGAGTGAATTTCGATTTTGATGCCTAGTGATGCATTGATGTTTAATACACCTAATACTATTATGGTCATAGCTTTATGAGAAATATTTTTAAAAAAAAAATTTCGACAGTTACAATTTGTACCTTTAAATACGACAATTTAGCAGTAAGTGACATTTCTTATGCAGGTTTAGATGTATCTGATGTAGATATGGCTTCTTTGCCTTTAGCAGATACGACAGAATGTTCTTAATTATTGAAGGAACGAAAAGGAGGCATCAGAACTTCGAACGTCAATTTCTTAGTATAATCTCAAATGCAGTGAGAAGTGTTCTGCTTTGTACGACAATTGAGATCATGAAAATTTCGAATCCAAGTTAGTAGGCGGCGACACCGAATATGGACTGGACTTGACTCCGGTCTCCTATTAAATAAAGGATATGGGTTCACTACAGGACTCCAGTCAAGTCAAGTCTGGTTTTGATGTAGCCTCACCTCCCCTGAGTCCAAATAATCAAGTCTCACAAAACAATCTCTCTCTCTCTCTCTCTCTCTCTCTCTCTCTCTCTCTCCCACTCCCTCTATTTTTTTGTGTTTTTAGAACTGAAGATGAATGTATAATATTCGAAACTAGTTTTCAATAAAACAAATTTATAGAAGTGGCAAATAATCAATCAATCCCTAATTAGATTGATTCTTCTGTACTATCATGCGGATGTCAACTGACTTTTAGAGGTAATATTGAAATGCTTTTAATATTGTTTTAATTTAAAATCGCGAAAATTTTCAGTTTTCAGATTTCAACGGAAATATCCATTTTGACCATCCCTGAATCCATTTTGACTAGTTTCGTCATGAGGTCTGTACTACGTGCGTATCTCGCATAACTCAAAAACGGTCAGCCGTAGAAAGCTAAAATTTTGTATTTAGGATTGATGTAAAATCTAGTTGCGAACCTCCCTTTTTGGTCACTACATGATTACCAGAAGTGGTACTTTACTTGAAGGTTATTATTGATTTTCACTCAAAATTATATTGAAATATAATGCAAAACTTCTCACATTAGGTATATAAGACTTACATATTCATATAAATAACATAATGAATTTTGGTTAACATTGTCCGACCGGAGCGAACATTTTAGGTTTTTCATTAGTAAAATACCAATATTTTTTAAGGTAGTAACTGTGGAATGGCGTATTTTACTTAGAACATCCTGCCCTTTCGTATTTCACATTCAAACCTTCTCCTAAAATGAGTATACTATTTTGGCCCTGGCTCCATGGCTCGAGGTTTATATATGAGAGCTATATATCTAGAGAAAGGTTGATCGTGCAAAAGATAAATAAATAAGACGAAATCTGTAGAGAATTTAGTTTTCTACAAGTTAAAAAAACGATACATTTACAAAAAAATTATTTTTGTCACTGTTTTTAACCGTTGATCTTTAATAACTTGAGACGTCAACAGGATTTTATGAGACTTTTCAGCTCAGTATTTTTCATTCCGAGGTTGAACCCTTATTTGACTGAGCTATGTGTGTTTTAACACACTAACAGTTTTTCCTTCCAGTTTTTTACTTTTTTCATCTCTGTCCACGATTCCATTCTTCATGTACTAATCGGTAATATTTTCAGTAATAGATTTCATGTAAAAAATAGTATTAAACCTGCAAGTGAGCCGAGCCATGCAACTGTTAAATAAGATATTTTTTAGTAAATTTTAAATCATAGTTTAATGTAGTCTTGACTCTTGTGTGCGGCGAACTTGTGAAAAATTTATTTCAAATGACAATTTATGATTTATTCGTTATTTGAAAATAAAATATATGTGGTTTTATTTTGCTCATTTCTGATTCACGAATAAAAAACGCTGCAAATTATTACACAATGGTTTATTATTTCCACTTATTTATTCCACTTGTTTATTATCCCATAAAAATATCTATTCTGTCAAAGTAAAAAATATGAAGCAGTAGGTACCAAAGGAAAAGAAATTTGAAGCTTGTCACACGATGTCCGCCGTGAGAGTGCCGAACTGTGTTAATTAAAAAAACTGCGTCAATGCAAGTAGCCTGTGATGTAAAATGATACAGAGGAAATATTTGATGTGCACTTCACTAGGAAAAAATAAAAACGAAGTTCATAAAGCTATATCTCAGCTAATAATGGTCCGATTTAGGTGATTTCTAGTTCGTATTGTAGGGGCTTTCGTTAGCTTTGGTTTAAATACAATAAAAGCACCAAATAAAAAATTTTGCGGACGGATTTTTTTTTATTCGATATTTGGATTCTACGTATCTAAAAGTTCAAAAATCACGACAAAAAGTAACAATTACAAAAATATATATCTTTGAAAAAATTTTATTTCGAATAATTCCCAATCTGGTCTGAGGTACCATTTTATAGAGAATTGTTTTGAGCTTATGAATTTTATTGTTCATAAAAATCGATTTTTTTTTTTTAATTCCTCATTAGTAAAATAGGTCTTGGGTGATAATTTGAAATTCTACCCCCGCCCTATCACTCCAATCGTTGAAAACTTAAGACTGCAAGTAGATGCCCCATAATTATAAAAAATCTTACTCAAAGCACACTGGTACTCTGAACTCAGCCTTTTTTTAATACAGCTGAATGTTCATTCAGTCTATAAACATTTTTTTTTATTTACAATTAAAAAATCTAAGTTGAAGAGAAACACCAAGTAACCAATGCAATAAAAAACTTACCTATTTACTTGCTATAAAAGCAATAGTATCCAAGCTAACTATTGAACTCAGGTATAATTCCAAAAAATAATGGATAATTGCTAAACTATGAGAGAAATATGAAAACCACTAAATCAGACTAAATCATTAGATTAATAAAAAATCCTCAAATAAATTATATATTATAAGGATTCAAAGGTGCAACGCTTGGATGAAAGCAGTAGAGTATATACGTAAATCATTCAAAACATGAAGAGGTCAAAAAACCACCCTTAACATAATGTTTAAATGAATTTAAAAAATGGATAAAATATTACTTTCGCTGTTTTACCGTTTATAAACATTATTAATACCAGACCCATGTCATAAAAAAGTGATGTTTAATGAGATGTATGAGGCTGACGGCAATGACTTTCGACAGAGGACTAAGGCAGATAGGGACAGTGATAGAAATCAATATCACCAGCTGATTTTAACTTTTTGAAGACATGTTACCTACTAACCTAACTTGAGAGGTCAATAATTTATATTTAAGTTTATCATATAATCATAACAAACCAGCTATATAAAGCATAATTATAAAGTTATAAAGTTTGGCATTTCTTTCCAAATGTCTAGAATAAGCAAAATCATGTTGTTCGCGTGATTAAAAATTAAGTAAATTAATATTAAATAAACAGCTATATATATAGGCAAAGATTTCAATAAAAATTAAAAAAACACGACTTTTGATCATTCAAAATTACGATTTTTAAGTCAAACAGTTATAGTTACTTACATGATAAGCAGAGCCCCAATAAAGATTAGAAACACGCGCATTGAATAATACTTAAAATCGCAGTGTGCATTTTATATGGATGTATTTTATTGAGTATGTGTCATTATTTATGAATGATCAGAATATAGTTACATAATTTACTTATAAACCATATATATATGGTCTAACATGGCAAATTGAAGTTTTAATTCAGCTGCTTCAAGAAATAATAAAAATTAAAAATGATAAAGAACCACATGATCAGTCAGTATGACTATCTTTTAGAAGACAAGAGCATACTTACTTTTCCTGATACCATGGCAAATTATTTATATTAATCAATTAATTATTCCTCTGTTGCAAACACAATGAAATTTATTTTCAAGTTCAATAACTAATAAGAAATCTTTTGTTACATGTTAGAAACTAGATCGTCTGACTGACTAATGCCTTATAGACGTACTGATCGACTTAATAAAAAAAATGTAATACAAATAATTTAAAAAAAATTATTTTAGATAAATTAAAATTTAATAAAGTCAATGAATTGTTTTATTCCTTAAAATTAAAAAAATGGGCAAATATATAAAACAAATATATCAGCCTTTATAAAATAGGCAATATCAGAAAATACCGATATTCTAAAGTTAATAATTTCATAAAAAATAAAGTAATAAAAATTATGTTAATTCATTAGTTTCTGAAACTAAATTACAATTAGTTATGTTCTTACAAGTGAAACGACGTCATCGAGTTTAAAATGTTAATTAAATATTTATTAATAAAAACATGGGATATATATCAAATAAAGAAAACATTGCATTAGGAAAATATAATTCTTACATGAAAAGGTCAAGTCCCTTTAATATCACATTAATGCAATATTTTAATCTTAGTTTCTTTTGGAAAATTTTTGAGATGGGGTGGCAATTTTCCCCCACTCCCCCCTCATTCAAACACTGCGACGATACTCCCCTCGACAACAGATCTCTCCGTGCTTTATGTTAAGGCTTCTACCGACTGCCTTGCAGTACTTGATGGAGGAAGAGTAAGCAGCTCAAAAGTCTGACACTATTTCATCCAAACATCGTAAGGGAAAAACAAGGTAATAATATTTTCATTAACATCTATAAACAATGTACTTAAGTACCATTATCTAATAATAATTATAAATATGCTTATGGCAAAGAAATTTGATCAGATAAATGCAATTATAATTTTAAGACGATTATATGTAAAATTACGAACTTATGACTCGTTTTAAATTATATCCTATGACAACGCAACAAAGGTAAGAACTGATCAATTATCTAGAGAAATAACACTTGGAGACGTTCCCTCGACTCTAATGTTCTGGAAGTCGTAAAGAAAAAAAAAGCAACACTTCACTCCAATCAACATCTGAACTGCACAATCCATCCGAACTATAATAACAAAATCAACAAATTTTCGGTCAAACAGTAGATTTTTAACAAAGGACCCTATGCACAAAGTTCTCCATTATGCTCCTACGCTACATCACGTAGTGAAATGTAGGTTCAAAAAACGACAGCGCTAGTGAGTAGTGAACCTCACTTAACCTCCATTGCCTTTAGTAGACTTTTAAATCGAAACGTTTAAGTTGTGAGTTGGTGTTGTTTTGTTTTGTTTTTGTTGTTTTATATTAAGGTTTGTTATTTATTAGTGCTTACTTCAAATATGTCAACTACTGATGTGTGGACTTGTCTTCGAAAAGATGGTAATTTTTTTTATTAATTATTTACTTTATAAACAATGTATCTGGTAATTTTTATTATCACTTCATTGTACTTTTTATTTTCCGTGTAAGTTACGTACCTACTTGCCACATTTTTTAATGAGCTTTTTATGTTGTTTTTAAATATCAGAACTTTCATAAAATTTGTATTACTAAGCGTCATTAAACATTTTAGTAGAATTTATTTTTCTGAAAAATCATTAAGTTGAAATTTTCATTTGAATTGTGACACCTTTGGAGAAGTAGTATGGTAAATAATAATTTAGTTATCTTTAATTGGAAACACTTACAAAATTGGAAACACTATGTTAGGTGTATCTTACTGTTCCCATTTGTGGTTTTTACGTTCGTTATTTAAAAAGAGTACCTCACATTTTATTTTCAGTGATGTTTGACAATTTTGGAGCACTAGCGTTAATCATTAGCCATTGTCGGTGTTGTGAATGTACGTGCTTATTCACGTCTTCTTTATTGCCTGCGATCTGATATACGTTTCTGTAAAATAAACTTTTATCAACCTTGCACGGATATTAATTATGAAATCATCTCCAAAGACATTTAATTATTTCCAATTTTTTCTTAATGCTGTTCTTTATGGGCGCTAAATAAATAAAAACAAACGTTTCTTATTCAATTAAAAATTAAATTTAAAAATTAAATCACCTTTATTAGTTAACTATATCGGAGCCGCCATGTTGATGAACTCTAATAATCTATGCTTTCTACTGCGATGTTCAACGTTCTGAAGAAAGGAACCATTATCTTCGTTTCCAGAAATGGTGAGCGATTGTGATTTAAAGCCCGTTTAATACAATTTTGGCTTATTATATTCCTTGCCTCCCAGCACTTGATGTTGTTCGTCCGTAGTTAACTAGCCAGCAGATTTATGCGAACGTGTTTCCGATTATATGTGGAAACTAAAAATGGCCATTGGTCATAGAGCTGGTAGTGAGACATTGTTTGTTTTCATATGTTTGTTTAATTAGTAATATTATCACCTACAATTTATTTCATTAAATAATGTTTCGTGAGTCATAAGTTCGTTTTCTACGCAAGTGGTATGATTTAGAAAAAAAAATATATGTGTTAAGTGTAAACGATGTATTTTTTATTTATATATATATTGGAAATGATCTTATTTGCTCTTTCACTCAAATAATGCCGCATCCTTTCATTTCATTAAATCTATATTTTGAAAATTAATTATTGTTGATGTAATAATTTCTTATCCTTTCATTACAAGAAATTTGCATTTTAAAAATTACTAATTGTTTAAATATTTTTATGTGCTAGTTTATTAATATGGAGATGTTCATTTAAAAATATTTTAATGTATGTTTCCATTGTATAAATGTTTTGCATACATTTCAATTTTTGTTTTTCTTTTCTGTTTTTCTCAGTGAATGAAACCTAAACCGAGAAATATGGAGGCCACTCAACAGGAGGCCAAAGTGCCTTCAACCCCTAGAAAATACAAACAGATATGCGTTAATAAATTTAAATTTGACCCACCTCCTGAAGCACCTGTATTTTCGCCCACATTAGAAGAATTTGAAAATCCACTTAAATACATAAATAAAATCAGGCCTATTGGTCAGAAAACAGGAATATGCAAGATCATCCCACCAGTGGGGTGGAAGGTGCCTTTTGTTTTAGACATGGATAGCTTAAAATTTACTCCAAGAATACAAAGAATAAATGAACTTGAAGCTAGAACTAGGATTAAATTAAATTTTATTGATCAATTAACTAAATTTTTTGCGCTTAAAGGGAAGACTTTCCAGATACCAGTTATTGAAAAACGAACTTTAGACTTATATACACTCCACAAACTTGTAAAAGAGGGGGGTGGTCATGAAGAAGTAACTAAATCAAGAAAGTGGGGAGAAATTGCCCAAAAAATGGAATTGACGAATGTCAAATCTCCTGCTTTGTTGAAGACTCATTATGATCATTTAATACTTCCTTTTATAACTTCCAGATTAGAAGCAGAAAAAAATAAGGAAATGGGAGATAATGAGACATTGAGAGATAGTAATGGCAATCCTATTGAGAACAGTGATTCGAATTCTCCATCATTTAGAGAACTAAAAAGTTTAACATTTTTAGGTCCAGGTCCAAAAATGGCAGTTTGTGATCTGGCTTTTACGAAATCTGTCAAAACTAGAACACGTGGTAAGAAGATAATGTATGAATTTGATCCATTGGCAAAATATATGTGCAAAAGTTGTTCCAATGGAGACATTGAAGAGTCATTAGTGACTTGTTTAAGTTGTGAAGATAGATACCATTCTTCCTGTCTTATACCACCATTAACTGATACAAATTTGAGTGGATGGAGGTGTCCAAAATGTGTGGCTACGGAAGCTTGTAAGTCTTTAGAAGAATTTGGTTTCGCTCAGGCAGAAAGAGAGTATTCATTAACTGAATTTCGTGAAAT
The DNA here is from genome assembly GCA_948150685.1 of Rhaphigaster nebulosa. NCBI lineage: Eukaryota > Metazoa > Arthropoda > Insecta > Hemiptera > Pentatomidae > Rhaphigaster > Rhaphigaster nebulosa. The sequence goes on from OX411306.1 coordinate 182,540,237, forward strand.
GGCTGATACCTTCAAAGAAAATTATTTTAAAATGAAACCTGTAGATGTGCCTACCAGTAGAGTGGAATCTGAATTTTGGAAAGTTGTTTCTTCCATTGAAGAATCAGTTACAGTTGAGTATGGAGCAGATTTACATGTTATAGATCATGGTTCCGGCTTCCCTATTAAAAATAAACCTACTAAAGCTGATGTAGATAATGAAGTTTTCAATAAATATGCTGAATCCGGATGGAATCTTAATAATTTGCCTGTCTTAAAAGCATCAGTATTACGACATATTAGTGCAGATATATCGGGAATGAAAATACCATGGATGTATGCTGGTATGTGCTTTGCAACTTTTTGTTGGCACAACGAAGACCATTGGAGTTATTCCATCAACTATTTGCATTTGGGAGAGCCAAAAACATGGTATGGAGTTCCTGGAAGTAGTGCTGAAGATTTTGAAAGAGCAATGAAGGCTGAAGCTCCTGAACTTTTTGATTCTCAGCCAGATATTCTTCATCAGCTAGTTACCATTATGAATCCAAATGATATAATGAAAACAGGTGTTCCTATTTATAGAACTGACCAGAGGGAAGGTGAATTTGTCATTACATTTCCTAGAGCTTACCATGCTGGTTTCAATCAAGGTTTTAACTTTGCAGAAGCTTGTAATTTTGCTCCTTATGATTGGCTTCACATTGGACGAGAATGCATTAGTCATTATTCATCATTGAAGAGATTTTGTGTATTTTCTCATGATGAGTTAGTATGTAAAATGGCTGAAATATATGATGAATTGGATAAAAAAATTTTACTTGCTACTTATAAAGATATGAGAACAATGGTTAATGCAGAACATACCAAGCGCAAATTTCTACTCATGCAGGGTATAAAAAATGCTTCAAGAGTCAGGTTTGATGAACTTCCAGATGATGAACGACAGTGTTTTGTATGTAAAACGACATGCTTTCTATCAGCATTAGTATGTAAATGTAATCCATTAAAGCTTGTTTGTCTAGACCATTATAAACAATTGTGTGTTTGCTCAGTATCAAATTACAAATTGAAGTATCATTATAAAATTGATGAACTTGTTGCAATTTTGTACCTAATGAGAAATAAAGTTGAGAACTTTGATAAATGGATAGTCAGTGTGGATAAGTCTTTTTCTGATCTCAATAAAAAATTTTATTTTAGGATATTCACAGAACTTTTAATTGACTCCAAAGATAAAGAATTTACAAAAGATGAATTACTGAATGTACTTGAAGATCAAGTAAAGAGCTGTTTACAAATTTCATCAACAGCCAAGACTTATTTAATGAATTTAAATGGAGATTCTTCCAAAAATCAGAAGAAGAAACATGTAGATGACTTAATTAAGTTTTCTAATAATTTAAATAAAGTTCCTTGCAATTTAGTCGAATCTAACAGCATTAAAAACCTCTTAGAATGCTCGCTTAAGTTGAAAAAGATAGCAAAGAAATTATTAAATTCAAAGGTTATGAATAGAGCCCGAATTGGTCACTGTATTCGTTTAATGAAAGCTATAAACATTGATTTTGAAGAGTTATCCGAATTAGAAATAAAATTGCTGACCTGTGATTGGATGGATAGGTACAATAAAGTTATATCTCAGCCTTGTCATATTGAAGAAATAGAAGATTTAATTGAAAAGGCCAGTACATTTCCAAGGACAAGTTTAGCTTATAAGCAAAGCTTTGACCTATCCAAATCTTTAGCTTCAGTAGTCTCATGGAAATATCGACTAGATATGGCATTTTCTTCACCTCACCTCACACCTCAGGATTTAAGGAACTTATGGTCAGAGCAATCAGGTATGTTGCAAATTATTTTTCCTGAAAAAGAAAGATTTGCCAAAGTTATTGAACAGAGTGACTACATTGAACTCCAAATGAAGTCATTATTGAGTGGTGAAATGGTCCTTTATCATGAAGAAATTGTAAAATTAATAACAGATGCTAAATTGTTACCAGTTTGTTTCCCATCACTTCAGCAACTTCAAGAAAGTGTAATTGAAGCATCAAGGTGGCTTTCTTCAGCCAGAAAATTATACCTTAAGAGAAGTTCCCCTTTTGATTTAATGAATGCTTTATGGCCGAGAAAATTTGTTAATCGCAATAATTATTACAAAAGAACCAATGGAGTACCATACAATGTTGTAGAATCAATATTTGATGTTTCTGGAAAAAAGTTCTCAAAAAGAGATTTTCGACAATGTTATAAAACTCAAATAAAATCTATGTTTGAATTAAGACTGCAGAACAGTAATGTTACTGTTGGCAAATCTTGTCCATGCGGCTCAGAATTGAATAGCAGAACTTTAGAGTGTAGGATTTGTTATACAGTTTATCATAGTCGATGTTTTATAATTGAAGACAAGAGTAGTTATCCTACTCTATATAACTATTTTAACAAGCTTATTTGTAGTTTCTGTTTCCGAACAAAACGTCCACATATTGATAGAGTAAGAGAGTTATATAACGATTTAAAAAAGTTGGCTGTGAAAGTACCTGAATGTTTTGCTTTAGAATACAGTCTTTCAAAATTTAATGATTGGCAAAAGAGAGCACAAAGAATATTAAGCACCAAAGAAGTAGTGTCAGCATTGCATCTTATCAATGCTAATTCCAAAAAGATTTTAAATTCAAATTCTGTTCAACAATTAAAAGCCAGTGCTCCACCTAATAGTTTGATTGATCTTAATATAGATATTGTTCAACTAATAAATGAGGAAATTAAGGATTTCAGGCATATATCAGTGAGTAATGATAAACTTTTAGAACTTAGACAGTTAATGATGGAAGGTGATATAATGGAAATTACATCTAAAGAAAGCTCAGATATTTGGATGTTGCTTGAAGCTGCTAAGATGAGAGACTATTTCATGATAACTCCCTCATCGTTTCAACCATCTACTTCAAAAATCAATAAGAATCTTGTCAAAACAAAATTAAAAGTGGTAAAGAAGCCTGGAATGAAATCTGTCAGAAAAAATCCAAATATAAAACGGATCATGAGGAAAACTAACATGCCTACAATAACTAACCAGAATTATTTGTTGAAAACTAAAATTCTTCAGACTGAGTCAATATCTAGTATGACCCCTTCTTCCCCTGGTGCTTCATCAGTAGTTAGTGAAACGGGTGAAGATTGCGCTGCGGAAAATTGTTTGAAGCCCACAGAAGATTCTTTGGATTGGGTTCAGTGTGATGGGAAGTGTGGTCAATGGTTTCATATGAAATGTGTAGATCTCACTAAACAAGAGTTGTCTGAAGATGATGAATTTTTATGTCTTCACTGCTTAGGAGAAGGTCCCTACAATGAAGAAGAAATACAAATCTGTTCCTTAGATAACAACAGGATCAATTTCTTCATTCAGTAGAGCTTATTTCAACCAAGCAGCAGTTCTCAGGTAACACTTTAAATTATATGTAATCTTTTTAATTTAAATTATTTTTATATTTTAGAATATTTGGTTATGTTAAAATTAAATTTAATTAATTTGCTAAATTCAATCTATATAGTTGATACATTGTGTTACATTCAGATTTTTAATATTTCTTAATTTGTTTAATATCATGTTTTATCTCTATTTTTAATATTGATTTCATGCTGCTTGTCAACCGTCTGTCCTTTAATTACTTTTGTAAATAATAGTTATTTATATCACTCTATTGAAGATTTTATTAAAAGATGTGGCATGGTATATAGAAGGTACAAATTCAATCTTACCAATAAATAAAATATGTACAACTAATGTTTCTTGTTTTTATTTTCAGATTACCTTAGGCAGTTCATTGGTAAAGTTGAACATCCTGGACAAATGATATCTATTGCTGCTGCTCAGACACTAAGTGTGTCTGAGCAATTATCAAAGTTAGCTGAAGGTGAATTTACATTTTTTTCAATTAATCTATTGCTTTATGATTTTATAACAACTTAATCTCCTGTAAATAAGTTACCAACATTTAAATTATATATTTATAATACAAATTATAATATCTGTATAATGTAAATATGGGTGTGTGCAATTACAATACCAGAATATTATGAATCCATTCCGATAAAACAATTTTAATGCAAATTAAGGAATTTTTCATTACTTTATTAATTATTACAATAAACTGCTGCTTTAATGTATAATCCAAAAGTAAATTGCTTATGATTTATTCTTCAAGTTTGTTTCTTTGAATTTTAGTCCATCTTGCTTAAATTAATTTTTAACTATTCAGGGTGCCACTTTGTTGACTATAATGCATTCAATGACATGAAACTGCTGTCAAAATTGGGTCTTTATTCTTAAAATTAGTCCCTTAGTAGTAAACTTAGTCCCTCAAATTTTTTTTAATTTTAATGTTCTTTATTTATATAGAGGGTGTCCTTTGACTAAAGATCCATAATTTAAGGATATGTTTCGGTATTACTTTTTCTTTAAAAGTTAAGAAAATGTAGTTTTCAACTGAAGAGAATGTTGATATTCATTACATTTACGAATATTCTAATGGAACTGAAAGCCAGACAATAGTGGAGTATATTATGCGATTTTGCTAAGCGCAGAGTGCTATACAGGTGTGCATTTGACTAAATTTCCTAAAACTATCGCTGAATATGAACCAGATGAAAATGATCAAGATTTGATATTCGATATTATTGAACTTAATCTGTCTACCAGTTTGCGAAGAATATCTAATCAAGTAGGTGCTACATGAATGAAGGTATGGAAAACATTACAGGGGTTTTGTTTTAGATCAATTTCATCTTTAAGGAGTGTAGACTTTGTAACCACCAGATTTAGATTCACGAATCCAGTTTTGTCATTGGTGTATTGAACATCAGCATCTGCTAGAAAAGATATTATTCACTGACAAGACAATGTTAGATTATAAATTGAGATAATATTTATGCGTATTTCCTACCACCAATTTCTTTTCTCTCTTTAACCCATTTAGGGCCAAGCCTAAAATTAGTTAAAAGTTTTAATTTTTTCATAGAAATGTTTTTAGAGTAGCCTAATTATAAAATAAAACAAAAAAGGCCACAATGGCGATACAAAATGCTGCGCTCACGCAACGTTGGCCTGTAAGGTGTAATATGTCACTGGTTTGGAAGAAAAGTGCTACAATGTGAAAATTTTAGTTTTTGAAATGCTGCCATATTTCATTCACGATTCATGTTTAAAAATTAAAAAATGAATATTAACTTTTGTTTTTAACAAATAAGAAAAGTTGTATTGACTAAGAAAATTTTCGACTTGATGTTTTATCAGTGAGTTAGGGACAGCGATAAATCTAAATGAGTAAACTTCTAATGCTTCTCCTGTAAAATTCCACTTTTTTGTATTGTGGCACTCATCTTCTGAGCCAATTTTATGTTTATATATTGTTATATATACATGGTATATTATATCTGCCGTCAAATAAAGAAAACAATTTTTTTAAGGGAGAAGTTGGTCGGGGAGAGAGGGGGTGCAGTCAAAGTAACACTTTAATAAATAAACTTATATATTTTGTACCAAATATACTTATTAAAGTGTTACTTTTTGACCGCAACCTCCTCCTCCCCCCCCCCTCAAGACCAACTTCTCCCTTAAGATATATATCTACAGTCAACGTAAACTCTCTCCAAAACAATTTTTTGTTCTTGACATGGCGGATTCGCTCTTCTTGTATGGGAATGCCCCATATGTACTTTAACAACTAACCTTCAATTCTAATAATCTTATAACATTAATTCAATTTTTTTAACCACAATAATTTCGAAAATATCAATTTCTAAATCGTATTTTTTTATAGCAGTTTATATAAGATTTTAATTAAGGTTTTCAGCTTTATGATACTTACTTAGTTACTTACTAACTGGATAGCCCTAGAGCCCATATATAAAATATATTGTTATGTACACATGGTATATTATATCTGCCGTCGAAGAAAGAAAACAATTTTTTGTTTGTGACATGGTAGATTCGCTCTTCTTGTATGGGAATGTCCCATATGTAGTTTAACAACTAACTGTAAATTCTAATATTTCATCTTTAAGGAGTGCAGACTTTGTAATCACCGGATATCTATATATGTATATATGTATATATATATATATATATATATATATATATATATATATATATATATATATGCATATATATATGTATATATATTTGTTATATAGGTAGAGTTACATATTTATACATGACATGAGGGAAAATGTTGTGCTGCTTCTCCTATGTCGAGCCATTGTCCAGAACGTCTACTGTTATTGTAAAATATCCACTATTCATCACAAGTAACAATTCTGGACAGAAAAGGGTCGTTTTTGTTTCGGCAAAGAAGTGTAGCACAACCTCATAACGCTGGTTTTTTTGGTGGTCGTTTAATTTGCGTGGAACCCAACTTTCAAGCTTTTTTACCTTTTTAATCGCTTTTGTAAGTTTCCCTGCAAGCTCTTGAACAGTTGTTCTAGGGTTTTCTTCCACTAAAGCCTGCAGAACATCATCATCAAGAGAGGAAGTGCTTCCACAACCTTCTTTGTCTTGAAGTTTCCCTTCCGAAATTTTTTGAACCACCGTTAAACAGTGCACCCATTAATGCTGCTCTTGTCCCAGACTTGATTGATGTTTCTGGCCGTCTGGGCCCGGTTCCGGCTGAGTTTAAATTGTAAAACAAAATTTTACGAAAATCACGTGCTGATATCTTAGTAAAGTCTGAATTATTCCTAATCAGTGAAATGCTACTGAGGTAAACAAACATTATCGTTTGGAAGAGGATTAATAAGTGTTGACATTCATACAAATGAATAATCCAGTAAACTTAAACAGTTTGTTATATAGAGGAGTATTTTAAAGAGAACTCAAAATTCTGCATTATTTTCTTGACAACCCAATAGTAAGGGGAAGTATTGTGATCATGGAAATTTCCGAATTCGAGTTTTCAATGGTAATGCACGTTTTAAGGTCCCTTGAGTCCAAATAATCAAGTCTTGCAAAATGGTCTGTGTTTATGTGAACAGCCTAGCTCAAAAACGAAGAGTTGTACGAAACTGAAACTAGGTATTTAAGGTAGGCATATTCATGGGATGTTATAGCAACTTTTTTGTCAAAATCGACTAACCCGAAGTACCACTTTATATAATCAATTTTACACTTTTTTACAATTTTCTTGAAAATGGCTGTAACGATTTCAATGGAACTTGCGTGAATTATTCTTCATAAAGCCCTTTAACTTTTCATATATGCAGTACATCAGAGGAAATGCTGGGTAAAAAGTTATGATCAAAAGAATATTTTATTTACGCATAACTTAAAAAGTATGCATTTTCTGGTAAATTATGTACAGAATTGTATGAAAGGTAATTAAATTCTTTAAAATACTAAAAATAATCATCGAAATCGGACAAGTATTATTAAAGATACAAAGCATTGGACTAACCGGAAGTGACTATTATATCATGGATTTTATAATAATCTTGTAAACGGTCCTAACAATTTTGATGAAACTTGTCTAATGTCTTCTCCTTAAAGCCCTTTAATTTTTTATGTATACAGTATATCAACGAGAAAATGCAGAGGAAAAAGTTGTAGCTAAAAGGTTTTTATTTGCACATATTTCAAAAATTATTTTATGGTAAATTATGTATGAAATCATATGAAAGATGATTCAATTCTCTAAAATACAAAAAAGGAATCATCGAAATCAGACCGGAATTAGCAAGATGCAGAGTATCTTATTAGGACTACAAGGCCATAAATGGATAACCGAGTGCATCCGAAGGAGACGGAAGTTCCTACTAACCCACCAATCTGTTGTCAACGATACGTTCTGTAATAATGTAATGTTAGAATACAAAAGTAGAAATTAATTTAATGATTTCTACTTTCATATTATTTTATGGAAACAAATTGCTTCCATGGAAACTAAACCGAAACTTAAATATAATAAATATTTATAATATATATATTAAAAATATATATAAAATATATTTTCAGATTGACAAACCTAAAAGATATAGGTAGTGGACAGAATTGTATTAATCTTGTTTAAAAAACTATTTTATTGTACATATGTGGGAGAAGATGTGAATAAGTGAATGCTACTGAATTTATTTCAAGTATTGTTTATGTGAACTCTTTAAAATTATGTTAAAAAGATAATTATTATCGGGTGGTAAGGGAAAGTTGTGTGATGCGCGCACCGCATCACACAAGAAATTGTAAACAATATGTTTCAAAGCTATCAGTTTATAATTTAGTATTACATTGTTCACCCCTAGTAGCAGATCTAGACTTGGTGGGGCCCCGGATATGTTATTGCAGTGTGTCCTCCTTAGTTGCCAGGGGGTTCGACAGGTATGGAATATCCCCCAAAAGGAAGGGAGAGTTTGGGAGTCCCCAAAATTATAAATTTGTCTATAATGTATTAGTCTTTTATTTAATTTTTATATGGCGCAGAGCCCCCTGGTGTGTGGGGCCACGAGCAATCGCTGCCTTCACTCTCCTCCCCTTGGATCCGCCTCTGTTCACATCTATAAATAGTTGGAATTTATATACTGTACGGCTTTGCCTTGAATTGTATAATGTAGTACCTCCTTCTTAGTGATATATGATATGATATCTGTTGACTCTAATAGTTCCTGTTGGAAAGCAACCAATTTTTTTAAAGTTTTTGCAGTAGTGAATATGTTGAAAAAAAAATTGTGTATAAAAAATATCTATAATTTCAAAATAAGGTAACTAAATATTTTCATCTTCAGATATATTATTAGAAGAAAAAAAAAACTAGTTTTATAAAATTCAGTATTCCAATAACTGATCTCAACTTGGAAATTTTGTCCTTCTTATCCAACTGATTATTAGGAAATAAGCAAATAATAAGTGAAGGAAATGAACGGGTATGAGCATGACTATATTAGAAAAACTTCATATGAATGGCCAAACTTGTTGTATACCCAACATTAAAGTAAACCGGCTATTGTAAAAATAATGATTGATTCTATACAAAAATTTCATCACAACAATAATAAAAGACAATGTTACAAACATAGAATCCCAATTATTTAATTATAGAAACCTTTAATTGATTGAAATAAAAATTTAAATCTGACTACTAATTACCGTTGAAAAACCATCAAATTCACTGTTTTGTTTTAATGAAATTATCCACCTTAACAATAAAATTAATAGCTGATGTAGTAAAAAGAAAAATATTTAAATTTATTGAAGAAAAAAAGTTATATTAATGTTACCATATGCGCTACAGAGGCCATAAATGGGTTAATGCAACAAAACTTATTTTTTATTAAACAATAGGCATTATTGATGTAAAAAGTAATATCAGCAGAAATTGATATGCACAAATAGCCTATTTGAATAAACATTAAAACCTTTTGGTAAAGATAATTTGTATTTGTAGGAAAAATGTTGAGATGGAAATTCGTAATGAGCACCCCAAAAAACATAAATGAACAAATCTACTTTTCCAAACATTTTCATCGAGACCCCTTTTTCTAGTCCCCTTTTGACTTTACCACATTAGTTCCTTAATTAAGCCGAGATATCTCGTAAGTCCTTCGTCTTAATCCTCTGACGATGGATCAGTCCCCTGTGTTGATTTGTACCGGGTACTGATGGCGGACAGCGGACTGACGAAATAAAGGTTTCTGCAATTTGTTTACAATTTTTAAAAAATTAAATAAAAAAACTGTTCCTATATACAAAATAAAAATTGATAGTTAACTAACAAGGGCAGGAGACTGACATAGTAACAAAACACCAACTGACTCTTGCCTCCCTACTGAAGTTTATCAACACTAACAGGATGCAAATTGAGCGGTGACTGTCAGCTGTTATTATGCTACTAGTCTCCCTCCTCTCCAAAGACGTTTTTGGGGCTGTCTACTGTCTGTTGAGAACTTGATCGACTGACATAGTACGGCAGGGGATTGCCGCACTTTGGTGGACACACTAATTTACTCGAATAGCACGGCATGTTTGAATTAAATATGTAGTTTTGTATATTTTTTAGAAACTACAACCCATGCTCAATACTTAGTAATAACTAAATTGATAGAAATATGTTCAGCTAATTCATTCAATATGATTTTCTTTTTGTACCCCTATAGTCCTTCCAAATTGAGCTAGAGGGCTGAAAATTTGTATGCAAGTGAGTTGGTGTAACAGAACTGCCTTTAGAGGGTTTCAACTTTTTTCTCTCACTCCCACTATTTTGATATTTTTAATTTTGTAAATTAGTAAAAAATGTGACCTTAGTGCCATCACTAAGGTCCATAGCTCTGCTGCTCATGCTTTTTTAAATACAATTTACAAGCATAGCTTAAATAAATTATGCTTGTACTCTGATCAACTTTCATACATCTGTGTTAATTCAATGTTGTATGCGTATGTTATATTTCAGGTATTGCCTTGCTGGACAAAGAATTAAAGAAACAAGTTCTTGAGAAACATGAAGATTTAGTTTCACAAGCTACTTGGGTTGAAAAATTGCAAGGTGTACTCTCTGTTATGCATGTACATGTCCAGGTAGTTAACTTCTGTAAATAGACCTATATATATTAATTTTAAACTCTTTGAAAAAAATGTAAATATTGCAAATTTTATTTTTAAATATATAAAGATTTTTATTAAAAAATACTAGTCTATTATTTTATTATTTTTTATAAGTATAGATTTATTCCGGTTTAAAAAAATTTGTGTATGTTGTCTTTTAATAATGGTATAACTGTCTGTTGCCTTCTTGGATAAATTTATGATTTAATATTGCATAGTGCCTATTTGAGTTTGCAAAATGGCATTATTTATCTTCTAAGATTTTAGTTACCTATATATCTATTATAATCCCACTTTATGATTTTAATAGTTGATTGGTAGTATGTTTATTCCTAGTAAAATATGTTAAAATAAGGAATGCTTCCTTGTTTACTTACATTGTATATATGTACATGAAGACTTGAAATTAATAAACATATATGCACACATTCTATCGTGTGTTTATTATTTGCAATTAATATTTAATGTATACATTTATCAAATGATTCTGCACATTTTGTTTATACCTAAGTCTATAATTGGTGCTTTATGTATGCCATGTGGTTATATTCACCATATATATATTCACTATAAATACAATTATTTAATGTATTTTGATTGTTGATGTTTTTTCTTTTTTTTTTTTTTTTTTTTTTTAATGTTTAGATTCAACTGCAGTCCTGTAATTGTAGTTTTAATTAAATTAAATGGTGTAAGATATTTGAAACAGAGCTTTAAATTAAGTATTTTTGTTATTGAAACAATCAATCTTCCAGTATTTTATTCTAAGGTTTATCGAAAGAATAGTGAATTGATTTATCCGCTTCTACTGAAGTATTGTTTCCTTTATTGTTTTATGTTTTCATTTTTTTATTAGTTATTTATATAGGCATTCAAGTGATAAATAATGGTGTATCTTTATTGTTTTGTATTAACTTATTTAATGTTATTTTAAATTTTTTAAATATTGTATAATTTCCAGAACGGTGTGAATTCTTACAAATATTTTTTTTAAATGGAAACTAAGCAATTTTCCAAAACTGGTCTCCAAATAAAGATATTTTTCTGTAATTGTTTTCAATTTTTTCCCTCTTAATGTATAGATGAATTAGGTTTTTTTGTATGCATATATAAATGTCACAAGTCATCATTGAATCAAGTTACAGTAATTGCCATATCTATCCATCTGTAATTATAAATAAATATCAACTAAATAGAGTAGATGATTTGAACAACTCTAGTATTCTGTTTAGTGTTTCTATACTGTCAAATGAAGGTACCAAAACATACTGTTCTGTTGATTTTTATTCTTTAGAAACCATTGAATATTACTTATTTTAATTTTGGTAAACATATATGGATATATTTTCAATAAACTTGGTAAATTATCATGAAAATAGGTTTTTCTTGTCAAAGGGGAATTTTCTATGCTTTTAAGAACAAATTGATCATGCATGCTACTTCCTTATACTTAGTAAAGAAAGTATTGTAATCTCGAACATTCTTGGTTTTCAGATTTCAACAGAAATATCCATTTTGGCTAGGTTTGTCTTGTCTGTACGTACGTTTTTTTTTATCTCGTATAACTCAAAAACAATTAGCCGTGGAAAATTAAAATTTCGTATTTGGGATTGTTGTAACATCTAGATGTGCATCTCCCTTTTTGTCACTACATGATCAGTGATTGTTACTTTACTTTACTTGAAGGCCACAATAGATTTTTATCAAAAATTATATTAAAATAAAATTCAAAACTTCTTAAATTTTATAACATTTAAGAAGTTTTATATTTTATAACATAATATATTCTGGTTACATTATGCAGATTTGAAATACTTTAAGTTTACTTACATACTTTACTTGAAGGTCACACACAATACACTTTCATCAAAAATTATATTAAATGCGAAAATTCTCAGATCTGGTGCACAGGACTTTTATGTCAATATTAATAACATACTAATTTTTTTTAAAATTGGATTACTGGAAGTGGTAGTTTACTTGAAGTTCATAATAGACTTAACTTCTCAAATTTGGTATTTAAACTTTTATGTCAATACAAATAATATACTAGATTTTGGTTAAAATTGCCAGCCGGAAGTGGTACCTAAAAATCCAGAAGATACTTTTTTTTTTAAAATGCCTTTTTTAATTATAGAAATAAATACTTCAAACAATAGTTTCAGAAAATTAAATTATGCGTTTACCGCATCAAGCATTATTAAATTAGCACTTATTGCTTATTACAGAATACAGTAAAATATATAAAAAATAATAGGTACAATTAAAAAAAAAGAAGTGAGTTTTAGCATGATTCCTATACCTCTGTTACCATATGGTAGAAGGAAAAAAGCAGTTTAGAGTTTCAAGTAAAGTATCACTTCCATTTTATCAACTATATCTAAAATATATTATTTTTATTGATAAAAAACTGTTTAATACTAAATTGTATATATTTAAATATTTTTTTTTACCAAAATTTGTTTGGTGCTTCAAGTAAAGTACCACTTCCGGTTTATTGCTTGTTGCTGAAATATAATATGTTATTCTCATTGACATAAAAGTATTATATAGCAAATTTTAAAAGGATTTGATTATATTTAAATATGTTTTGTCACCACAATCTGTTGTGATTTGGGATCTCTTTTCAAGCCACCGATCTACTTCGAATAGGTGTACAGAGAATTCATATGGTGTCCATTTAAGATTTTAACATGGTTTTCAGTCCCTTTAGAGAGCTTTGAGAATCACTAATCAACACTATATGCATGTAGTACTTTAGCACTGAGGCTATTTCGTGGAGTTTGGCCAGTGCATAATCTGTAATTTACAGAATTTGAATGTATGGATGCTGAGAGGCACAAAAGGGAGAAGCGAAAGAAAAATAAGAATGTATGGATTGCATTATGAATTACAAAGGATGATTCCATTCAGGTTTCAGATTTAGACCCATCAATATAAATGGAATAGGGCGCCAGGATGTTTTAGAACAGAAGAGAGGGCCTCACTTTGTACTCAAAAGATTGGGTACAAAGATCTTGCTAATTGATTTAGATGGTTGGTGAGTTCAGATTGTATTTGTGGTTCAGGTTTGAATAGTTATATCACTTTAAGAAAAGAATTATTTTTTTTTTCTTTAGGTTAAAAAAAAATAAACAAAAGCTAAAAAATGTGATTGGTTCAATTTTGTCCTCTGGGATGGTAGTCATAATTGCTTTATCTACTTAATTTACCATTTGAGTTCCAAGATATTCTTCTGTAAGCATAAAAGATTGAGATTGATTTTTTTTTTTTTGTTTTCAAGAAATAAAATTGTATACATTAATAAAATATTAAGAAAAAATAATGCTAGTCTTTTTTGGGGGTGAGCTTTTCCCTGAAAATTTTAGAAAACAACAGTTTTATTGATTTAATGATATGGGAAAAAATAAGGTTTTATCTAGAACTTGCTCTTGTAGTGTGCTGATATCACTAGTTATCCTTTTTTATATACCCCACTCTGCACAGAATGGAGAGCTTGGTTGCAAGAGTTTAGAATGAATTAGACCAATTCTCCCTCTCTCCATATATGCTATTCTTTTGTATATTCTTATTTCTTTTGCATATATACTGTAGCCACTTAGTGTCAAATGTTTTGTCCGAAAAAATGTTTCGGTCTTGAATTTTTATTAGAGATGGATCTGATATAGACTAGTAACTGGTAAGTGACAAACTGAAAGTACCAGGTACTTTCAGTCCCAGCATAGGACTTCTGCACAGGACGGCCTTCAATGGTCAAAAATAAAAAAATAAAAGTATTTTGTTGCTGGTTTTTATTTTATTAATAGTCTTGCTCAGATATGTATATTATTGAATTAAAAAATATTTGTAAACAAACAGAAAGCTTTATTTTATATTTAGATGACTCAAAAGGTGAATGCAAATTATAATTATATTATATTGACATTATTGCTATCCTGAATTATGATACCTTCACAAACACTACTAATAGAGTCATCCAATTTATAATAATTCAAATCATTTATTGTAAAATATCTAATGATTTGAGATTCTCGGAGGCGAAGGGGAGTAAGCCTGGTATTCACCAACTAACATTTTAGAGAGGGCGTGTAACGTTGTTGATTAATTTTAACATTATCCATTTTCAGAAAAAAAAATTAGAATAACACAAGGATAAAAAATATGCTACCATGATAGGGGCTTGTAAAATAGACAAATGTTAATGTTCCATAAATAAATTGAAAATAGTTTTTAAATCAGACGTATGGTTATAAGAATAGAGTAAGCTGAATGGGATTTTGTGACTGAGATCTATGTAGACAAGCAAGAGTGTTATAAACAGTATAAAAGGCCGATTTTCTATAAAATTAAATTTCTAATACCAACTTCTGGTAGGAGGTCAGATGTAAAAAAGAGTTATAGGAAGAAAGTGAAGCCAAAGATACTCAGTTAATAATTTGAAAATAATACTCAAAAATTACTCTATTATTTCTTTTCTCTCATTTTCCAAAAAAAAAAAAACATTTATTTTGTTTGTGATCAGGAATAGATTATGAATGAATTCCAAAAATGATAACTGACCACCCAGCTCTGTGAGTTACAGTTAGCATCTGTCTTTATTTTAAATTTAGCATTAATAACCATACCGGCTTTATCTGTTTACTTTTGTTTGATTATTAAAAATTGTTTTTTATTACGCATTTGTTTTAATTTACATGTTTTGAAATTTACTAATTATTCCAATTGTTGAACATTCAGAGTATTGTTTCCTGAATAAGTATTCTGTATTTTGTTTTGTAAATTTGTCATACTAAAAATTATAACAATAATATATATTTTTATTAAACTTATTATAAAAAAAAAAGTTTTCTCTTCCTACTGAACTAATTAAATGAAGTATTTGCTCTTAATGTTCAGATCACTTCCAAGCCCTTTTAGAATGCCTTGAGATAAAGCAAGATTAGAATGAGCTTATATTCCCCTGAGGTAAAGAACTTCATCTTGAAGAAATCTAAGATGCAGCTTACTTATTATACAATCTTGCTCTTGAATTTTATGCAAACCAAAATCCATTGTTCATAAATGAGTGGTTAATGATGAACTAATTTGGCTTTAATTAAATACAGTATTCATAACATTTTTTTGATTTTATATCAAGATATATACATCATCAATTTTGTTTATTACTTTGCCCTAATTTAGATTACAACATAAACTTAGTTCCATGAATGAACAGAGTCTCTAATTTGGTTATAACTCAAAAGATTGAAAACACTTGATTTTAAATCTATATATGTGATCAAGAAGCCTAAAGTTACGAAAAGCCACTGTTTTTAACATTCCCCGAGTTCATACCCGTTGAAGCTATTAGGCCCAGAAAGCCTATTAGGAATCGCGTGAGAAAGTGAGGGTCGGGTAAGAGGGGAGGAGGAGGGTAAAATTTATACAACGCTCTTCAAATAATATTATTTTTAACGAGGATAGAGGTCCTTATAACAAAAATAGTCGGTTTTAACATTGATACAGGCTCCGATAGATCCTGCCTTGTTATTAAATCGGAACGAACAATGTTAGCGAGTATCTATGTGTTAAATTTAGCGATATTTAGCTGTTTTTTTAATCAATATCTAACAAATCTACATTGCAATAGAATTGTTATTATGATCATAATTTTTCAATTTATCGCTAGTTTAATATTCTTCAATCTGATTAATTTTTATCCTCCTTGTTTTAGATTAACAACGGTAAATTGAAATTTTGAATGCTTTATGATTAATTTTTTTTTACATAAATTATTTGACACATACGTCCTCTGTTTTTTTTTCAAAAATAATAACATTTTTTGATGCATTATTTTTTGTGCAAAATTGTAATTACTACATTTTTTTAGGAAAAAAATGTTATGCTTCATTTTTGTAGATTATGAACTCAATTGGTAGTGCTTGGCATGCTTATAAAAAGTTCTTGTTTTGGATACTTTTACTTAGAAGTTGATAAATTCTGAAAAAAAATATTGTTCCATTCTAGAATCTACCTACATCATTCTCAGGTTAAACTGTATAACATTTTTTTTTTTATTATAGGAATAGTTTAGCCTCTGGTGGCTAAATTCAAGACTGCATTATGTCTTGACTTAGCTACCAGATATCTTATAGCATCTGTATGATATATAAAAGGAACAAAATTTAGTTCAAAGGTCATATTTATTTCAAATAAACAATGAAAATTTTACAGTAATCCTCCGTTATTACTTTTTTAGTAATTTTTGTACAATATGACATATTGATGATTTTGTTATTTATTGATAACCATAGACTTACATTCAAATATTGTGTTGTTGAGTCTCCATCATTAAAAACGCAGCAAATTATTACACAATGGTTTATTATTATTTATTTGTTAAATTTAATATGAATTATTAATAACTTTACTAGAAGTGATTTGGAATCATTACATCAAGACATCCTGGGGTGTACATTTGACTTTGGTGTCAAATCTGAAAAAAAAGCAGTCCATTAGTTTAGGAGAAAATAGAAAGAAGGATTTTTTAAAATTTATTTTTGGATTTTACATACCTTGAAATGTAAAACCTCAAATTTTGAGGAGAGCTAATTTTTTTTTTCTTGGTCGATTGCAAAGGTTCATTATTGAAAGTAATAAGTATATTTAATTTCAATTTACAAACTTGCCCAAATGTGTTAGTAAAAATATTTGTTTCTAAGCTACTGCATATGTATATTTTGTATTACATGAAATGCCAATTTCTAGGGATACTATTAATTAACCATTAATGGATATATTATAATTTTATTAATTGCACTGAATATGCTCCTTCCAATAAACATGATTTTAATTTCCTCTTCGTAAAAACTTGGAGATTGAAAGGAAATAAATTGATTTTTTGTATCGCACTATGAGTTTTAGATACCTGACTTTTTAGAAAATAATTGCATGATCTTAAAAAGAGGTAATTTTTAGATGGTTAACCATATTGGAGAAATGGGCCTTGCTTACACTTCAAAATTAAATTTTTGCTCTTATTACTAGGTAATTAATAAATTGTTATACATTCATATTTTATTTATGTCACCCACCAAACTGGCATTTCATGTAATGCAACCAAAGAGTGTATAAAGTTTCTGAATTGCTATCTTTTATTGATACTGAGAAAATTATAATAACCTCAAAAATTTAAGTATTGAAATAATATAATGATTCCCTAAATAACATTTTATTTCCACGGCATTTTCAAAAACTCAAGCGTTGAAAATAGCCATTTGATCAATGAAACACCCATCATTTTACTGTTACTGAAATAACAAAGAAAATTAGTACAGAAAGGTCAAGTTCAGTAGTAGGAACAATTTCAACTTAATGCAGTAATTTTAATTGGAATTAAATCAGTTTGGTGTTGTTAAGAATAGTTGGTAGATCTAATTACCTAATGAGTTTAGGCTATATTGATATATTTTTAAACATAATCTATTATAGAGACTGGTTGTTTTAACGCTGAAAAACACTCAAAATATACAGTAAATAATATACCATGAAATTTGTCTTTTTTGTGTAATAATCTTAGTAGCACTAAAATTTAAAAAATGATCATAATATAATAAATAATGACTGAGAAAGAAAAAACCTTAAAAATAAATTGTTACTTGTATAAAAAAGAATTAATCACATTTAAAAAATAAGCCATTTTGATTTTTTTTTTCTTTTTACTTTCTTGCATGCGTAAAGAAAGTATTGTAATGGTGAAAATTTTCAGTTTTCAACAGAAATATTCATTTTGACTATCCCTGAAACCAGCCAAGATGGTTTCGTTATTACATATAATTTATGTTCGTTCGTATCTCGCATAACTCAAAAACGGTTAGCCATAGAAAGTTAAAATTTTGTATTTGGGATTCTTGTAACATCTAGTTGTGAACCTTTCTTTTGGTCATTACATAATCACCAGAAGTGGTACTTTAATTGAAGGTCGTAATAGATTTTCATCAAAAATTATATTAAAATATAATGCTAAACTTTACAAATTTGGTATAAAAGGCTTATATATTACTATAAATAACATACTATATTTTAGTTAAAATTGGCAAACCGGAAGTGATACTTTACTTGAAGGTCAAAATAGATTTTCATCAAATATTAAATTAAACTTAATGCAAAACTTTTCAAATTTGGAATGGAATACTTATATATTAATATAAATAGCAAACTAGATTTTGGTTAATATTGTATCACCAAAAGTGGTACTTTACTAGAAGGTCATAATAGATTTACATCAAAAATTATATTAAAATATAATGCAAAACTTTTCAAATTTGGTGTAAAAAAAATATATTAATATAAATAACATACTAGATTTTGGTTAAAGGCGGCCCCTGACGATCATTCCAAATGGAACATGGAACACTGAATTAGAGCACTTGGAGTTAAGACAATTTCAAGGACCCCACTGACGATCACTCCACTCCATTGTTCCATTTTTTACTGACAAGAATGATATATGCTCACGCAAACATGCATTAATGAGGCTATAAATAGTGGTTCTACAATAGCCAAAACATTAACTATAAAAAATGGACATTTTATGCATATTAGAAATTATAAGTCCACTAAAAATGTTTATTTACTTTTAATTAACATTTATGAGTACTATCTAACATAATTATTAGTAAAAAAATAAACAAAATAATAAGTTATTATTATCAATATTTTTTAAAAGACTTAATTACTATTTTCTAGTAATTTTCTAATTAATTCCAAACACATAATCTCAAGCTAAACATCTCAAGTTTTGCCCAAATAAACTGAGTGATCGTCAGTGATCCCTTTAAAATTGGCAAACCAGAAGTGGTACTTTACTTGAAGGTCATAATAGATTTTCATCAAAAATTATATTGAAATACAATACAAAACTTCTCAAATTTAGTATTTAAAACTTATACTATTTATATTAATTACTATTTTCACAATGTTCTTCATTAAAATTAACTCCAAACACATTTAGATATTCAATTAAGTGAAGTTTATAACAAAAGTGTTTAGCAAGTTGTAAAAAATCTTTCATAATCAGATAAACATCTCAAGCTATGCCCAAATAACTAGAGTTTTTGTGTTATAATGTTATTGGCACTGAACCAAAAAAAAAGGATTGTAATATATTAAATAATGAACTATTGAGGTAAGAAAGGAAAAAAGTTATAAATAAATTGTTACCTGCATAAGAAAGGATTAATCATATTAAAAAAATAAGCCTATTTAGATTTTTTTTTTTTTAAATGAAAACATTTTTACATAAATAAAATAGAATGTTCTTACTTGATGAAAACGAATAAGATCAGAATATTTTAATAAATAAATAAAAAAAAACTTAATCACTACTAAAATTAACCATCAAACACATTTAGATATTCAATTTAGTAAATTTATAACTTAATACTTGAAAGAGTTTTGCAAGTTGAATAAGATCTTTAATCATCGAATGAACATCTGAAGCCTTAAGTGAATGGAGTCTAATTGTTTACGCTCAAAACCACTGGATCAATATTAAGATTAAGGAATTATATTCTTTTTTTTTTCTAGATCCATGCCAGAAGCATATACTCTTAAATAAAAATAAGAATATTGTTTGAAAATAAAAATTGTTTATATCATAATATTAGAATATATGCATTCAACTACAGTATGGAAAGCCTAGTAAATCAATCATTAGGTTGAAACGCTATAAATAGTTTTAGAGGTACCTGATGTTACGAGATGATCAGAACCAGGCCCTCTGAGGACTGCCAGATAACATTATTTAAAATTTGCCATCCTAACACTTCCCCATGTTTCCCAAAAATTTTGTTTGTGTATTATAGCTTCTTATCATATGTTTTACTACCTCTCCACAGCTTATTATTTTTTTTTTTTGCGAAAAACATTTTTCTAAAAATTGACTGTGTGTTAGTGTGTTTTCTTTCTGTACCTCAGATGTAAATTACCTTTTGTCCATTTTTTCATTTTAATGTTTTTATTATAGCTAAAGCCATAGTAATTCAGTATTTTCCAATGATAAACTGTTGGTAATGAATACCTCAATGTATATATTTAAAATATCCTACTAAAATTAATTAAATAATATATTATAATATACTTGTATACAATAAAATTTTCCATAAGTCAGTTATATTTTACCTGTAAAATAAAGCATTGTTAACTAAACATGAAATGCTTTTATTTGAATACTTAATTATAGGAATTAATATTTATTTTCTTAATTTTTAGAGTCTTTTAAGCTCTGTTGAAAGAGTGAGGATGAAAGTTGTTGAGCCTTTCAATCGTATAGAATCTCAAACCCTTGTTTTATCAAGACTTCACGCTACTTCAGATTTATTAAGAAGAGCTGCTAGAATCCAGCAACTTGTAAAAAGACTTCCTGGTCTAGACCCTCTCAGAACAGCTCATATAATTTCTGAATTGGGTATGAAAATCATATATTGTTTAAATAATTTTGATTAATGCCATTTATAATCGTTTTGTGCATAAATTAGGAGAACTATACCAAGATGTAGATCTTTCTGGATTAGATATTCTGGAATCGGAGGAAAGACAGATAAAGAAAGAAAGAGCTGCAGTTGAACAGAAAGCTCTGAAAATAGTACAACAGGGATTGCTGGGTCTTGATCAAAATCAAGTTATTATTTAAGATGAAACAATATTTAATATTTTAATTTTATTTTAAATCTTAATTGGTTTGTTTTAATTCTAGGTTGCTGTTGGTATAGAAATAATGATTAAATTAAATATAGCTGAAAAAGAAGTTAATGCTTTGATGGAAGAGGCCATAAAACAAGTTAAGAGCAGTATGAAAAATGCTCTTGACATGAATGTTTTAGTTCCTACAACTGCAAGAGGTATTCTTGTGTTATTATTTTTATGGTCTAATTTTCTGTTATATCATATATTAATATATTATTTAAAAGAAAAATTTTATTGGTATGATTGTTAATTACAAAAAGTTTGATATCTCCATTGAAGCTTTAAAATTTACTTGTATTTCAATTTTAATACATACTGTATAATAATAATTATTATTTTAATGTTAACTAATTTTTTTTTGTTGTTTGCCATTTGTGAAGTTCATCTGCAAGGCTCATATTTCCATTGTTGAAACGCCTGAAACAAAGTGTGGTAGTATTTCGATGGATAATTGAATCTCCTTCTATGACGAAAATTTCTTTGGCGGCTGCCTTTGTGCTTAAAGCTTTTTTCCAGTAATGTCTCAAAAGACCGCAAATCACAATTTTTCCTTCTGACATTGCACGTGCGTTTAAAAAATGTAAATGACAATGTAAACATTGACATAAATAGTAGGAACAAAATCATTCTTATAGGATTAATTATGAGACTAAGAATCAAGGGTTGAGTTCATGCACAAGGACTTTTGTAACAACCTAGTAATTATGTGGCAAATGCTAATACATTTAAAATTGACTGGCCTCTATTACTTTTAAATTTTTTATTTATAGTTGGAATAAGAATTTCTATTATAAATTAAACAATTGCAAAGAGGATATGAAACTGGATTCATTTTATTTTTTTACTTTTGCAATTTGTGGTAATTTCGTTTTGTCTCAATTATTTAACTTGTGCATTAAAAATATTTATTATGATATTTGCGAAAAAAACTATTCATATTAAACAAATATTCATAATGTCATTATAAAAACATTATTAATAAACATTAATATTGTTATTATAAACAATATGGCACTTATATTATTCTTTATACTTGAAATTCAGGTGGTGCTGGAAGGGTCTCTGGTGTCAATATACCAACCAATATTCAGTATTTCCGTAACAAATTGTGGTCATCCTGGGAACATACTTTAAACTCTACCATTTATCCTGTGTGTTGTCAGGTAATTAATTGCTTTGTCAGTTTAATTTTTCATGTATTTGAATTGTAAGGTATTAGAAATCCTATTGATATTTCAGATATTGAACTTTTTTTTTTTTAAAGGTATATTATTTACATTATTACTGAATATTTAATATCATTTCTGGAAATGAATTATCATGAATTAGTTCACAGAAACAAATTTTTAAGGATTCATCTGACCATGTCATTCTGTAAGTTAAATATTTAAAATAATTTGGAAATTTCTGCACTTGATGTCAAACCAGGTGAATACTATAATGAGTCAGTCTCAGTTTATTCACAAATTCTTCATTTGTCATTGCTGAATTTTTTTAATGTTTCTCAAAATGTCCTTGCCTAATTCAAAAGATAGATCAAAATGAATGGATGAAATTCCGATCTGACCATCTTCTTTCTGATTAATAATTATGGTTACTTATTAAAATAAAAATATTTTGTTTTCTCTCTTAGATGACTCTAATACAAAATGTGCTTAATAATAAAATTGGTGACATGTGCCTTTCTCTTCCTGGTAATGAAAAAAAATCTGACTTGGCTTACATATTTTGGTCTGAGGTCGATAACCTGATGAAAAAAAGTCTCTTAAAGGCAGCAGAAGGTAGAATATTCTAAGTTTACTGTCAGGTTTATTATTTTTTTTTTTTTAATGATTAATTCTGATTTAAAATTAGGATCTTCTTACACAAAGCAAGCTCTGGAGGTAGAGTACCCAAAGTTACTTCGTATGCATTTGGATTTTCACAAGAAGCTCCAAACTCTTAATCTGTCCGGAAGTTCTAAACCTATTTTTCCTGTGATGTATGTTTGTTTAATTCTTCTTCTTAGTATTAATCAGCTAGAAATCATGGTATTCAAAGTTAATTATTTATTTTAGTGGAAGCTGTTTGAAGGATTTTGAAACCGCATACTTGAGCAAGTCAACAAATGTTGTCCTCACAACTGTAAGAGAAATGTTTTCAGAAGGAAAAGAAACTACTCCATTCCATCCTCCATCCTCTGATAAAATTGATGCTCTTGTTAAAATTATATCTAAGTATGTGTGCATTATTAGATCGAAGTATTCTATCAAAATTAATGTGTTCACTCAGTTATCTTAAATGTTACTGGCTTACATAAATACATTTCAGTGAGCTTAGTGTTGCTCTTGTCGATACAACTTTGACGGAAGCTGTTGCTAAAAATGTTGTCGCCAAAGCAATCAAACTGTTTTGTCAGAAAGCAGAGGAAATGATAGTTACCACACCTGAAGCATCCCAGGTTATAGGTAGGCTATGGTTTGAAAAATATTTTTATGACCTTAAAGGTTTTGAGTAATATTTTAGGTTTTAATTAAAAAATTAACAATTTTTGTGTTTTCATAACAAAGAACTTTAGAATTCTATTATAAATCAGTTTACCAAACTATGATGATCACCAAATATGAATTAGAGGAAGCCCATCCAATCCATTTTGAGAAACAGTGAGCTTGGTTAATTTAATTGCTAAGCCTTTTTTTATAAGAGTTTTTTTTTTAAGGATATAGTATTGAGAAATATGAGTATATGTATAGATGAATATTATCTTTGATATAATTAATTACCTTTATTCATTTCAGAGTCACCAAACATAAGCCAGGAATTAAATATTAGCATAGCTAATAGTGTTTTCTACTTTTCTGAACAAGTGAAAAATGTTCTGAATAACTTAAATGTAAAGAAAAATATTGCATCTTGTATTACCAATGCATTACAAAATGGTGACAAGTTGACACAAGAAATCCTGAATCCACTCCTAGCTTCAATCATTGTTGCTATTGATTCCATTCTACTAACCATACACAATGAAGATTACAACTTGTAAGTTAATGAAATTACAATTGCTTTTTAATAATTTTTCTTTCTGTGCTATAAAGTTGTTTTTCTTAACAGGAAAGAATATAATGGGGCTTCTTCGCTGTATATGAGAGAACTGCAAGCCTTTATTGCAAGAGCTGCTACTACATATTTGTCACCATTCCAAAATTTGTCTCTTGTTACGCAGTCGTAAGTGTTTGATGATCTCTATACTTTTATTATGTAATTTATAGTTATATTCATGGTAAGCAGACTAAACTAAATTTTCTCGGGAAATATAATTAAGTGGGTTTTATTGAAATGGAAACCCTGTTTATGTAACACTTCCAAAGTCGACCCAACCCTAAACTGAGTAACTTACTGTGTTCAGAAGATCCAGACTGCTCTGTATCCTAAAAATACCAAAATATTGTGAATCAGCAGCCTTTATCTTTGCTGGCCATTAGGCGCTTCATAGAACTACAATATTTTTATAGCAATGGAGCGAAAATTTGATACTTTCCTTCATATTCATCTCTTAACTGCAATATTATTTATTTTAATTACGTTCATATTGTTTCTATAATTGTAGTAACTATACTGCTATATTTCTGTTTATTATATTTATCATTAGGGTGCAACAGCTGAAGTAGAAACATTATTTCTTCTTAGTTTTTATTTAGGCGATTGCATCCGTAGCAATCAATTAGATAAAAAACTTTCATCCATGTATATGTATTATTGATTTTTTTTAAATATTCATAATCCATTGATTTTATGCTATTAGCTGATTATATCATTTGAACATTTTGTGGGAGAGAGAGAGAGAGAGAAACATATATTATCCAAGAGGTGCTGCCCAACTTCATTGGGTTGCTATTCACACAGCATACTAGTATCGACAATTTTATATATTGACAATTTGTACCGCTTATAAATATATAGAAGAAGAAATATATTAATATCAGTAATAAGAAATACATTTAATAAAACAAGAATGATTACAGTTTGTAAAGATAGTTTAACCTCACAATTTTCTGGATTACTTTGTCTGTGTAACATACATTTCCAATCATGTCTCGCTATAACTAATATTAATTTAATAGTAATTGTTGATCATTATTCGTAAATAGAGAAAATAGAACCTGTTTTTTCATTAAATTTAGTATGCCTACCTACTTTTATTATTATTAGTTACTTTTAATGCCAAGTTACTTACTGATAGACCTAAAAATAAAAACAGAAAATTTACTTGTGGAAATAATAACAACATTTGGATGCTGACACTGTATCTCCCAGATCCATGAGGTAGTTTATTTGTACCACCTCTCAAACTCCTCCGGTGGGGAATCTATTTTTATTTATTTATTGGTTCGACAGACGGCTGAAGCTGCCCTTGGCTCTCTCAACCGCCTTTTCTCAGTCATTGCAGACACTCCAAACATCCTCAAGTCCTCAGCCACCAAGTCTTTCCATCTTCCCTTCAGTCTTCCAGGCGGTTTGACTCCATCCGGGGTTCTATAATGTAATAGTCAGGCTGCTCTACCATCCTGATCACCTGTCCCAGCCATTTGAAACGCTGAATTCGCTCGAAATAAGAAACTCGGAGATTGTCGTAGAGCTCTATGTTCCTTCTCAAGGAATTTTCTTGATAGGCCCTGTAATGCACCTCAACACTTTTCTCTCAAACCTATCAATCTTGTCAGCCAGGATCTTGGGTAGGAGGTCGGGTCCAGGTTGCACAGGCATAGGTCAGCAGGGGTCTTATGATTGCTTTGTATAGAGTCATTTTGGTACCACGACTTAGCAGTTTACTATAGAGGAAACTTCTTAGGGCAAAATATGCTTTGTTAGCCCTCATAATACAATTTTGAATTTCCTCCTCTTCCTTCTGATCACTTACTATGGAGCCAAGATATTTAAAATTTATCCAATCTCCAAATCCAATCATCCTGACTCAGTGAGCCAAAGCTAACAAAATTGTTTTTAAAATTGTAAAAATTTACCAAAAATAAATGTTGTGTGGATAAATTTTATTGAATAATTTTTACTTCCTTGTACGAAGTAAAGGAAGTATTGTAATCACGAATATTTTCGGTTTTTAGATTTCGTCGGAAATATCCATTTTGACCATCCCTGAATCCATTTTGACTAGTTTTGTCGTGGCGTCTGTACGTACGTTCGTATCTCACATAACTCAAAAATGGTTAGCTGTAGAAAGTTGTAATTTTGTATTTAGGATTGTTTTAAAATCTAGTTGTGAACCTTCCAACTGGTCACTGCTTGATTACCGGAAGTGGTACTTTACTTGAAGGTCATAATTGATTTCCATCAAAAATTATATTAAAATATAATGCAAATTATCTAAAATTTGGTAAATAGGACTTATATATCGATATGAATGTATTTATTGTATTTTGGTTAAAATTGGTGAGCCGAGAAGGGTACTTTACTTGAATGTCATATTAAGCTTACATCAAAAATTATATTTAAATTAAATACGTAAATCATATATTTCGGTAATAAAGGTTACAAACACAATTTGGTTTCCAATCCAATTAAAATTTTTTATTACTTGTTTTAAGTAATAAAATGGAAAGTAAAATACTGGTTTTCCTCCCCATTTGTGTGATCAACAAGTCTGCAGCATGAGAATAAGATATTAGTTAAGTGGGTTTTTCCGCTTAAAATGTCGAAATTGCCGATTTCCAATGCTTTATCCAGTGATATTGACAGTTTTAATGTTGTCACGGAACATGAAGAAATATGGTATGAAGTATGTAGGAAACTAGTTACCTACTGAAGGAAAACGACATGTAATGACGGAATGAGACCTCCAGTAACAAGAGTGTGTGTGTGTGTGTGTGTGTGTGTGTGTGTGTGTGTGTGTGTGTGTCAATAGATGGATGTCGGGATGCCAAGTGTCGTTTTTACTGTAATCTTCGGAAACTAGTAACAAATTCAGTATCACTTTTTGAGCCATGGATTTATAATTTAATAGGCGCACAAGGAAGTCATGTGTTGCCCACATTAGATATTTTTTTATAAAAATAATATCAAAGCTTATTAAACCCTCACAACTCACAGATTATTATTACTGGAAATATATTGGAGGAAAGTATCCAAAGTGCCAGTGTCTGTGGGACTGTTGAGGGCTTCAGTATGAGTTTAAATAAACTTCTTGCTTGTTAAATGCTTGGGGAGAGGGGGAGGGATCATTACCCTTTTTTATCAAAGGTTTTTAGGCGCAGAACTCCAGTAAGTAGTAATATATCTAGTTAATCGAAAGGAATATTTACCTAGCTTCACAACTAGCTCCTGTAGGTAAATTAACTAATGAAATTTAACCTTACCATGGATGCATCAATTTTAGTAATTATCATTAGAAATTATAAATAAACAATTGTATTTAGAAACTCTCCAAAAACTGAATAGTTTTTATTATGCTTTTATTTAAAAATGAGTCAGTTTTATATCTATAATTTTGTTTTTAGGTGTCTTGAAGTTTCTTCTAGAGCCTTGGAGTTGTTTATGAGAAATGCAACATTAGTTCGTCCAATTAGTATTTCTGGGCAAAGAAAATTACTATCAGACTTCAAAACTGTAAGTATACAGATTATATGCAATATAATTTTTTTAAAATTATTTATTTATTTTTTAAATTATATTATTTTATATAATCCTGAAGTAAGGAATTAAAAATATTATGTTTAGCTATTCTGTAAAAAAAAAAATTATTGGAATGTTCAAAAAAGTTCTCACTCTTTCCTTTCCCTTTTTACTCTGTCTAAATATTTACAAGATTGGTTCTAAAAGTTCATATAAAGGGGAGAAAAATATTTTTTTTTACATTTAATGAGGTAATTCAATTGTTAAATTTGTCTCTCTGAAACACAATACACTTGCGACATCTCCATTTCCACTGCTGCAAGGCTCCTTGGAAGTTCTTTGTTTTTAGGTTCTTCGGATGTCTCGGCATTTCTGTTTTGATGGCTTCCACATCACCCAAAGGTATTTGGGCGGTAGCCCCCGAAGCACTATCATGCATTTGGGGAACAAAAAACCAAAAGATGCCAAATAAGGTGAATAAGGAGGGTGTTCCTTCACGGTAATTTGAGGCCAAAAACTCATGCAAAACTAGCGAAGTGATGAAGGTTCCACTGTCCCCTCGGACCAAATTCGGTTGAAGAAGTTTCCGTTAACATTCTGGTCTGGAGGGACAAATTCTTGGACAATGCTCCAAGAATAAAAAAAACAATCAGCATGGTCTTGACATTCTGCCTCGATTTCTTTGATTTTTACTTTCCCTTATCTATATACGAAGTATATAGTAAGGGGAAGTATTGCGATCGTGAAAATTTTCGAATTCGAGTTTTCAACGGAAATACTTATTTTAAGGTCCCCTGAGTCCAAATGACCAAATCTCGCAAAATGGTCTGTGTGTATGTGATCAGTCTAGCTCAAAAACGGAAAGCTGTACGATACTGAAATTACATATTTAAGGTTAGCACATGCATGTGATGTTACAGCAACATTTTCGTCAAAATCGACTAACCGGAAGTGCCACTTTATATAATCGATTTTACACATTTTTTCAATTTTCTCGAAAATGGCTCTAACAATTTTGATTAAACTTGCCTAAATTATTCTTCATAAAGACCTTTAACTTTATCTTTAACTTTTTAACTTTAACATCACCGAGGAATTGCAGGGAAAAAAGTTATAATGAAAAGAATATTTTATTTACGCATAACTTCAAAAGCGTGCAATTTATGGTAAATTATCTATAGACTTGTATGAAAGATAATTAAATTATCTAAAAAAACAATAAAAGAATCATCAAAATCGAACCAATAATAGCAAAGATACAGCGCATCGGACTAACCGAAAATAGCTATTATATTTGGGATATTACACTTTTTTACAATTTTCTCGAAAACGGCTCTAACGATTTTGATGAAACTTGCCTAAATTATTCTTCATAAAGGTCTTTAACTTTTCATTTATGAAGTAAATCACCGAGGAATTGCAGGGAAAAAAGTTCTGATGAAAAGAATGTTTTATTTGCGCATAGCTTAAAAAGTATGCATTTTACAGTAATTTATCTATAGACTTTTATGAAAGGTAATTAAATCATCTAAAAAAGAATTAAAGAATCATCAAAATCGGACCAATAATAGTAAAGATACAGCGCATCGGACTAATCTGAAATGGTAATTATATCATGGATATTACAATTGTTTACAATTTTCTCGAAAACGGCTCTAACGATTTTGATGAAACTTGCCTAAATTATTCTTCATAAGGACCTTTAACTTTTCATATATATGGTACATCACCGAGGAATTGCAGAGAAAAAGTATATTTAAGAATATTTAAGAAAAGAATATTTTATTTGCGCTTTACTTAAAAAGCATGCAATTCATAGTAAATTATGTACAGAAGTGTATGAAGGGTTATTAAATTATCTAAAAAACAAAAAAAGTTTCATAAAAATCGGACCAATAATAGCAAAGATGCAGTGCCTCAGACTAACCAGAAATAGCTATTATATAATGGATTTTACACTTTTTTACATTTTTCTCAAAAACGGCTCCAACGATTTTGATGAAACTTGCCAAAATTATTCTTCAAAAAGGCCTTCAACTTTTCATTTATGTAGTAAATCACCGAGAAAATGCAAGAAAAAAAGTTATGAAGAAAAGAATATTTTATTTTCACATGGCTTAAAAAGTATGCAATTTATAGTAAATTATGTACAGAATGATATGAAAGGTTATTAAAGTATCTAAAAAAAAAAAAAAAAATCATCAAAATCGGACCAGTATTAACAAAGATACAGTGCATTTTATGAGGAGCATAAAATAGATGGATAACCAAGCGCATCCGAAAGGAGATAAATGCGATCGAACCTTATCCCACCAATCCGCCAATCTGTTGTAAACAATTCGCTCTGTAACAAAGTAATTTAAGAATACAAAAACGGAAATTAACTTAATAATTTCTACTATCACATTATTTAATGGAAAGAAAATGTTTCCATAGAAACTAAACCAGCAACTTTTGAAATATATTTGCAACTTGACAAAGTTAAAATATAGAGGAAGTGTACAGAATTGTTGTACTAAAATTGTTTTAAAAACTATTTTATTATACTTAAGTGGGAAAAGAATTGAATGCTGCTGAGTTTATTTCAAGTATTGTTTATGTGAACTCTTTAGAATTATATTAAAAAGATAATTATTGTAGGGCGGTAAGGGAAAGTTGTGTGATGCGCGCACCGCACCAGATTTTTTTTCTTTGCTCATAAGCTTGTTTCCATTCCCTGCTTTGGGATTTAACCTAGTGTATATGTTAGGTCATTAAAAAAAAAAATATATATATATTCCTTTAAAAAGAAAAGGCCACATCCCACATTCATAGCTATGCCACATTAAACATTCGCAGTGATCAAAAATTGGAAGTTCGATACTCTCTCTCATCCATCTTGTAGGCCCAGATTTGGCACCCTCTGAATATAACTCATTTCAGTCTATGGTCCACATTTTACTTGAAAGTTTGTTGAAAATGTATGTATGGAGAAGAGGTGAAAATCATATTTTTTTAGTCCAAAGATGGCTCCTAGTATTGGAGTGGTATTCCTATGTCATTATGGTTCTTCTTGTTGACTCAAGAGAAGGATTGGTTCAAGTGATAAAAAATCATGGACTATTTTGAGGAGTAAACTTAACAGGTTAGTGAACCTACTAAACTTCAGGTGTAGTGTTGCTATGTACTATAATTAGAGCAGGAACGGTGGCCTACTTAATTTAATGAGGTTGTTGGTTTATATCCCTGGATACTCTTCTATTTTACTTACCATTGTGAAGGTAGTATTCATGAAGATGAAAAATTCATGATCAAAGCTATGCCTATCAATCATAATAGTAAATTAAAATTAATGATGAAATTGAGTTTACAAGCAGTTGAGGAAGCATGTTCGTAACTTGGATCAACAATATAAAAAGAAATATGAAAATGTAATTTAAATCATAATTAGATTTATATTTAACCTGCCAACGGCACCATACAGTTTTATTTTTGAGTCATATGCATAACATTAAAAAAAAGGTTTTTATTTGGAATTATGCCCTTTCTAAAATAAACGATTTAATCAGAAACTGCATATAAAAAAACTGTTAGGGATTGATAAATTATTTGCCACTTCTATAAATTTGTTTTATTGAAAACTAGTTTCGAATGTTATACATTCATCCTCAGTTCTAAAAACCCCCAAAAAATTCAAAAATAAGCCTATCAATCCCTAATTAGATTGATCCTTCTATACCATCATGCGGATGTCAACTGAAAAAAACTGTTATCTAATGAACTTATATTATTAATTACAGGTTGAGGATGCAATCAGTCCTCTGTGTACTCAGTTAAGCGAATTGGGTAAGGTTTATAGAACCTTGAGGTCACTTAGAACACTCGTGACAGCACCAATAAGCGAAGTTGTGGCATCACCAGTTCTTGGGCAGGTCATCCCATACAGCCTTATAATAACATTTCTTATATCAAGAGGCCCATCTGAACTTCCATCTCCTCATCAGGTAATTCCTAACAGCCCTTGACTTAGGTTTAAATTGAAAATAAATATTTTTTAATTCATATTGCCCTTCCTACTAATTAGTTTCTATTAAAACCACACTAATTAATCCAAATAATAATAACTAACTATAATTGTTTGTAAATAATAATCTCTGATAATCAACTCCCTAATATCTCTTACAGTTTTGTTTGTTTGGTAAGTGGATGGATTTGTATATTTTTTGTGGTTTTTGATTGACTTCTTGCCAAGTTATTTTTATAGTTTTTTACTTTTCTCAGCTCAGAACAAGGTGATATTTAACTTGGGAAAACCTTTAAATCAATATGATTTATGGTATCATTCATGTTTGTGGATAATTGTTACAAAACATTATTCACCAATTTTAGAGGTGTCACAAACACAGTTTCTTTTCTTCTTTTTTTTTCCGAAACTTAAACTGAAATTTATGATTTTTTTTTGTATCATTTAAAAAAAAAGAGATGCATCAAAAATCACAAAAAGTTTGTTTAAGAAAAATCATGTACGACAAAGATATCATTTTTTTTATTAATCCTTACAGTGCCAAGGTCACAACTATTGCAAACACCAATGATTTGCGCTGTGGCCAGGGCCGCAACAGTTGAGATAACTACTTTTTGATAAAATCTCACTCCACCATCACCTAAATTTTCGTTTTCTCTTGAAATTTAGGGAATGGTTCAGTAATCTTTTATTGTTTAAATTAAAAAAAAAGAGAACTTACCTTCAACAATTAAATGTAAATAAAGATTTACCTTATTGAGTTCAAATAATTTAAAAAGGATAGAAAACAATAGGTTTTAGAGAAATTGTTCGTTGATCGCTAGAGCTGTGGCCTTGGCCACGGAAGATTCTCAAGAAAAGTGGCCAAGGTTGCAGCACTTGCAATCGAAAAAAAAAATTAATTATTTTTCCAGTGCTTTAGAAAGTAATTGTAACACAAACATGTAATTTTGTATAAAAATATTGAAACTTTGCTGGTGCCCACAGGGGATAGAATTATGAAATAGGCTCTGGCACTAAAGGGATTAAAAATTATGAAACAACACTTATTGAACATTCTTAGGAAAATTCATTGTTCTTTTTGAAAATTTAAATGTAAAAAAAATTAAAACAAATCATCACTGGATTTAATAAGTGGCTGGAGATGCACATTCTTAGCATGAAGCAGTTTTTTGTTTGTTTTTTTATTAAATAGCTGACTATTGCTTACATAACATAATGAATACACATCACCGTTTCACAGCAGAATTAGCTTAACTCCAAAAATTAAATTTTATAGGAGGTTTTTTTTAATTTTTGTTTAATGTATAAACCAAATTTTTGACTTTCTAGCTTAGGCATTATAAATAGGCATAAGCTACTTCTGCATTAAATCCACATTAGTCTGAACTATTTTAATTAATAAAAACAGAAAAAGCCAAATTTGAAGATAGGATAATTTTGCTCTGAAGTGGCGAAATATATAGCTAATTGAAATGCACTAAAGAAATAAATATAAGTAGTAAATTTCAAGACGAAAATGCATAACATATCATTAAATTGCAGAGTGTTGATTGGACTATTGCTGCATATTCAGAATGGCTCGACAACCATCCTGATGAAACCAGTCGACTTGAACTACTAAGTGGTGCCTTGCAAAAATATCGAAAAACCATTTGTGACCAAGGACTATCAACATTCGATGATATATATCCAGTGATCAAATCACTTCTTGAAAATGCTACCCAGTTTCTCTCAACTAAAGCCTAACTATGTTTTTACAACTTATCCATTATATTTAAAATGTAAATATTTTAATTATGTAGTTTTAGCTGAAATAAGACTACTAAAATTTTTTTGTTTTGTCATTTTTTTTCAGATAGTTTTTTAATGATTTTTGAAAAACATACTATGATTATTTATATATAGTACATTGTATATTGAATAAATGGAAGGAAATTACAAAGTAAACTGTTTAAAATATATGTTAGCCCCAGTGAATACCTATTACCTGTATATTGAATATTTTAACTTTTCAAAGTTTAATTACTTTCTAAAATTAACTGTTTGAGGAATAATTTTGAAATTTCACAGTGTAGTATTTTCCCATCACTGGTGATTCGGACTCAGCTATTTATACAATAAATAAAAATCACCTTCTACAACCCAGTAATAGACTAAACTCATTTTTAAAATAATTTTAGTTAGTCACTTCATCGCTGGGGTAAAGATATAGAACTATCCCCGATAATTGAATCATCACGTGGTAAAGGGAACTAAGTTAAAAAATATGATTTTTCTTTATTAGACAATATTATCATTTGGACCAAGGTTCATCAATTAGTGGTGAAAAGAACTAAATTATTATATCAGCAACAAGATTTTAAGACTATTTTAAGTGAAATATAATGGCCTCAATAAGCAGCAGGTCAGTTTTTAGTGCCTTCTTAAAAGTTATGTTTTTAGACTTAGTCCCCTTTACCACTTGATGATTCAATTATTAAAGAATAAATTGAGGATTGAGGTATTTCATTTTACTAGAAAAGATTGACTCATTATACAACAAAGTATTAAATGTGAGAATGAAAAGTGTAACTTAGCATAAGTTAAGGTGTACAATTCAAACAGTAATTTATATTTACAAAATATAAATATTTTATGTACAGTATATACATATACATATATATAATTACAATTTGATAAGAATAATATATACATAGCATTTATATACAATACTTGTGATAGCATAATTCTTCAAGCTTTCTCTATAGGAACTTGTTTATGAGCAAAATAAAGAAAAGCTATTGAAGAAAGAGCACTAACTAAAAATATAACATCAAACCACCGATGATAAAAATTAAACTGTAAGTCCCCTAAAACTTGAGTAATGATCATTCGGTATTCTGGCGGCATATTCATCCTCATGAGTAAAACTGATGACACAAAATGCATGCCCTAAAACAAAAATTGTTGATCATTTTAAAATCATGACTAGTTTTATTTATTATTATTAACCTTTTATTATATTATAACACCTAACCTGAAGAATCAGCCTAATTAAGAAAAAAAAAAGAATGAAAAGCCATGGGAAGCAAAAGGAGCAGAGCCTAGTGTTTTAAGTAAACATAAAAAGAAGTCATTCATTCAATTCCTTTCAGCCTGATATTTCATGTATGGTTGTTGGATCATCTTAGTGAAAAATCATTAGTGATTGGTAATATTTTATATCTACTGATAAGAGTATGTAAATAATTAAGTTTTATTGCTAATGTACTACGATCTCTAAGAGATTTCAATAAAGTTTTTTTTTTTATATATAAAAAGTTTGGATTTTGCTGTTTTCACAGTAATAACATAAAGTAGTGTCTATATGTGTATAGTTACAAATTCAATTTTAATTGTTTCATATTAGAATTCCAATAAAAATGCATAAGGTTAATGATAACAGACTTTATCTTTCAAGACAACATAAAGAGTGGCTCTGCCACCATAGTTAAATAGTATTAAATATATAATTTAAAATTAAATTAATATAGCTTATAATATACACCAGTATTAATCGTATGTAAATAAATTATACTTATTAATATAAAATATAATCAAGAGAAAGAAATGAAAATAGTTATTTTTAACCAATCCAATTTAGTTAATGAACTTATGTTTGCCAACCATTGTAGTAAGACCTTAATGTTTGTTTATATTTTTGACTCTGAAGGTTGTCTTAAGAGGTCTACAATATTGCTCCTTTTTGAATCTTCTGAAAACGTTGGATGATAATTACATATCTTCAAATCCTTATTTCAAAAGAGTGTAAGATTCATTCTGATAAGAATTAAATACCGATGAGCTGCTCTACTTGAAATCTTCACCTTTTTGAACAGAGTAGAGATTTAAGATGCATTTCGACTTTGATGATGATGGCAGCAGAGAGAGGACTGTAAGATAAAACTGTCATGTACCACCAGTCAGATGACCCAGAAAAAAGTTAGAAATTATGTCCCTCGTACATTTGTATCCATTATGTTCATTTCGCGTTCTGACTCAACCAAACATCTCAATTCTCATTACCACCATATGTCCCTGAGCACATTTTTTAGTTAAACACAATTAATTATTTCTCAAAAATGTGTTCAATCACCAAAAGATGATGGTATATGCTGTTCAAAACTGAAGTCTTTTGAGTTATATTTGAATTTTGTTGATTCTAGAATAATCAATACTTTGTCGTCTCTGGTGTTTGTTATCATTACTATCACACTATCGATTTTTTTTCCATAGATGACAAGCCATGCAAAGATCCCACCTTTTCCACTATGGCCTACTTTTCATTTTAGCTACAGCAGTCACATAAAATTGATGTGTATTTGTTGAGTATTTTAAATCTTATTACCGTCCTTTTAATGCTTATCCTAAAGTAATGCTTTGTACTTTTTAAAATTAATTACTCATTTTCTTTATGAAAATCCTAATAGAGCAGCATTTTGTTTTTTATTAATAGCTCTATTGATTTTACTTGAGCAGGCTTTCAAAGTTCACATTATCATTAACATTCCTTCAATCCTCTCAATACCGCTACAATTTCATTTTGATTTTATAAAGGACGCAATTATTTGAAATTACATCTCAAGTATCTTATTTGGTAATTTTTCTAAAGCTGGATATGGGAAAGGTGTAGGGGCCACAGTTAAATGTTCTAGAACCAAAAACATTACCAACATGCAGTATGTTTCAGATTTGGAAGGATTCTTCATTAAAGGGTTGGAAAGAATGTTCTTTATTAGAGCCCACAAATTTCATTACCCAATCCCGAACAAAATAGTTATTATCATTACCGCCATTTTAAAAAATTAGAAATTTTGAATTCCTTGCTAAAATTTCAAGTTCAGCTCAAAACTGTCCTAGAAATCATTGATTGGTATCTGTATATTACTTGAGAATTTGTTGGGAAGAGTTCACCGACTCACTTTTATGGAGATCTATTTTTGAGCTTTTTCTGTGAATCATCCATATGAATGACAACAGGCAGGGAATAAATATTAATACCAAATAACAAGCTCTTGTTGTAAGGTAGCAGCGAAGATGGTTTTCAACCATCAAAGCCAGTTCATCGAACCACATGGAGTCTTAGACAATGCTCAAGCTGCCTTCTGCAGACATCCAAGCACAATGGACCTTGTTAACACAAAATTGTTAACTTTACACAAGAAGTCAAAGACGGATACCCGAGAAAGATGCCTAGCAGTTTTGGTTGATTTAAAAGCAGCATATGATACCGTCTGGCGACCCATGCTCAATCACAATATCTCTGGAAGCCTATTCAAATGGATCAAGGTTTTTCTATGCCATAGATTAATTTGAGTGAACCACAACCACAGTATTTCCAAATTCTACATACAAAAGAAAGGTGCTGCTTTAAGCTGTCTACTATTCAATATCATGATCAATGACATCGTAGAGGCAACCAAAAAAAAATGAGTCGATGCCCTCTTGTCCGCAGATGATCTCATCTGGGCTACTAGCAATAACATGAATGTATTGGAAGAATGCCTCAACAAAGCATTAAAGAATTAATGAATCTTGAAATATTGACAGCATGCAATGCTAGGACAGTAAATATTACCAAAACTATGTTATGTTCCAATTGTTCACGCTTTCCACAAAAGCACAGGTCTCATCATCAAGTCTCATCTACAAGGGTCAAAACTGGAAGAAAGTAACATTTCTAAAAACTTGGGAATTACCCTGGACCGACGACTTATCTGGAAGCCACATATCGAATAATCCATAGGAAAAGCAATGAAAACGGCTAGCTAACTAAAAAGACTTACTGCTACGAAATGAGGAGCAAACCAGGATGTGATAAGGACAACTTACAAAGCATACCTCAGACCAGTCTTGGAATATGGAAGTGAAGTGGTAGTCACTACCAGTCCCACTACTGCATACAAGATGAACATGGTCCAGAAAAATGCTCTGTGAGTGATAACCAGAGCTGCTAAATCCACTCCAGTGGCAGCTATGGAAGCTCAGGCACAAATGTAGCCCCTTCATGATCGCTTTGAAAGAAATGCATGGTGTTTCAGGGAACGTTCTAGAAGAGTTTATAAGCAACAGTGGGAAATTACCAGCAAGCAACAAGCAGGCTCAAAACTCAAATCACAACACTCACAATATATAACTACTTATATCAGAAATATGGCCTCCGTCCTTTTGATGAAACACAGCTTAAAACTTTCCAAGATTCTTTCGACAACTTACCGCAAGCAACATATAATTTATAATTTTATTAACGGCCAAAACATGCCTCCTATGAAGCTGAATTAAAACAGTCCGCGCTCCAAACCAGACATGATGATTATCCAGAACAGGAATGGTTACACATTTATATGGATGGATTATCAATACCGGGAACAGGAGATCTGGACCACTCGCAAGAAGATGAAGACCCTGTCTAAACAAAAGCTCGTCTATACTGGTCAGCATGTCACAAAATGGCTCAAAAACCAAGAGTGGGCATTGGCTAATAATAAAAAAATTAAACAAAAGGGATAAATAAAAAAGTTTACGTACCATAATTTGTGCGAGTATAAGGACGATGATATTGGAAGATTTACTGCTCGATATGGCATAGAAGAACTAAAAATAATAAATACAAATTTAAAAAACTTAATTTAAGACATTTAAAAAATAAAATAAAAGTTTCTGCAGGCATGATCTAGTTATTCCAAAAAATATTTTAGTAGTTTATATGTAATAGAATAGATGTTTGCATTTTTACCTTAGTTAGGGTAAGAAGTAGTCCTCTTATAGATGTGATGACAATGCAACCAACAAGGAAGAATGATATATGCTGTGACCAGAATCCAACATCAATATTTATGCCTAACCAATGAACAACTATTTCCATCCCTCTTGTAACTGGATCTTTCTTTCCAACTCTATCAAACACTATATTCACCGTAGACTGGAATAAAACAATTAAAAGCATTCTTTTTTTTTTTTTAAGGAAAAATTCAAGTGCATTTTAATTCTATTTATTGATTAATTTATAACTAAAAGAATTCATGTCTTGTACAATTTTAAACTGTAAATAATAACAGATCTTAAACAAAATCACACATTTTAAAGGTTTAAAGGAAGAAGTAGAAGTAAAAGAATTTTCTTTAAACTGGACAAGTAATCATTTATTTTTATTTGGATGCACCACAAAAAAAATTAATTTTTCAGGATGATACTAATAAAACACAAATGGATATAATTTTATATTTTATTAATTGATCAAAATGTGATACTCCTTGGTTTCTAAACAATTTTTCTGATGAACAAGTTTTTAAATTTCCTCTTCCATAAAACTCAGATTCTCAAAGCAAACAATTTCATGGAAGAAATTTTGTATCACATTACTAGTTTTAAACCTTTGGCTTTTAGATAATAAAATTATGTCTTGAAGAAACTTCAGTTTTTAAGACTTGAAGGTTTTGAATGATCTATCTTTAAATGAAAAAAATAATAATCAAGTAAAAGAGTAGACCCGACCTGTACTTACATATAGTAATTAAAGTTCTACTGTTATAAAACTAACATCAATTGATAAATTGTTATTGTATTCACATACATGGTTAGTTAATATCACTCCAAAACTGAAATTTCATTTGATGCAACCAGATAAAAACCAGCATTTGTTTTGGATAAATATTAAATTAACCTCATCGAAGCACCAAAATTTATCTACCATAATTTGAATAGCTGGATACATAAATGCTAACACTGTTGTCTCTATAATCCAACACATATGCGACAGGAGTATGTCGGATTATGGAGATTTGTCCGATTAGTGGAGGTTTAATAAAAATGGAAAATTGTAGGAAGGCACTAAATATGTACACATTTATTATGTTAGAAATAAAAGTACTACATTTGTTAACATATTATAATAAAAACATTTAAAACATTTTAAGTATTACCAAAGTTATATATAACAGAGAAAAGTATAAATCACACTATTACAGGCTAACATTTCACTGTATCTTCACTATCAGGATTTTTTATCCACGTAATAATTTATCCTTTTTCTACCACAATTAATGTTTTGTGGTTTCTTTTTCCACTTCCACCGGATTCAGACATAATTATACTGTAAGTAGGAACTTCAAACACTACAAAAACTGAAAGTAATAAAAAAATATGACAAGTAACATGAAAGTTTCAGACACCAGCCAGCACAGTATCGGACTACTGGACTGGTGAGTGTCGGATTATAGAGACTCAACAGTACTTAAATTTTTATAAAAACAAGCATTCAGCCATTTTATTTAATTGAAACTTTTCTATTAAAAAATATCTGATGTGGGCAACACATGACTTCCTTGTATGCCTATTAAAATATAAATCCGTGGCTCAAAAAGTGATACTGAATTTGGTTACTAGTTTCCATTGGTTGCAGTAGTTTTGGTTACTAAGATTGCTGTAAAAACGACATTCGGTACCCCGACATCCATCTATCAGACACACACAAACACACACTTGTTACTGGAGGTCTCATTCCGTTTTCCTTGAGTAGGTAACTAGTTTCCAAGATATTTTTTGATGTTCCATGACAACAATAAAACTGTCAATATCACTGCATAAAGCATTGGAAATCGACAGTTTCGACATTTTAAGCGGAAAAACCCACTTAACTAATATCTTATTCTCATGCTGCAGACTTGTTGATCACACAAATGGGGAGGAAAACTAGTATTTTACACTCAATTTTAACACTTAAAACAAATAATAAAAATGTTTAATTGGATTGGAAACCAAATTGCGTTTGTAACCTTCATTACTGTAACATAAGATTAACTAACTAACTAAATGGCAATACAGCCCTAGTTGGGCCTTGGCATCACGCAGAATTGATAGCCATTCCTGCCTTCCTTCGCCATCCTCTCACTCCAAGCCGCCTCAGATCGTCCTCCACATCGTCCAACCACCTCAGCCTGGGTCTTCCTCTCAATCTCTTTCCGCCTGGCCTGCCATTCATCATCTTCTTTGGTAGCCTCTCATCCGGCATCCTTTGCACATGGCCTTGCCACCGCAGTCTTCCTTCTTTGATAATGGCCACAATATTAGGCTTGCCAGAGTTGTTCGAGCTCGCTATTTTTCCTAATTCTCCAGTGACCATGCTCGTTTACCGGGCCAAATATCTTTCTGAGGACCTTTCTTTCCCAAATCTTCAAGATCATCTCGCTCTCCTTAGTCAAAACCCAGCTCTCGCTCCCATATGTTACCACTGGTCTTGCTCTTATAAATGGTGGTCTTTGCAGATCGAGACAATTCTCGTAATTTAAGAATTTTATTTAGCGCAAAAAGGCATCTGCTACCAGCCGCCATTCTTGCTTTGATCTCTGTACTTATATAGTTTTCCTCTGTTACTAGAGATTCTAGATATTTGAAGCTCTTGCAGTGCTTGAAGTTGTGCCCATTGATTTGCACTTCTTCTTCTCATCCTAGTTGTGTCCTGGACGTCCTCATATAATCCGTCTTATTTTCATTAATTCTTAGGTCCTGCTTCAAACTCTTCTAGCACTCCTGAAAGTGCTGGTAATGTGCGCGCTGTAATGACTACATCGTCTGCGTATGCCATATGTTGGGTCAGCCTGTTATAGACATTTCCTCCCGGGTTAGTTCTTATCGCTTTTTCGAGGGCCAGGTTGAATACTATGGGCGACAGTGGGTCACCTTGTCTCAGTCCGCCTGTCACTTCAAACTCGTTTGATAGGGCTCCACCAACCCTTACCTGAGACTTGGTTTCCTTCCATGTCATTTCAATTAATCTCACCAGCTTTGATGGGACCCCCAGAGACCTGATATCTCTAGTCACCTTTTCTCTTTCTGCCGAGTCATATGCCTGTTTGAAGTCTATAAATAAGTGATGCAGACTTTTCCAATAGCTCTCTCAGTGAGAAAATTAAATCCGTTGTAGATCTCCCTCGTCAAAACCCACATTGATAGTCTCCAGTAATCCTCTCAGACCATCTCACCAACCTCCGGTTAATAGCAATGGAAAGCACCTTATACACAGTCGACAACAGAGCTATCCCGCAATAGTTCTCGCCTGCCATTCTATTGCCTTTCTTATAAATTGGGCAAAGAATAGCTTTCTTGGCATACTTTCCTAAGTCCAGATATCCCTTATCAATTTATATAAATGAGACATTACCGACTGTTGTCCATACTTGAGAAATTCCGCGGGTATCTCGTCAGTACCTCGAGCCTTATGATTTTTCAGTGATGCAATTATTTCCGTTATTTCCTCCTGATCTGGTGGCACTTCCTCTTCATCAGCTCCCTCCTCACTCCATTCTTCCAACTGCTCTTCCGCACCACTACCACCTTCTATCCTATTTACGTTCAGCAAGTTTTGGAAATATCTAACCCACCTGTCCAAAACGTCCTTGTTATCTCCCAACAAGTTTCCATCTACATCCTTATAAAATGCGGGCCTTGGTGCATATCCTGTCTTAAAATCTTTAACCCTCCCGGTAAAACTTCCTACTGTTCTTTATCGCGAATTCCTGCTGAATCTTCTCAAGTTTCTCTCTCTCTTTAGCCCTCTTTTTTTCTCTACAAAGCTTTTTTGCCTTCACCCTTTTTCTTCCATAGTCCTCTGTGGTGGCTCTCATTCTTCAATGTATCAGTTTCATTCTAGCTCCATTTCTTTCTTTAACTGCATTATCGCATTCCTTGTCATACCAATCATTTCTCTTTGTCTGCTCTCTTCCCTAACACCTCATTCGCCACACTCTTCAATGTTCGTCCTAAATAGATCTCGAGTCTCCTCAGCTAGCAGTTTTTCTCGATTGAAGATCAATTACCTCTCTCCTCGGGCTTTTGGGAATGAGGCTACTTTCATTTTATACCTGGCCTTAACTAGAAAGTGATCCGACTCACAGCAAGCACCTCTGAAACTACGGACATCTTGTACATCTGTCGCGTGCCTACTATCCACTAGCACATGGTCAATTTGATTCCGAGTCCTTCCATCTGGAGAAACCCAGGTCTCCTTGTGAATATTCTTGTGAGCAAAAAAGGTGTCACTCACCCTCATTCCTCTAGATGCAGCAAAGTCTATCAGACGTATCCCATTATTACTGGAAACATCGTGTTTGCTATGTTTTCCTATAACTGAATGGAAAGCACTTTCCTTCCCAATTTTGGCGTTCCAATCTCCTAACACAAGCTTCACATCGTATCTCGGGATTCCGTCAACAACCCTTTCTAGTGTTCCATAAAATTCATCTTTCTCCTCCTCTGATTTATCTCCTGTAGGTGCATGCACGCTCACCATAGATAAATTGAAAAACCTTCCTTTCAGTCTTATACTACAGATTCTATCATTGACTGCCTCATAATCAATTACTGCTTGTTTAAAAGTGTTCCCTACCATAAAACCTGTTCCAAACACATTGGTCTTACTGCCACTGTTGAAGAGAGTGTAATTATTCAGAGTCACTATGTCCACTTCCTTCCATCTTATTTCCTGCAGGGCTACTATATCTATTTTATACTTCACGAGCTTCTGTTCTAACATCTTACTGACTCCTGGCTGAAACATACTTCTAACGTTCCGATATGCAAAAGTCCATTTCCAAGCGTAGGTCTTAACCTTAAAACAG
This sequence comes from Rhaphigaster nebulosa, assembly GCA_948150685.1. NCBI lineage: Eukaryota > Metazoa > Arthropoda > Insecta > Hemiptera > Pentatomidae > Rhaphigaster > Rhaphigaster nebulosa. The sequence goes on from OX411306.1 coordinate 182,583,768, forward strand.
TCCAGCTATTTTCTCTTTGTGTTTTCGTAACAATATGTTTTTTTTATGGGACCAGGTTGTTGGTCCAGCGCCCAACTCCCAACCTGGAGGACCAGGATTTTCTGCCGGGGTTTATTCCCTTAGCCTCTGAACTTTCGTTCTAACCCATTAGGCAGTGGGGGATTAGGAAATTCAGGAGTATTGAAATAGGATAAGAAGGAACTTTGGAGGGACTGAGTGGGATAAAGGAAAGAGGTCAACGGACAGTTGTCCCTTTAGTGGCCTTTTACGACAAGCAGTAAATACTGCGGGTCTACTCTATCCCCGAACCCACAGGGGGAAACATAAGATTATGTATTTAATTTAAATATAATTTTGATGTAAGCTTCTTATGACCTTCAAGTAAAGTATCCTTTACAGCTCACGAATCTTAACCAAAATCTAGTAAATACATTCATATTGATATAAAAGTCCTATTTACCAAATTTGAGATGCTTTACATTATATTTTAATATATTTTTTGATGATTCTAATATGACCTTCAAGTAAAGTACCGCTTCCGGTAATCAAGCATTGACCAAAAAGGGAGGTTCACAACTAGATTATACAACAATCCTAAATACTAAATTTCAACTTTCTACGGCCAACTCTTTTTGAGTTATGCGAGATTACCGTACATACAGACGCCACGACGAAACTAGTCAAAATGGATTCAGGGATGGTCAAAATGGATATTTCCGTCGAAATCTGAAAACCGAAAATTTTCGCGATTACAATACTTCCTTTACTTTGTACAAGGAAGTAAAAAGAAGAGATAAACTTCACTTAATAATTCGTTGATTACTAAATTTTACAAAATTAACAAAAAAAAAAAACAATTCGCTTAAATTTACAATTAAAATAAATTTAAATAAATTGTATCCCTAATCAACAGAAACATGTATATACTAATTTATAAAAATATAATTACAAGGTGAAATTATGTCATAAAATAAATTTTACATTTTTTTTTAGAAAACAGTGTAGTTATAAAATTAATTTGAATCAACTCAAATAATTTGGAAATACATAAATTGTATAAAAAATTAACTTTCCAAGAGTCTATAGCCCAACATCCCCAGGTACAGACAAGACCTATTAATTTATTTTTTATAATGTTAGAGGTAGTTATCATGAAGTGTTTAATGGCTAAGCATGCTTATTTTTTCCCAACATATATTGAATTGACCCCGTTCTGAATATATGTTCAGAATAAAACAGAAGTATCAATCAGAGACCATGTGCATTGATGAGTCATAGTCTGCCTTGCCTTGTTAACTACTACACCATGAAGATAATCATAAAAAAAAAAAAAAGAATAACAGTGGAAAAACATAACAATAACTCAAGCATCATTGCATTAAAAAAAAGGCAAAATATTCATTATTATACATTGTAATATCGTGCTGATTAGTGAATTCCATAATATAATAATTTTTCTTTTGAAAAAATAACCAATAGTCTTGAACAAAACAAAGACAACTTACAATAAATATTTTCCATAAGCAATAGATGGAAAAAAAATATCCCAGACAATTGAAATATTTTCCTCTCCAAGTTTTGGCCCATTCTATCCTAGCCTGCATTTCTCGGGCTTCATGAGCTTCTAAAAATAGTTGTCTGCTAAGTTCTTCAAGAGCACTTGATTCTTGCTTTAACTGCCACACATCTATTATTTGTTAAAGAATAAAATTATATTTATGCTAAATATTATTTCACTGGCCACGTAAATGCAATTAATGCTAAATTAGTTTAGATTAGCCTAAACAAATGAGCAGATCTTAACACGAGGTTTATAGATTTAGATAATTGTTGGTAATGATACCTTTTTAGAAAATTTTACCGAATAAATGAGGAAAATATTAATAAAATTGTGATTTATTAAACTCTAGGCCTATTGTTACTATTTTTGCAATTCGAATAATAAAATTTTAGTACTTTATCTGTCATCTTCCAACACGTGTTTTATACATTAATGATAAGTAGTTTCAACTTATCTTTATTGTAACCTTCTATTTATTAAAAACTTCTAAAACATTAAATCCCTCTACACCCTCAGGTCAGCCAACCAACCATTAGTAAAATTGCTCTACCTTCTTGATGACGATTATGAAGCAACTTACTTCTTAGAGATATTAACAGTGCATCCAGCGATATAGTAAGAAAAAATTCAAGGATTTCAAGGCTGTGAACTATAAAATTCAAGACGCTTTTCGTCAATTGTTAGATTAAATTTAAAACAAAATTGGAAACATATAATCTATTTGGTTAGCTTATGATAAAAAGCACAATTCAGACATAAGAATAAATTTGAATAATTATTAAGGTTGTACTCCAATTTGATAATAAAAAATTGTTGCTTAACTGAGGGCTTAACGCATTGCCAAAAATAAAAACAACTACAAAGTGCATTACAAAATATTAAAATATTTATTGAAATAAATTTCACCACAAATTAATTAATAAACTTATTTTGCATAGCAAAACAAAACATGTGTATAAGAAAATTTCAAGCAGGATTCCCAATCTTCAAGGAATTCAAGGCTGCTGGACACCCCTTATTAACTAACATTCTTTAACTAATGATTTACTTAAGGCAGAACCATATATTTGATCTAAAAATTGGAAAAACTTAGAAACTTCAATTAAAACCCATTTATTTTAAGTAGGAATGAAAATAAAAATAGTTTATTCATGTAGTAACATTTGAAAAAAAAGTTTCTAGGCTAATTTTGGGAAATTAATATGAGTGCAACAAAAAGAAAAAGAGTTATTTTGACAATGGCAATGAAACTAAAGCTTTGGAAAGAATTGGTATAAGTGAGTCCAGAAAAAAAAAGAGGTGAAAAATTGTGTGTAAGCAAACATACAGTGAATGGTTGACAGATTAATAAGAAACATGGATGCAAATACACACCCAGCAAATCTTCACTATGAGAATTATATTAAATGAATATTTTAACAAAATGTTACGAGTTGAAAATGATTAATAGATGATTGAGAGCATAAATGAAAGAAAATATCTTTCTTAAATCTTGAGAAACCCAGTAATGCTGGTCTAAGAGCTACTATAAAAAGCATAAATTTGAAAGATGTAATTTACAACTACATGTTACCAGCAGCTTCTGATAAAATGTCTCAATCTGTATTCATAAACTCATGGAGTTAAAATTAAGCCAGATTTGGAAATCCTGTGGCCAATTTTAAAGATGACAAACCTACTGAGGCAAAAGACAATTCAGCCTGTTTTTGCGTGATTGTAAATTATAGTCTCAATGTGAAAAAACAGAAGAAAATTATGCAGAAAAATTAGTTAAAGATAAAACTCAGTTGAGAAGCAAAATTTTAATGAACAAAACTTATCACTACAGTTTTACACAATGAACAGGACAAAGAGAACACAGGAGATAAACAGGATGATGAATAACTAGGAAAATATAACCAGGTTAAAACAAATGAGACATTGGAAGTTATCAGCCTAATTATAATGGTGCCAGTAAGAAAACTTTTATTTTATTGTAATCCAAAACAGTGACATTATAATATATCAGTTTTAAGTCCATTCCACACTCACCAATTTAGTAGCTTTGTGAATAGTTACTCAACACATGGGCATAGAGTAGGATAACAGAAGTACTGTGCATGCAGGATTTATTTTTAAAAAAAGGATACTATCAGAATCTTTTCCTGATCTTAACATGTTCCAGATTCCTTGGGTTGCACCTAATGTAAATCCTGCTTTACTCCCTCTTTTAGATAATGCGATTCTTTTTTTCTTAGCTAGAATCATATCCATAGTTTGCATTAGCCGCTTTTCTATATTTAATACATCAGTTGGTGTAACATTTCTAAAATGAAAAATAAATGTCATAATTTCATTAAATAAATAAATCTAATCAGGAAAGAAACACTAAACAAAAAAAATATGCTAAGGATTTAACAATCTCTAAAATTAAATTATTATTAATTCATTTAAAAAATTAAATAATACTTTATGATTAATCATAGGTTGAATTGGTCCTTTTACCTTAAATAATTTAATTTTTTTTTTATCTTAAGGTTGAACCAAAAAAATATTATAAATATTAACATAGAAATTATACTAATGCATTGTTTAAGCATAGCATCAGGATAATTAAAAAATATTTTATATTATGAATTATAAATAATATAAAATTTTACATAATAAATGAACAGCGAAAATCCATTCACCCGTACAGGATATATAAGAAAAAAAACAAATGAAAAGGCGGAAATTTTTTACACTCATTTTACTTTTATGCAACCTCTAAAGTCAGAAAATCGTTTGAACTACAAAAATCTGTTTATCTGTTCATGAGATACAAGAGAAAAAGTCAGAAAATTTTCACACTCATTTTACTATTAGCCTATCAGAAACTCAGAAAATTTTTTGAACAGAAAAAATTCATTCATTCAGAAATAAATTTTTCCCTACACCGATTGAACTACACTTGTACAATATGGCAACTACACAGAACATTATGGCAACTAAAACTGTCATGTGACAGAATAGCTAAGGCCTGACTATCGGGACTGTACTGAACTCCTTTTCAAGAACTTTGACCATTTCATAAAAAGCAAAGAGTATTAAACTGGCAATGCAGTACAAATTTTATGAAGGAAGGATTAAAAACATTGTTCATTTTAAAGTATATACTGAAGAAGCCTATATTGATTATTTTAAAAAATTACATTACATTCATTCAGGTTTCATGACTGTTATTCCAACAAATCGACATTTCATGTGGCACAACCAGATAATATACATCTATGAAAAAAAATCTGAAGAAATAAGTGGAATTGAAAACATGAAATATATCCTATATATTATATTTTATTAATATTGGATTAATACCTCATAAAATATGCCATCGAAGTATACGGATAATTAACTGCACCAAATCCTGAAAGAAGGGCCATTACAGTAACTCCAATTACACCAACTCTACTAATGGCTTGTTCAATCGAAAGAATGCCTTGTTTAGGACTCAGTAATGGAAAAGGATCTCCGATTTTCCAAAAGAAGTAAATAAAAATAAGCCATATTGCAACAGTTAAAGATCTAATCATTTTCACTGAAACTAAAAATAAAGTAACATTAGCATTCCGTACAAACTGTTTAAAGCAAAAATTATTTAATTGTACTGGTTGATTAATCAGAAAATAATGGCATGTTCAAATATACAAGAAATGTATACAAATTAATTAGAAAATATGAAAATCAAACTAATAAAAACAATTTTACTTACCAAAACGAATATTAATAAGGATATAGTAGCCAATATAAAATGGTATTGCAACAATAAGCATGAATAATATGAGGTAAAGTCCAACAATCCAATGAAAATACCTTGATCTAAAACATAAGAGAGGCTTTAAGTTTAAAATTATCCATGTTAATAAATCCTTGTTGTAAAAAAAAGCACATTCACTACAATCATAGGTATGACACTGGCATGATATCTTTTAAATCTTAAAAAATAAAATTATTAATTATTATTTCATTTATTAAAATAATTTTAATTTCAGTGAAAAATATAAAAATCATTGAATGATACTATTATCAATAATTAAGAAGCTCTAAATTCTCTGAAAACTGGCATAGTACTCTGATGAGCTTGAAATAAATGCGGGACTAGTTTTTTTACATCCTGTAAGGGTGAAATTTACGTGATGGCGGACTCACTGCATATGGTCATCCCTGCACAGGTTCTTTAATTTGGAGCAATCCAAACATGACTAATTGAAAAATCAAACTAATATAAGTTTTTAAAAGAGAGGTTACACTATTCAAGAGTGAAATATCTTTTTTTTTAATAAAAAATGTAATAAAATAAAATGAATTTGTGATAGCTATTAAAAATTTCCTCAGGATACCAATAAAAATAGACAAATAGTGCATGAACATCATGATCTACTCCCCATTGATTTTCAAATATATGCTTAAAGATGTCAGTATGGTCTAGGTATGCTTTCTAATCATATTTTTATGGTTCGACTTACATCATCAATGTTAAAAAGCATAAGCTTTGATTGTTTTATATGAAAGTGGGTTTACAAACCTTTATAAATAAATATATGGTTTTGTAATATATTAATCACGATCTTATTGACTATGGACCATTATGCTTATCTAATTACTACTTTTAAACCTAATTCTTTTTTTCATTATAGGAAAGATAAACCAATAAGCTTCAAGTATCTGGATTATTTATTTTAAAAGGAAACGTTAATTTAAAAGGAAACAGAAGCAAGGTTAAAGGCGGAAAATTAATGTAAATTTCTATATTGCAAAATTATTACTATCCAAAAATCAAAAAGTAAGGATTTATAAATTATTATATTCCTCACTATTATTTATGGATGTGAAACATAAGCTTACTTTACAGTGCAGATTAACGCCTTGAAGTGTTAAAAAAAAAAAAACATTGATTAGAAGAAAGATGAATCAACAAGTGAATTAAAAAAACTAGTTTATGCCAAATTGTGTATCCTAATTAAACATAAATAAAATAAGAGCTTCAGGACAATAAAACTGGGCATATTAAACTATTTTTAAAATATATATTGATTGAGTAAGGAACAAATCAATGAAAAAGGAATTAGAGATGGAACAAAACGAGATAGGAGCACTGAGTTAAATCTGATATAATGGATATAGTTTTGGATAGGTTTCAATGGCTGGATGTATGTTGGTAGTATCATTATTGAACTTCTGAGTTCATTAGGCCTAATTATTATTAATATTGGTTCAGCCCTCAAAGGTTTTTTCTTCCTTTCATATTGCTGGATAGATTCTAACAGCTTAGCGTAATGAGCTTTTTTTCACATCTTTGATAGTGAGCAGTACATCTTTTGTGCTTTTTTTATTTAGAAACATCTGTAACAATATCTGCATCCAACTGTCTGGCTTATTAACCTCTTGTTGGTGAAGGTCATCTATGATATTTATCAGTTCCACTTGGGAGAACTCCGGTGAATGCTCCTTATAGACACTCAGTATATTTTCTCGGGATGTTCACGAGTTATACAACCTATCTGAATGAATCCTAATTAAAAAACAGTTAAATGATTTGAAGTTTACAAATGTTAAACAGAGAAAAAATTAAAAAGATGTAATATGTTTTAACAGTAAATAAATTTGATTGATGTTAGCACTATTCTGTTTGTTCTGAGAGGTCTGTGTCTTCATAATGCCTTTTTAAACATTATTATTTCTATCTTTCCAGGCTTGAATGATAAGTTTATTCAATTACAATTCATTTTTCCAAACAATTTAATTATTAAAAGAAAAGATACCCAAGTATAAATAGAACACCACACATGCTACAAATATATCATACTAGAAAGTATACCAACCTGGGATCTAATATCCCAATTATTTCAAATATAATTAATTCAAACATGGTGCAAGACAATGAAAATGTTGAGGCAAATATTAACTGAATCAATCTATGATGAATCTCATAATCTTTGAAAAGTTGTTTGACAAAAAATACCCAGCCTCCAGTGAAGAAAATGATCTGAAAACATGAAAAATTCTAAAATAATATAACAAGACATATTTCAAAATGACAGATAAGTCACTTCTACAAATCTGACCTGAGAAATCAATATGATTAAAGAATCTTCTAAATATCCCATCGTTACTAAAACTTAATTTGTTGACAATGAATCCCACCGATACTAGACTACGCCCCAAAACATACAGTAACATTTAATGTTGGCATTAAACATTTTGTTTAATGGCATGTAACCTTCTTCTTAGCTAACCACCACGTTGGCTAAAAGAACCAGAGAGGTGATAAAAGCAGAGAGATTATAACAGAAAGGAGGGAGCATGAGACCCCTTTGCCATTATCTTGGGTAAGGCAAAAATGCAGGGCTAACTGTTGTGCGAGTAGCCTACCCCAACCCCTCCATGTTGATAACATGGGAGCAGGGCTTGAAGTTATGAGTTAATTGTTATTTGTCAATAACTTTGACAATTTGTCAATCAATATGAAAGGAATTTTTATTTTTGATTGTTTTTCTACTTTTTTGGAACTAGAAGTTCACAGTAAAAGTTTTTATAAAACTTTTATTTAAAAGCTCTGTTAAAGCAATTGAGTTTTTTATCCAAAGTTAATATATCCACTACTCAAAAACATATATTTTTTTGACAAATTAATATTCTACACCTAAAAATTATTTAGTTTATTTGAAATCTTAAATTTTCGCCTGTCAGATAGGTGTTATAAATCAACATTTTCAATACTAATTTGCCTTATCTCCATGAAATGTCCCCCTAATAATTTTTTTTTAATAATTTTCCAAAAGTGGATATATTGACTTTTGATACAACACTCCTCAATGCATTCCACCATTAAGTGAATATAAAAAATTATAATTGTACAGAACATTCTTAGCTAATCAAAAACAAAAGGAATATAACAATAAAGCCATTCATTCAAGAGAAATTATATCAATGTAACTTTCGATTTATTTTTCATACGTGATTAGAAACATTTAATTTAAAGGTTACTCCAAGATAGGAGAATGATCCTCGAAACTAGACACTACCGTGTTTTCGTTTCAAAATGGCGGCCGATTAGAGATTTTGTAATCTCATATTTACCAACCACGCTACAACGCACTAAACACGACAGCTGGCGAGAGGTTTCTTATGGATTTGCCACTGAAAGATGTGAAAAAAACGAATTGTAAAATAATAATGTAGAAAATAAATAATGGCACTAATCGGCGACTGTCACGTCCTTATCAAAGGGGGCGTGGCCTCACACTGTTGACATTGAGGTTACGTCCCCACCAACTTCCCTTATACATTCATTCCCGTATATGTTCACTTCTTTCTGGTAAATTATTACCGAAATAAACTGTACTGATAAAATATAATAACTGAAAAATAACTAATAATAACTGAAAATGAGTATTAAATTAACATAAAGAAGAAATAAAATATTACAAATAATTTCAACAGTGGCAAATCCATTTTATACAATCTCTTTGCTCCTTACCAGCTGTGCGGTGATTATCTCTCATAGCTTCACTCCCCTCACAAGACCTTTGCAATCGATCAAGAATTTTTTTTTTTAACCCCTCCTCAAAATTTCAGGTTTTGCATTTCAAGATACGGTGAATCAACCAAATATCGAATAAAAGATAAACCGTTCGTCCGCCATCCTTAGCTTTTCCTTAGCAAAAGACTGTTGGGCCAATTTTCTTGAAATTCGGCAAAAAAAGTCAAATGTCACAGATTGCTATGTTTAATCGAAAGGAATGAAAAAAAGCTAAACCCCCCCTTCCAAAAAAAAATCATTTAAATCGGACCAGTATTAGCTGAGATATTGCGCAACGAATTTTGTAGATAGATTCTCCGGCGCTACAGGTCCGTGTAGGTTTTGGGCTTCTGACTTATCAATTGGAGGCTCCTAGCTTCTTCGCAACTTTCTCAGCTTCATTCTCTCTGGAATTATTTCTTTACTTCCTCCACCTTTTTGGTCTTTCATTTTCTTTTCTCACTGACCAAGTGCGCCTCCAACATTTTCGTCTTTACCACTTCACCTTCTGATTACATGTCCTGCCTTCTATTTTAATACAGTCTCTTTTGAACACTCAATTTACGACGATCATGTTGGGATAACAGGTGCCTACTGCTTAATTTTTTGCTGAACTTGATAAATATGCTTTATAAAATATTGTTTGTAATGCTGCAGATGTTCCTGTGGCAATCGGTTCACATTTGTTTAGTTATATGAGAACTCGAGAACCTTCCAACTTTCCCAAAACATTCCAAATCGATCTGGAAAGTTCTGTGAATAGATACACTAGATATTTTTGAAATATTACTATTTAGAAATAATAAACCATATTGTAATAATTTGCAGCGTTTTTGAATTAGTTTTATTAAAAGTATAAACATAAAACAAATTAAGTACTTGAAAAATTATGTGAATTACCACTGAAGAATCGAACTAACGAAAAAAAAAACAAAAAAAAAAAACAAGTCTCTAGTTCATTCAAGCAATTTGTTGAAATACATGACTTATATTTTTGGGGTGTATATGAGAGAAATACGTATTTAATTTAATAATATTACACCAAAATATAATTAACTGTGCTTGCAATACTGTGCATTTTATAATATTTTGGGAAATAAAAAAGAGAAGTAAGGGTAGCTTTAAAATTCCATGAAATTATTTATTTTTCATTTTATCATTTATCATTTAATATTTCTAAGATAGTAATTTGAGATTAAGTTGTCTTTAGAGATTAATTTAATTTATCTCTTGAGATTATCTCTAGAGAGGAAGGAGATGCACACTATCGATATACTACTATCGACTATCCTCCTACCCTAGTCAGCAACGTTGTTATAAAAACCTTAAGAAAACCTCCCCCACGTGTGTGCCGATAAACATTGCAGTAACTAGATAATTATTTGCCATGGCTTACAAAAAGCATGGCAAAATGGGAAAGAATGACTTCGGGAAAGATGATGAAAATGAAGATTTTGGCTTAGAAGAAGAGGTCCCTAAGTGGTATAATCAGGTATCAGCTGTTTCAGAAAATGTTGGTTTTTATAATTTTTGTATTTTACTAATCCAGTTATGTGTAACAAAATAGTTCAATGATGAAGCTCAAATTAATTGTGAACCCCTTGATGAGGATGAGTTCAATTCATTGAAACTAGAAGCTGAAAATGTTTTTGAACAAGAAACAAAACATTTTATGACGAGTAAGTAAACAATTTTAATGATAAATAATGCATCATCTTATAATAAGTATTTACTGATTCGTTAGATTATTATATAACATATTTGTAGAGCAAAGGAAAGGCAAGACTGGTCATGATACAAATTGGTTGAAAACAATGATTGCCAAAGGAACAACAAAAGATAAAGTTGCAGCTCATGTCATTAGCATTCAAAATGCTCCTATGTATAGCCTATCAATTCTTCATGGACTTATTGGTATGGTGAAAGCATCAAAAAAACATGATTGTGCATCTGTAATGGGTAAGAAATAAATAATTTTATAATCTTGTCTAGAAATATAAAGATAAATAGTACTATTAACAAACAAGTTTTTTTGTGTCAATGCTTATAAATTTATGATATTTAATATGTGATGGACTGATGAATCTCTGCTTTTCGATGTTATCACCCCGGGAACAATCCAGTTTTTATTCGCTTCAAACTAGGATCATTTTTCTCATATTTAATAAGCATGTCACAGATGTTTATGTTTGTTATCAAAAGAACTTTTTTGAGTTGATAAAGATCAACTTTTTTGATGTATGTATTTTAATCTAACATATTGTATAATAATTCTACCTAAATTTCTCCTTTTTTTTTTCTTTTTTTTTTAATAATAAAAATGAACATTTAAAAAAAAAATTAATCCTGACTTTATTCTATTGTACTAACAACCATATTGATTAATAAGCTTTTAATATAACTGTATCAACAAAAACATTCATTAGGAACTATTTTAATGGAAACTTGTTGCTCTTATTAACCAACTATGTTGTAATTTTTTTACAACTCTAGGTTAATTCTTTTAATTTGTTTCAGAAAATCTGTCTGATCTATTTCTCGAAGATTTATTGATACCTTCAAAAAAATTGAAAACATTTGACAAACAGCCTTTAACAAAATTGGCAGAAATTACTTCAGGTTGTGCTAGAGCAAGGAAATCTAGATTAGTGACTTGGCTTTTTGAAGAAAAATTAAAGGACTGTTATTCCCAATTTATTAATGCAGTTGATATCATTGCAAGAGATACTGTAGATGCAAACAGAATTAAAGCGGTATCTGTGATAAATAAGCTGCTAACTGGGCATCCTGAACAAGAGCAGGTGTGACTATTAATGTTCAATCACAGTACTTATTTAGAATATTTAATGTATTATTAAGATTAAATTTAGTACATTTCAATTTAGATAAAGAAAATATTTTAAAATTGAGTGAAATTTTCAAAAGTAATATCTTTCCAAGGTTCATGTAGACATATTTCATCCTTATTGTGATTATTATTATATCACTTATAATATATAATCACTCCCCTTCTATCGTTCATGCAGTGTGAGGTGTCTGACTTAGGTTACTGAAATATTTATATTTAAAAATAAACAACGTATTATTTTATCAATCCTTTTTGAAATATAAATGACAAGGAAAAATCATGTAATTGATATTTTTATAAATTATGATATGCATAATGCTTTGTTCTATGGCTATATTTTATGACTTTATCAAAATTGTTGATATAATATTATCAGTCTCTAATACAGCGTATGATGCAACCTTAAAGATAAATCTCAATAAAAATATGTACGGATCTATAGTTCGCCCACAATTGGACGCCAACCCGCTTCTTTACCCTTTGATATTTATTTTACAAAATATGTTGTGGCCAACATGGAAATATGCAAGTGTATGTTGATAATTTGGGAATTAAGATAGTACACAACGCTGTGAAAAACCTATTAGTAGGACTCAATCGGTTTTTTCCGGAGAGAGTTCATCTCTGTCAGTTGACTATTTGTGTCAATCAGAGAAAGACGGCAGTCAAGTCCTATGTATTACTGGTCTTTTGCGCTGCACTTACTCATTGCCCACATTTGAGACATGAGCAGGGCAGCACACATTTCACTTTATTGGCCTCAATGGAGGAAGAAGGTGTGACTGGAAAATTGTCTGTCAATTTATTATAACATTCTCCTGTGAGTACTCACATCATTTAAATTTAAAGGTGACAAAATAAATGCCGATATTTTTTTCTCCTTTTAATACTTAAGTATTTCATTTGAATATTTTAACTTAAAGACAATTTGTTATTAATAGAATGTATATTATGATTATTTAAAATGACATTGTTTAAGCTGCAATTCTGCATTTATTTTGTCATCTTTAAATTCACAATATATTTAAGAGTAAATATATTTAAATTAAAGCTTTATAATCTAGGTATTAAATTTTACAAGCATATGGAAATCTTGGTAAATTTAATTTTGAACTCCCATCGCCACCACAAAATATATACATATATTAAAAGATCACAATATTATTCTTTATGATCAAGAAATTCTAAATAATAACACTTTTTTTTTTAAATTATAAATGATAGTTATTTGAATTGTTTTGTTTTGGGTAATACATATTTATATGTGTTAGATCACTTAAAATTGTTATGTTCCTGTTTCATTTATTCAATTTTTAATAAATCTTGAGATTTATATCTTATATGCTTAAAAAATATTCTAAAAGATATAAATATGATGATAGTATGTCAGGCATTTAAATATTTAATTTGTTTTTATCTTTTTATTCTAGGTTCTTCTTAAAAGTCTGGTGAACAAACTTGGTGATCCTAATCAGAAAGTAGTTAGTAAAGTAGTATACAGTTTGACACAATTGCTGCAAGTTCATCCTGATATGAAACAAGTAGTTATGAATGAAGTTGAAAAATTCTTGTTTCGGTAATATATTTTATATATTAATGAGCTACATTATAAATGTTTAAAACATAATTCTTGATTTTTTTATTTTTTTTCCTATAGCCCTAATATGAGTACCAGAGCTCAGTACTACAGCATTTGCTTTCTGACACAATTTGTTTTTCAAAGAAAAGATAGGGACGTTGCAAGAAACATCATCACAATTTATTTTTCTTTTTTCAAAGCTGCTATAAAGAAGGTAAATTCTCAGTCATCCTCCTATTTAAATTACAGTTTATGTTATTTTGTGCTTAAATTCAATGTGTTGGGCAGCTGAGGACCTACCAAGTAATATGAGGTTGGGTTATTCTCCCTAGGCTATCTTTATTCTTGCTTATTAAAAATGCTGAATAAAGACAATATAACACAAAGATCTTCAATGTCTGTAGTATCGACAAAATATTAAATATTCTTAGGAATTAAATCCTGTCTGATATCAGTAGAGGGATGACATCTTTCCTGTGAAGCAGTGGTATTAATTGATTTGTTATTAATGGAAAAGAAAGCTGGTGGAAGAAACAAGGAAAGCAGGGATTAACACCATGGGAATTACTAAAACCAAATAGAATGGTAAAGGAGAAGAAGCTTACCAGAGAATCTGTTCTGATATAGTCAAGAGTGTACTCCATAGAGAAGCATGGTTTGGATATTCCAAAAAGATGCGTCGAAGTCTATTTTGGAATAGAAAGCTTTTAACAAGGGACTATTGACACATCTATTTATCTATTAACTATCTATTGACACACACATACAGACATAAGTTCTTGGTCTCTTTATGTTGTTTTCTTTCAGTTGGTTACAAGTTCTCAAGATATTTCTTTGTATTCCTTGATAACATTAGAACTGTTTATGTCACTAGATAAAGCATTGGAAATTGACAGTTTCACATTTAAGCGGAAGAAACCGCTTAACTTATATTTTATTCTCCTGCATACTTGTTCAGCTCACGAAGGGGAGAAAAAAAAAAGTATTTTAACACTTAAAACAAGTAATTATGTTATTTATATTAATTTGTAAGTCTTATGTACCAAATTTGAGAAGTTTTGCATTATATTTTAATATAATTTTTGATGAAAATCATTATCACAACTAGATTTTACAATAATCCTAAGTACAAAATTTTAATCAGTTGACGTCCGCATGATGACATAGAAGGATCAATTCCTAACAAAACTTTAACTTTCTACAGCTAACCATTTTTGAGTTATGCGAGATACATACGAACGTAGGTACAGGCGTCATGACAAAACTAGTCAAAATGGATTCAGAGATGGTCAAAATGGATATTTCTGTTGAAATCTGAAAACTGGATATTTTTGCGATTACAATACTTACTTTACTGCATACAAGGAACTAAAAAGGGGACAACAGAGAATGCTAAAACCACCGGGATATAAAAATGTACACAAAGATCTTAGGGATACAACTAAGTGGAACAGTTTAACACTTTTTGAATGATGAGCGATATGAGCTCAGGCCAAACAGATGCACTGAGGATCTCATATTCATAGTGAGGCAACTCTCATTGAAAGTAATATAAAGAGACAAGGAGGTCTATAGATGCTTTGTGGATCTAACCAAGATATTTAATAGAGTGAAGAAAAGAGAAATAATCATTGACATACATCTTCATAAAGCAGTCCAAAGCCTTTATAAGTGCAATGTTTATAAAGCAATGTTGTGAGGAGATGCATTAATGTTATAATATAAACAAGGTAAGAGGCGAGGGTGCATTCTCAGTCCACGTTTATATTAGAGCTCGATAATTCCCTAAAGAGGGTAAAACAAGACATGAGATCCTATCTTATGGAATGCAGCCACCTTTGATGGTTTGGTGGTTTTTGGAAGCGATTAATGAGAAGAGTTGTTAAAATCTTACTCACTGAAGGGCAATAAGCAATAGTGATAACTAATTAACATTCAAACAATTTAGATGATAAATAAATGAAGAAAAAATAAAAACTCTCAAACAGAGGTAAACATATTTATTTATTATTTATTAGTCTGGAAACTCCTAAACTAGCTCCTCCCATGTATAGGATGCAAAGAAGGAGGATCATTAATCTACTAGATCTCACATTACTATGTGAGATAATAAATATTTTTTGCTAAATATTTAATTTAATTTTATTTTGTTTATTCTAGGGGGAAATTGATTCTCGGCTAATGGGAGCACTCTTAGTGGGAGTTAAAAGAGCATTCCCATTTGCCAGTTTTGCTCCAGGTTCAATGAAAGAACATACAGACACTCTTTATAAACTTGTTCACTTGTCCCCTTTTAATATTTCAATCCATGCCTTATGTCTTTTACAAGAAATTTCTACTGATGCTGATGACAGGTAGGTTAATATATATTGCCACTTGTTATTTTTAAATTTTTATTATTAATATAATTTTTTTTTTCTTTCGGGAAATAACATTTATGTTTTTTAAGTTTAATTTATCTTATTGTCTTGGCTCATTATAGAATATAGTTGGGCTGCGTGCACCATTCAGTTTTTAAAGATAAACTGGTTATTAGATATTGCTAATAATAAATATAATTTAAAAAAAAAAGAACAATTTAAAAAATATGATTTAATTCAAATTAAAAAAAGAACAAAAATAAAACAAGAATGAAGATTGACAAAAAAATATTGTTATAATGTCATGATGTAAATAAATAACTATTTTCAAACAAATGCTCTTATATTTTTAATTAATTCATATTTTTTTAAAAATTCTGTAACATTTTATAAATCTTGTGGTTAAACAGTTGTCAGACGCCATGGTGCTCACGGGCACAGCTAGGGTGAGCTGGGAACCAGAGTTGGGGGCTCCTGCCTTATTTATTTTTTCTAATTTTAAGTACTACCACCAGCATAATTTTCATCATATTTCTTATTAATTAAAAGGGGTTTCCATTGCAAATGGGTTGTTAATAAATAATTTGTGTTGAGGGCTATGGGTAAGAAATTATCAGACAGGTTATGCCGAAAAAATTATTAAGTACTTCTTTTTTTTTTTTATCTTATAATTTTTTTATGTTACTTATTTTTAATTTTTTTATATTTCATTTTATAGATTCTATAGCGCTCTTTATAAGAAGCTCCTTGATAAAGATTTGAATAAATCATGTCACCATGCAATATTCATTAACCTTCTTGCTAAAGCCATCACCAGAGACACTAACATCAGTAGAGTTAAAGCCATCATTAAGCGTCTGTTGCAGGTAAATCATTATATTTTTCTTATTTACAATTTATTTTATCATTAGTTTTAAATCCATCACTATGTGTGCTAAATAAAAACCTGTTTCTTTTATGATTCAGTACTTTTTCATTATACCAGCATTTTTTACATGTTAGTTTAAGTCTAATACCGCTAGGTACCACCACAGGCCTTAGCTACAATCAAGAAATTAAGCATTGTTATTTAATCTGTTCCTCTCATGATAACACATCTCTCATTTGCCAGACCTTTGCTGAGTACCTAGATCCTTGGTAATACCCTTGGCAAAATAGAAATACTAAAATACTGATTGGACATCTGCATGATGGTATAGAGGATCAATCCCTAACTAAAATACTGTATTGATTGTTGTCAACCATTAATAATTCCAAGGTAGTAGGAGTAGGAAATTAGTGATTTATTTTGATTATCCGATTTGGGGGCTTTTGAGCAGAAAGTTCCATTGAATTTATTGTTTCATTGTGGGTTTACAAACTGCAATTTTTTTTCATTTATATATATATATATATATATATATATATATATATATATATATATATATATATATATAATATATATAGTAAAACTTCATTATAGAGCTCTCCTAGAGTCCAGAGAAGAAGAGTGCTATAATCGGAAAAACATTATAAGCTGAAAATCATAAAAAACAACTAAACAATTTTTTTAAAATCTATTTAAACTACAAATAAAAAAACAAAACATTTAGATCTACATTTATGTAAAATAATTTAATTTAATCTACATTTAAGTAAAATAAATTTGAATCTGCATAACTGGTTTATGGTAATCGTCAATTTTATTTCTTTATTTATTTTTCTTAAAGTATTTTTAAAATCAGCATTTTCTGATTTATTTATTTGTTCGTTTGCAAGTTTCGTCGCCCTATTTAAATTAGATTTGTTGACCCCTTTATTAATTAAATCAAGTTTTTCTTTAATAGAAAAACATTTTTGCGACATGTTTTCTTGAACACCAAATCAAAGTAACCGAAGCAAAAATTGGATTGATATCTGTAAAACTAACAACTTTCTATTCATTGAAACACTTCATTCAAACAAAAGCTGAACATTCCTAGGAATCAAGTTCATTGAATCAATTAGATTGTTGTTTCTTACCGCTATAATGCTTCCTTCTGATCATCATAATGAGTGGCGCGACAACCCCTCACCGAGTTTGGACCTCCTCCAACAGCCTCCGCTAGTTGGCTCGCTCTGTTGCAGCAGCTCTCCAGTTTCGGGTACCAAGAAATACCCGCCCCACGCATCCACCACAACGGAGTCCGCCCATCTTACATTTGGATGACCCACCCTTCGCTTGCCATGGAGCTTATCTGTTAGTATCTTCTTAGGCATCTTACCATCTCCCATCCTCACCACGTGCCGTGCTCATCGAAGTCTTCTGAGCTTGATGAACTTGTCCACATCAATGCCATCATACAGCCAAGAAAGCTCTGCATTTTCATGCAAGGTGCCTTCCTCTCGAACTAGACTGAAAATTTTTCTTAATATTTTTCATTCAAATGCCAGAAGGCATTGCATGGTTTCATCGGCGATGGTCAAGGCCCATGCCTTTGACCCATAAGACCCCAAAGCTCCGGTCGGGTTATGTTGTATGCAGATTTGGTTCAGAAAAAGGTGATGAGTAACAATCTTATTCCTTTGCCTTCTCGAGAATCATTCTCAAGGAGAAAATCTGGTCTGTGGTTGATCTACCCCTCCTGAACCTGGCCTGGTACGCACCTATTTCTCTTTCTGCATGGGAGCGAATCTCTCAAAAAGTATGTTTGATAATACCTTGTAGGCACTTGATAGAAGAATGATATCTCGATAATTATCACACTCCATCAGGTCACCTTTCTTATAAAGTGAACAAATAACACCTCGTCTCCTAGCTTCAGGCATTCTTTCTTCTGCCCACACTTTAAGGATGAGGTTGTGAAGTTCCTTCATGAGTCCCTCACCTCCGTATCACAGTATATCCACCCGTATACCGTCTATTCCCGGTGTCTTGTTGTTCTTTAACCTCATTACGGCTACGTTGAATACTTCCTCATCCGGTGGTTCCGAGTCATTTGGAAAGTCTTCAACCCTCGAATCTGAAATAGGTCTCTCTTCTGTATCTTCTTTATAAAGGGTGTTCTTGAAGTGCCTCCCCCATCTCTGCAGGATATCCTGCTTTACCGTTATTAGGTTTCCATCTATGTCCTTGCATGAGGTTACTCTTGGTTTGAAGACAGATCTCCCTTCGTTTACATTTTGGAAGAAAAGTCGACTTTCATGAAGTGTTCTTTGGCTCTCAACATCCTCCATTATTTTATTCTCCCATGTTGTCTTCTTTCACGGTGTACATTCTTTTCTTCTCTCCTTCTGCTTCTGTATTCCTCCTAGGATTGTCTGGTGTGACGCTGGATCATCTTCCTGTAAGTCTCATTCTTCCTGTTTGTGGCAGCTAGGCATCCATTATCAACAATGGGGATCTAGCATTTCTCGGTTGAGGTTCGAGCATCTCCTCGGCTACTTGTTTGAGGACCTCAGCTATTCCTGCCCAATGGTCGTCCAATGTATCAGCTCTCCCTCTCAGTTCTTCTACCAGCTTAGCTTCTAATCGCCGCTGGTATTCTGCACTCTTTGCTTCGTTCTTTAGCTTTGATACATCATATTTCTATGGGACCAGACCTTTTATATTGCTCTTCATTGATATCCACGAACGGATCCTGGCAATGTTCAAGAGATGATCTGGATCCACATTAGCTCCCCTGTAAACACCAATAAGATTGGATCTATGACGTGAGCTTATCAAAATGTGGTCGATTTTGTTGGTAACAGCTCCATTTGGAGATTTCCTGATGGCTTTATGGATTTTCTTCCCAGGAAATAATGTACTACCGACGACCAGACCATTTGCTGCAGAGAAGTTGATGAGTCTTCGTCCATTCTCTTTCGTATTTTTATACAAGCTAAAGGCTCCTATTGTTGGACGAAATATAGTTTCTTAGCCAACTTGGGCATTGAGGTCTCCTAGGACAATATTGATATCATTTTTGGGACAGCTTCTAAAGGCATCTCCTAATGCCTATCCTTATGCTCGTCTGATGCAACTTCTGTTGGAGCATGGTAGTTTATGAGAGAAAAATTGAAGAACTTTCCCGGAAGTATTATAACCGGGAAATTGGATCATTTTAGTGAATAAAATTTCATAGGAAAATCACCAACTGGGACAGGGACCAAGGAAAAGATCATTATAGCCGTTAAATCGTTATAAAGAAGTTTTACTGAAATTTACAGAATTATCATGCAGTTTCATTAACATTTAAGTTGTTGAAGTTAGGTTTATTTATATTTTTCAGACCATGTCCAAACTGTCTGGAAAAATAAGAAAAACAGGTTTTGAAATATTATCAGACCATATCGAGTCTGATGAATTCGGCTATTTGTTCAATGAATGATTGGTTTTACATTTATAATGATAAAAGACAAGATCAATGTTGCAGGGAAAATTAAAAAAAAAAAATAAATTAAGAGATAGGTTAATTATAGATTAATTGAATTTAGCAACAATTCCCTAGCAGAATTTCTCTCTTTGTTAAATTAGCCGAAGGGTTTTATTAATTATTATGGTTTCCAGTGGTGAGCTACTAAAAAAAGGAATAATTAGTATCCCTAAAAGTTATTTACCTATTATTGCTGCAACTTTGAGTTGTTAAGCCTATCCAGTGACCTCTTTGATTTTTTTACACTCTAATCACTTCAGTTGCTCCACTCCATTTGGAGCAATCTTCAATAGTTGGTCTCCTCAAATATCCTCTTTGAATATAACTTAACAGTTCAATATTTTACTATCCTCGATATTTTTCTTCTTTGTTGTAAAACAAATTATTTCTTTATTAATTGTTTGATATTTTTTTGTTACTAAATTCAAACTTTTAATAAATTGTAAATTTTTAGGTGTGCCTTTATGTACCTGCTCCATTAGCTTGTGGATTCCTATATTTAGTTTCATATTTATTCTCGCAAAGGAGAACTCTTCTTGTATTTCAATCTGAACCGAAAACTTGTACAACTATTAAAATTGAAGATTTGGACGATCAAGATGATGATGGTGATGAAAAGTATTTTGATGCTGATAAAATTATGGAGGTAAATTTTACATGTCATTGTTTATTACTATAATTTTTCTAGGGATTAATAAAAGCATGATGAAATTGCTTCAATTTGTTAACCTTAAGGGACCCAAAAACTTAAAATTGAGTAATATCAGTTTAATTGTATTGGAAGAACAAACATCTATTAACCCATCAACAGCCTAATATGAATTTATTGATGTGTCCAGCAATATTGTAGTTATTATGAGCGTATAATGAATGAAAATGCTTTTAAAAATAATTATGGATAATTTTAAGCTCCCCTTAAGTAATCAACAGATCCTCAGATTGAAGCTCCAATGAAAATATATTGATGTTCAATTTAGTAAAATAGTGAACAATAACATTCTGGTTTATTAGACATTTATTTCTATAATAAATCAAAATTATTGGTAAATGAAATCATCTTTACTGTAAAATTAATAAAATAAATGAATAACTGAAAAACTGAATGAACCAAAATTCCCCTTAACAGTAACTAATAACAAGGTTTTCTTCACAAGAAATCTGATGAATGACTCTAGTGCATTTTTTCATCCTGAATTCAGATAGGTAGTCAGAATTTTTCCATCAGACATAGTTTTCCTGTGATAGCCACTTTTTAAAATCTGATTTTAGCATTCTCTTTGACCTGTCATAGGAACCTGTTAATGTAACCTTCCTTTCTGTCATAGGAACCTTTCAGTATAAACTTCCTTTCTGTTTAGAAGTGTATATGTTGTAGTGTTTCATTTTTTCATCATGCCAAGAAAATGTATAAATCGTACAGTTAATTTCTGCAATATTTGTGGTCAGCTGACCTTCAAGTCTCAGAGGTGAAATTTCATGCCACTTGTAAAAAAGTGCTATGAACTTTATTTTAGATGTCGAGTTGATTTTGATAAGAGCTGGACCCCATATATATGCTATGTTTCGTGTGTTTGACTATAGACTGAGTGAAAAAATAGTACACATCATATGCCATTTGCAATTCCCATGATTTGGAGGGAACTGAAGGATCATTTAACTGATTGTTATTTTTGTTTAAAAAATATTAAAGGAATCCCATCTAAAACAAAATATACAGTTAAGAATCCGAATTTGCCATCTGTATGAGACCTATCTTGCACAATGAAGAGTTCCATATATCAGTATATGCAGGTATGACCTCAAATGATGACTCTGATTCTGACCTAGCCCCAAACTGAAAATCCTTCAGATGAAAATACAAATGATCCTACATAAGAAGCCAGTAGCTGTTCATTAGTACCATTCCCTCCTAATCATGGGGATTGCAAATGGCATATGATGAATACCATTTTTCCCAATCAACAAGACCTTAATAGCCTGATTCAGGATTTAAACCTATCTGAACAGCCAGCCGAAGTTTTAACTTCCAGACTCAAAGGCTGGAATCTATTCCAGAAAGATGTTAGATATGTAGTTATCGTAGCTGCCATAGTGATTTAAAAGAATGCTTCTTTGATGAAATTGGTATTGTATTTTGTAATGATACGTGTTCTGTTATGGAAACTCTTGAGCATCAACACCGATCAGACGAGTGGCGATTGATCATAGACTCCTTTAAAGTTAGTTTGAAGATTGTGCTACTACATATCGGCAATGAACTTTCATCAACACCTGTAGCGCATGCCGCTACTATGAAAGAGACATCTGAACATATGGAATTAGTTTTAGAGAAAATCCTATATGAAAAATATAAATGGTATGTCTGTGGTGATTTGCAACTTTGGTTCACCAAATTTTGCTGTTTTTTGTGTGAATGAAACATCAGAAATAGGAAGTCTCACTGCGTTGGAAAATGTGACCTAAACGTGAATCTCTTATCCCTGGCCAGAAAAATATGTCACATGTCCCTGTTGTGAATAATGAAAACATATATTTACCTCTATTGCATATTAAATTAGGAGTAGTGAAAAATTTTGTCAAAGCTGTGTATAAACTTTCTGATGGATTCTTGTACTTGAAATTGAAATTCACCAAAGGCAGTGATGCTAAACTGAATGAAGGAATTTTTATAGGACCACAAATGCAGTCATTAATAGATGATGAACATTTTAAGGGTCTGTTAAATCCACTGGAAAAAGTTCATGAAACCATAAAGCAGAAAATACCGTGACATAGTGGGTGATCTGCATTCTTATAAAGCTACAGGATGCAATTTAAAAAGTTCACTTTTTGCTCTCTCACTTAGACTCCTTCCTGGAAAATCTTGGGGTTGTTAGCGATGAGCACGGTGAGTGTTTTCATCAGCAAATTTGTGCAATGGAAACAAGATACCAAGGCAAATGGAGTTCTAATATCCTGGCTAACTACTGTTGAACCAAGAAGAGAGGTAGAGACGTTCCAGATGCAAAATATGCCACAAAATCACTATCTACCACTTTGTAGGTAAGTCAGAATGAATAGTTTATAGAAAATCCAAATAAACATCACACTAAGCTCCTGTCTGATAGGGAAAAACTGAAATGATATTTGAATTTAGCATGAAAAATACTTCTAGAACTTGTTATTTTTATTCTTGCGAAAGAAAAATAGTTCTTTTTTGTAGACCAATGTAATTAACTGAAAAATTTATAATTAACAAATGAATAAATAAAGAAATGTAAGTATACAAAATTATAACTCTGTAGATTTATTTAAATAATGACAGTCAAGATGGTGAAGCGGTCCATAGAACCAGATGATGGACGAGCAGTAGGCTGCACATAGTGATCAATTTATCCAGGTAGATTAGAAGATTAGAGTGCTCTAAAAATAGTTAATTCTGCAAGAGGGCTGTGGCCCAGGTACATATAAGTGCGTCATCAATAGCAGACTGTGTAATATCTTGGTAACTAGGCTTAGAACTGTAACTATATCAGCTGCCATATAAACAAAAATACATCGTGTAAGATATAGCAAATTAATAATTGCAATTATTTAAAAATAAATGATTTAATTTGTAATTTTAAATTAATAAAAATTGAAGCATTAAAATAATAAAAGGAAATTAACACTTTGAGCGTTAACGAATGATATGTGAAATAAATTCAAATTTAATATTGGATATTTAAGAATTCAGCCGCAAAGATGAACTCATATCTTTACCAAATATATGCAATAAAATAATAAAAGTATTTCAATTAATAATAAATTATATCATGCAACATAAGCCAGGGTAACATTATGACAAATTTTACAGATATTTTCTTTTATCACTCTGATCAGAAAAGATTTTAATTTTAAATCTAAGCTTAATGAAGCTATAATCTTTAGTTACCTTACAATACTCAGATTCTTCAGATATTTTTAACTGAGAGGAAGAGGGAGGATATTGTTTCTGACTTAATTTTACCTCAGCATCCGGGTTCCATGACATTTTCTCTCATTTAACGGGTGATTTATAACAGTTGGTCTTAGAAAAAAATGCTTAAGGAAAAAGTTGTAGAGCGTAACGTTTTCTTCCAGAATATGCCCATCATTTGACACATTGACGCCAATGTACGCCCCTGGTGCTCATCCAAACTATGAAGTCCGTAGATGACCTCTTCATGCACATAAAAGTTAAAGTGAAAGTTCAAACCAAATTTTGATACCTTTTATCATTTTTAATTAATTAATCCACATTTATTAGAGAAAATACTATTCTTACCGGCTCGATAATATTTTAATTAAAAATAAAAATACGGAATTAAATATCATGCTCTTGGAACTGACATAAGTTTGGATGCACATATGCAATGTCAAAGTCTCAAATAATAGGCATATACTGGAAGAAAACGTTACGCTCTGCAATTTTTTCTTTTAGCATTTTTCTCTCAGGCCAATCGTTTTCCCATAGAATGAGAGAAAATGTAATATAAGTCCGGATGGCGGGGTAAAATTAAGATAGAAACAATACTTTCCATCTCCCTATCTGTTACAGATATCTAAGAATCTGAGTTTTGCAAAGTGATTAAAGGTTATAACCTTTAATCAGCTATAATAAGCTATAGCTTCATTTCACATAGGTCTAAAATTAAAAACTATTCTGATCAGGGTGATACAAGAAAATATTTGTTAAATTTGTCCTGATGTTACCCCGGTTTGCAATACTTGACTTTTAATTTGTTATAGGTTGAAATACATTCATTATTTTATTGCATATATTTGTTCAACTAACTTTTTTACTGTATTCTTTTTAGACAACTTTTACTAGGGCCACTGGAGGCCCAGGCTCTGGGGATTTCTGTATAGAAAGGTTGACAGATGAAAGTTGCTTGGGGAAAATCTACAGTTTTTTGATGTTTTGAAAATAAATTCAGAACATTGAAAGGCTATAATCTCTTTGCATAGTTGGTTTAGAAAAATGTTCAACCATTGCAAATTGTAGAGAATCTAATGTTTTTTAAATTTTGTGATAAAATGTTATCGGCGAGAATGTGTTGTGTAAGCAAAAAACTGAAAAATGTCTGCAAATTTCAAGATTTTATATTACAAATCATAATATTTAGACTATTATATTGATAATAGTATATATATGAATATTTTAATTGATGATGATTATATAATTGCTATTGATAAACATTTATAAGAAGAAAATAACCAAAGATAAGTGGTAAACAGTTGAAAAAATAAATGTCCTTCCTTCAGAATTATTGCTACTATTAATAGCCAGTATAAAAAATTAAATTTGATCAATATACTACCTCTATCCATGGGTTAAGTTGGTGAAGGTCAAGCCTATGCGGTAAGTTGTCTAATTCTTGGTCTTATGTACCTTGGGAGATTGTAGTGTGCTATTACTATTATAACTGAGTTATTCGAAATATTGTGGAGAGTTAATAAATAATTTATATGTATATGTTAGGTGTATTTGTATTGTGATATTATTTACTAATAATTATTTAAACATTTAGGTTAAAATTAAAGATGAACCTGATACCGAAGAAGAAATCCTTTCGGAAACAGCTAAACCAGAAGATCAAACTTTAGAAGATATAGAACTTGATGTAAAAAAAGAAACAAATGATGATAAAAAAGCTAGAGGTTGGGTTTATAAAGATCTGATTAAGAGTAGGGCATCAAAATGTTCTGTTTCTTATGATCCATTGGCAAGGAATCCAGCCTTTTCAAATGCTGACAAAACAGCTTATTTTGAACTTGTTAACCTTTCGAACCATTTTCATCCCAGTGTCTCATTATTTGCTAAAAAAATATTAACTTGTAAGTTACTATCTTAAAAGTTATATTGTTTTAGATTAACCTTGTGAATTTCATTATTAAATTTGTAGAGGTAAGCTTATGCAATGAATGAATGAAATTTCTAGATGATTTTGTGGATCTTGATATCTGTTCACATCATTCAGTTCCATCAAAAGCCATTGGTATTTTCATCATACAAATAATTTATTGCAAATGAAGGATCGAGAAGATAAATGTGATATGACGTATTTGGAAAAATTAAATAATTGTTATGTATAAGGGTTTTAAGTGATATATTTTCTCCTTCCATTCACATAAATTCAATAGTTGGTTCGAAATTGAGTTGATAAAAGTGCAAAGTGACGATACATGTCTGCTTGTTGGGGATAAAGATGATTCAAATTCAGTTTTATCAGAAGTCAAAAAATGTTACCTTCCTCCATTTGGCCCTTCATTTCTGAATTAAGAAAAATTTACAACTGCCGATACCTTGTAGTAAGCTATTTAGGAAAAATAATTCAACAGTTTAACTGCAATTCTCGTGCATTCCTATTTATTGCAGCGTCACTTACGAGTTTTTGCACAGATACCTGATACATTTGTCAAATCAGTACTGTGAATATTTCATTAATTTTAGTCCTAATGATCTTTGGTTTATATTTCTAGGATTAGTTATGGAATTTAACAAAGTGGGCTCCGTTTCAGCGGGGGGGTACTATTTGTCCCAATATCAAGAATTTCATAAACAATCTTTAACACTTTGACTGACACCTGATTATGTCAAAACGGTCACTCACCATGTGCCAACTTATTTTCTTAATAGATTATATTTACATATTATTATTAATTAATAATAATATTAATTTATTTGTATATAAATATTAATCAATATTATTTAATAATATTTTATATTATAAATAAACTTTTTTTGTATTAAAACAAACAAGTGGTAGTTAAGACGGATCTTTGAAGTTGAAATTACGTTAGCCTTACTTGCTACGGTCCCGGCACACAGGGGCCATATCCTCAGCGCTGTATATGCTACAGCCCCAGTGAATGTGTTAAAAAATAAATGAATTACCGGTTTTGCAAGCCAATGTAGTTACGAATCTTTTCTTAGATATTAATGTGGATTTGTTTCTGCTATTATTTAGGTAGTTAAGAATACATTGATAAAAACAAAAATAAGAAAACAAAGTATACATTTTTGATATTTATTGTAAATAATAAAATTTTAGAAAGTATAAATTTAGTACACACAATATGAACTAGAAAAAGAAACTTATACAATAATTAAAAGGGAAGGATCAAAAACTTTAGAGAAACTAATTGATAAATATAAAATTGTATTTGAAATCTGAGACACTCGAGGAAACAAATTAAAGCAAAACCAACAACATGAAGAAGTACATCTACCAAAAAACAAATTAAGAATAAAAAAACTCTTTAAAAAATGTAACATTAAAAAAACGTACCCCCAATCTCAATTTTTAATTTATTATTGATGAAATTAGAGAAGATTCTTATTAAAGAATCTAGAATAGAATTGTTTTTTCTATATTTCCTGCCTCAAACCTATGAATTTCTCTGTACTTTAATGATTTGAATGGTTGTGGTGTAGTTATTACTATTAGCTATTATCTAATATTGCACTATGTCTACCTATATTTATTTACTTTATTAATTCTTTTGAATGCCTGTATTATGTTTATTCTTTACTTTTATTTCAGCAGAGAGAATTGTTTATTCTGGGGATCCATTAGCTGATTTTACATTAGTGAGATTTCTTGATAGATTCTGTTTTAAAAATCCAAAGAAAATTTTCAGTGAACATGAGAAAAATGGTCCAGACCGAGCCCTTGCAAATAGGAAATATTACAAACCATCTGGAGTGAAGGCTGTACATGTACTGAGTCGAGATTATTTACTTCAAGATAAATCACACATTCCCGTAGATGAATTATTTTTATACAAGTAAGGTCCTACAAATTACTAAGTCTAAAATATTAGTACATAGTTAAAATACCTTTCTTATCCTTCTTGATCCTTTTAATCTAGGATTTTGTAGAAGCACCTTTTTTTTATTTTCACATGAATGATCAATTCTTATGTTAAAAATACTAAGAGGATATATGCATGATTTTTGAAAATATCTTAAATAAATTATTTTTGTTTCAAAAGTTACGTAATACATTAAATCATTCATAAAAACATTCTTATTAAATTTAAAAAAAAAATTTCCTTTGGGCAAGATATTTTGGCTATTCAAATGTCACTTTTCATTTAAGTAAAGCTATTTAAATGACTTTGTATTGGTTCTGGTGAAACTTTGATCCAATTCTGTGATTATTAAAACGATGGAACAAGAGTAAAAACCTTCATATAAGTATTATCTTGTGCCTATTTGTAAGAATAAAACGAAAAGTGCCTCAGATAAAGTATTTTTACTTGTTCCAAAAGGCTCAACTACACGAGCAAAGTGGTGTAAAGCCGTCAGATGAGATGAAGTTTCTCCAATAACTAGTTTGCATTGTTTTGAAGTCATTATAATGAATACATCATTTCCTTTACAATCAAATTTACAATTTTGTTGATTTATGTTAAAGAAAGTATCATAACCTCAAAAGTTTTGATTTGGCTTTTGATGGATTGTTATCTCCTCATATTTTTTATTTGTGGGATATTTATTTCCATATCAATGTTTTTATGTAAATATGTTTACATAAATAATGCTTTTTTCTTCATTTTAGTTAGAAGAGGATACATAAATAATAATTCACCATACGATTCCTGTTTAGATCCATAACCAAATTATTAGATATAATAGTTACAACTGAAACATATGCACCTATTTATTCAATAAAATAATTCATTTTGTATACTTTGCTGCATTTGTTGATAAATTTATTTTTTCTGGATATATGTGCCATGCTTAGTTTTCCAAATTAATACAGAAAATTATGTTTTAAAAGAGCTTCAAAACTGAATTAATCATCACAAAATTATCTTTTACTCCTTTGATATAAGTAGATATAAAATCCATATTTGAAGAAAGAAAAAAAATTATATCGTAATCCATCTATTCTTGGAAGATTGTTCAAATGAGCTTTAACAAATCCTCTTTCAGTCATTTTAATTAATGATTTCACACAACACTTAATGAAAGAAAGGTGGTATAATTCAATTTATCATCAATCACTTAAAGATAAAGAAAGTACCCAGCAACCATACCAGATGTTTTAAATTTCACACGTATTTATTGCAATTTTGTTTAATTAAAATTTATTATTTAGCAAAAATGTTAAAAGAAAAAACTAGATTTTAATCAATAGGAATAAAGATTTAAAAAAAATTTTTTTTGAACGAAATATATTTTTCATGATTATACCATATTAGGTTATTATTTAAAAAACCTGTACCACTGCAACCCATGGAGGGTCTTGGGTTCAGTACTTGGTAAGGATCGTACTGTTTCTAAGCCAACGGTTGTGCAAGGAGGTGATTTGGCCGAGATCACGCTCGACTGCCAGGTTTTTCCCCCAATTAAGGGTACCCATTTTATAGAGGCTGGGTGGTCCCCAGGAGGGTCTCCCACAGGGTCGATCCACGGCTGATAACAGAATAAATAATTATCTGCCATAGCCAGTCTCGAGCCCGGGACCGGGAGCATTGTAACTTAGTGCCTTACCACTGAGCTACTCCGCTCCCCCAGGTTATTATTTAATGATTAAAAAAAAAACATTAGTGCCTCAAATAGCAGATAAGAAATGTAATATGCATAAGATCATATAGACCAGGAGTTTCCCAACCTTTCTCTTTTGGAATCCCAAGAAAACCTCTTTTGGGTTAAATTAAATGCGACTTTGACACAGCCTGGCGCAATGAACCCGACCCCTTTGGACTGCCAGACCTGCCTATCTTTATTTAGGATGGTCAGAGCTTTAAAATGAGCACTCATTCAAAAATAGCTGTTTTCGGTTAAATTTGGGCTTAATTAAGTGCAATTAGATTGATCCTTCTATACTATCATGCGGATGTCAACTGATTAATTAAATGCAATTTTGGGCAACTTTGACTCTTTACCATTTTGTATTCCAACCGATCTGGGCTGCCAGACCAATTGATTCTCGCTTAGCACCCTAGATTCTACCAATTGAGATATTTGGTTAATTTAGATTGTTCGGGTTGAATTGACCTGTTGGACAGCTCTTGGGCTCAGTGTTGGGGACTACTGAATCGACATTAGTCATTCTAAACTGGAAAATTAGGTTCCTTAGTCATTCTAAACTGGAAAATTAGGTTCCTGTAAATAATTTTATTTTGAGGTTTACTGAAAGTGAATAAATTTCCATTGAACTCTTCAATTGTAGAAAAACTTGTTTTCTCTAATTAAAAAAAAAATATATAACAAACTTAAATGGTACCTTATTTTATATTGAAATATATTTCTTCATGTCCAATCTTTGAAGAATGATTTGAGAAACAAATGATTTGAGCTGAGAGCTTTATGAAAGAAGTTGACTTTTTTTTTTTAAATATTTGGGCATCAAATAATCATCTAAATGCCAAAACAAATAAACCTACAAAATCTTAAGATTAGTTTTGATTTATTCTAGTTGTACAAGGAGTTTGACTGCCTCAATGCCACAAAGGAAAATTTTCTCTCTAAAATCTTCATCATGATGTCCAACTAATTGCTTGTAGTTTTGTAGGCTGAAATAGTCTTGGAAATAAAGGACAACAAATTAATGCTTTGTTAAATTTCAGATATTTAAAAGATAAGCATGGCGATGGAAAGAACTTTGTGAAAAATGAAGATGATGACAATGATAGTGTTGCAAGTGAGGAATTTGAAGAGATGTTGGAAGGTATGATGGGAGGGAAAAAAATGAAACAACTCGATTTCATGGATGATATTGGTGATAAACTTAAAAGGAAGGGACCTGCTGGTATGTATTAAAAAAATACCCCATGAAACAATTATATACATAGTTAACATAATTGTATATTTTAATTTTAATTAGATATATTAACAAATAAAAAAAATTTGCTGTTCGCATTACACAACTTTAATATTAATTATAGTTATGGCTGACACTAACTTGAGGTCTTTACTCGTTGGAGTTTAACATCTGACTGTCCTCTGAGAAGTCTTCTCACCAAATACCGATCTCTGCTAACTTTCATCCTAGATTGACTCTTCTTTTGCATTTGCATTGACTCTTCTCACGCTTCACGATACATTTCCCTTTTTAGCTAAAGAAAAGTTTATTTTTACATTAATAATTTTTTTTAAACAAATTTTTAATAATAATTGTTAAAAAGAACATAACCATCTTTTGGCTTTCCTTTATTACTTTGAACTTTCTCATCTAGCCTCGTTAGATCAAAAGTGCCAGCATACATGTCTACAGTGTCAGCTACATGTCTCTTAAGTCATTCTTCTGTTAAGCTAGCAAACACAGCTCAGTTTGTCTATACAGGCGACAAGCCCAAACAAAAGGACAGCATGACGTTATAGTTTGTAATGAGTGCTTTTTTAAACAAAAAACTCCATGCAAAATCCTCTTCTTACGCTTGTCCAACTTGAAGTGACTAATTATATGTGCAAGAATGGTAAGTATATTTCACAAGCTAGCTATTTGAAGTTATTTAGAGGGAGAAGGCTTTCTGAAGGGCATGACTGACCATCAGTTTTTTTATTTAACAATCTCTTATTAATTTTAATTATTGTAATCAGCATGAACAATTAATTATTTTTTTTTTACAAATAATGAGGTTTTTATATTGAACTTTGGTTTGAATTACTTGTTAGAAAGTTGCAAAGTATATATTGTTTGTTGTGTGTGTAAGAAATGGAAGTTTTAAAGAAAAAAAGTAGAAACAATTTATTATTTTGTAATTTAATTATATTCATATCACTTTTAATTTACTTATTTGCTTTCATTAATTGCCTTTAATTTAATTTTTAATTAATAATGGTTTATTTATGTTTGTTCTAGATAAAACTTCTGATTTAGTCTCAGAAGCAGATTCAGAAGAGGACGTTGGTGATGATGATCAGAATGAAGATGATGATGACAACGAAGAAGAAGATATAGAAGGTGCCACAAATGAAATGGGTGGAGAAGAATTTGATTTTGATAATGACGAAGTAGATGCTTTAGATTTCAGTGATGATGGAGGTGAAGATGATATTGACATTGATGAAGAGTTCTTCAATAAAAAATCTAGTGTTAAAAAATCTCAAGAAAAAAAGGTATGATACATTTGATGTAGTTTTGTTTTATTCAAACATACTGCATATTTTCAAGTATATAAAAAAGTATTAAAGTTTTAAAGTAATTTTTAAATGTTGAATATCTAAAAGATACTAGAAGGCATTTATCTGCCTTTGAAATGACTCTAGATTTATATATGTTTTATGTAAGAGATGATGATTTGACGGTATGGTCAATAATAAAACAGTAAATGATTGTATAAGGTTCAGTGTGTACTGATATTTCATTCTACTTTACAGGCTTTCTTAAAGTGAAAAGGATTAGATTATAATGGGATCAGGTCATGAGGATGTAAGAAACATGATCTATATCGTTTAACATGTTCAGCCCCATGAGATTTTTGAGATTTTTTCGGCGAGACCATTCGATTTTTGTTCATATATTTTGTAATTATTACTTTTAGATATCCTATAAATAATTTTTAAAATTTTTAGTTTATTTCAACTTTTTTCTATGCGGTCTGCTGGAAAAAGATTTATTTTTTTAATTACTAAAAATAAAACTGAAACTAATTGGAAAACATACATAATAACTAAGTGTTTTATATATTTCTACTTCCGGAATTCAGTTGAAAAAAGAAGTAAGCCAGTGTGAAATGTCAAAGACTCAAGCGGCAATATGATCTTAGAAGAATTAAAACTTTTTGAATAGTGGAGGCAGTTCTATCAAGGACACTTCTCAGTAGGAGAATCTAATGACACGGAAAAACATCCTGCAGAAAATAATATTCTAGAAAGCCTAGAAGTTATCGAAGAAGACCAGATTTAATATGCCATTCAAAAAATTAAAATAGGTGAAGCGACAGGAAGAGACAGCATAGTTCCAGAATTATTGAAATATGAAGGACAAGAACTTATTAAATTTTTCCAACTACTCCTCCAAAAAATATGGATTACATAGATAATTCCTAGAAAGTTTAGCATTATTGTCCCAATTTATAAGAAAGTTAGCTCCACCGACTGTGAAAATTACAGACCGATAACCTTACTTTCGGTGGCTTACAAATTATACATCTCCATCCTGGAAAGGAGACTAAGGCTCACAGTTGAGAACCAAATAGAGAACGAACCAGCATGCTTTCGTCAAGGGAGGCAGATTCAAGACCATATCTCTGTACTAAGAAGCATCGCAGAGAAAGGCATGGGACAGAGACAAGAACATATATACAGCATTTCTGGACCTTAAAGCAGCGTTTGAATCTGTCCCCTGAAAAGAAATATGGGATGGTTTGACGGCAAAAAATGTTGCAGGCGATTTTATCACAGCTATTAAATTGGCTTATCAGGAAGGAAAAGGAGTTGTGAGGATAAATGGAAGGGAGTCCAAGCCTTTTCCCATAGAAACAGGTGTGAGGCAGGGAGACTGCCTAAGTCTCCTCTTATTTGTCATATTTATGGATGAAATCCATAAAATTTGTAAACCCTATACTGCTTGGACGGTCATCGGGAAATGGAACATCAGAAATGATATGGTTCAGAGCCTATTTATTGTATGCCGATGATATTGTTCTGATTGCGGATACGGAAAACAATCTGCAGCTAGCCTTTGTGGAATGGCAGGAACTCCTCCGCAAAGGAATGACTATTAACACCTCAAGAGCAAAGTCATAGTTCTATCAAGAGAGGATTAAGACGACATCCAGCTGATCTGTAATGGGGAAATACTTAAAGTTGTGCAAGAATTTACCTATTTGGAAACAGTCATTAGCAACACGGGGAAGATTGATCCAGAAGTAGCAAATAGGATATCCAAAGTCAACCAGGTCTACTACCCTTTCTGTAACAGCCTAGTGTGGCATAAAGCTATTGGTAGAGAAACGAAAAGACACATGTACAAGTCTGTGTACCTTCCGACCCTCATTTATGGAAGTGAAAGCCGGGTAATGCTGGATTAGTAAGCCAGCCGGCTGATAAGTGCTGAAATGAAGTTCCTGTGGAAAGCAGTTGGAAAGATCAGGAGGGACCATATCAAAGATGAATGGATAAAAAAGGAGGACTGACAGCTAAAGTGGTTTGGGCAAGTTTCTCGAATGGAGGAGGAGAGAGAGAGAGCCATGGAATGCAATGGTAGGAGGCTGCAAGGCTGTCCCAGAATTTTTTACCTGGAGTATATACAGCAGATATGGTAGAAAAGAGGCAAAACTCTGCAAGAAATGAGGAAGCTTAGCAGGGACTGAGAGGCAAGGCTGCATTGGATTGGGACTCCTCGGCGCTAAAATGGCACGAAGAGGAAGAAAAAGAAGAAGAATTAAGTTGAACATAAAGTACTGAAGACCCATAAAATGATGCTGGGTAGTCTTTCGCATCAGATAAAATAAGAGATATTGCTATAGTATGGCAATGCCTTTTCTAGCCTCCTAACGTAACGTAATAACGTATGTTTTGTGATGTCTTTCCACAAACTTCGCACTATTGGTTGGAGTATTTTGCCAAAAAACATCAGATAAATAATGTTGAAATTACAAAATATAATATGTGCATATTTGAACTAATTTTTTCATTTTTTTTATCCTGCAAAACCCATATTTTTATGATTATAAAAAATAATCATAATGGTAGCAAAGCATTAAAATGCTCATTAATAAATAAAATAACTTATAATTATTATATATTTTTGTTCCAATATTCAAATGATTCTGAATTATTTGTTATACTTATAACATTGTAAAACAATGATAGTAAAAGTTCATATAATAAAAAACTAAGTAAATGAAAGCCAACAAAGACATAAATTAACTAGAGAATGCTCCTTACTATAGAAATAACAACAGAAACGCTGTCCCAGGGCCCGTGCTGGTCCCTCACGCAGATTAGCTTGCATTCTGAGGGTCTGCGTTGAGGCTGAACGTGTTAATTCTGTTTTTGGTGGGAACTTACAGTCTTTGTAGATTTATTTATTTATATTTTTTTAGACCCTTCAAAAATTCATTTTATATCGTTTATTAACCGACAATAGATGTGGCCTGAAACCAGACCTTCCTGATCTCTCTAACAACGGAGAAATAGGAAATTATTCAAGAGACTTAAGAAAAATGATGAAAGTGAAAACAAAATTTATTATAAAAAATAACTCTAATATTAAAAAACAAAGATATATGAAAGTTTTTTTGTTTTTTTTATTAAATATTAAAACTACCTATTTGTTAGTTACTAATAGACAATAGGGATGTCAAAAACCAGTTGGTTATAACCAATAAACAGTTTTTTGGGATCCAATTACCGGTTTTAATCGGTTTTTTTTTTACACTCAGTGATAATCTGTTTTTTTTTTTTTAAATCCAAAAAACAAAGGAAAAAACTAATTGAAAATAAATTTCATAAAACAAAAGAAAAATTAAAAAAAAAAAAAACTGTTGAGCAAAAAATATGAAATATACATCCTGTCTTCTACCCACCTACATTCAAATGCTTATACCTTCTTTGTAAAGTCAAACTGTTGGACGGACTACAACTAAACTTCTATATCATTTATGTAATGATCACCAGTTACGTAGTTGTGGTTTTGAGGTTTACAGCTTTCTTTTTTTCTTTTTAAGCTCTTGCTCTTAATTATTAATATGTTTTGTGGAATATATATTTGAGTGCTGTACTATGGATGTGAGATGTACCGCATTTTTTGCTTTTTATAGATTTTTTTGTTTTGTTTTTTCTCTCCTCACCTGATGATGTCTGAATTGGCGAAATATCGACAGGTGATTTCTTTTCTGTTATTTTTGAGACTCTTAGCTCCTTGTTTGGAACTTTCCATTTATATCCTAACAATTAATTATGGCTCATTTTGAGCTCTTGTTATTGTATATTAATTTATTAATAATTATTTCCTTCTCTGTTTCATTTTCAATTATTTCTGATGTCCGTCAGTTTGTTAGTTTCTGTAAATACAACATGTCTCAATCCTTAATGTGGAGGTTTTTTTACCAAAATAAGTAGCTCAAGAGTAGTTTACTTTACAATGCAGTTGCCTTATCATTTATGGTCAATGCACTAGCACTCTCTTAACGCCATTTTTGCTAACTGATTTTTGTATAGTTCGAATTGTAAAATTCGTTGCATTGGAATTATTAAATTATTAGTGCTGTTGACTTCCTTCTTCAGACTACCAGAGGTCTACAGCACTAATTACTTTAAATAATATCTAATTAAAACAGTAAAATTTTTAATAATTCCAATAAATAGGAATTTTATAAATGAATATAAAGCAATTAGTTAGCAGATATGATACTAATGCAGCTATCGCTATTGATAAGGAGGCTGCATTGTAAAGTTGTACCATAAACAGTTATTTCCAAGGTTTTACCTTTTGTTTACTTTTGTAAAGGTTTTTTAGGTTATTTCTCGAAGGTCAAAGTATAATTTACTTGAATTGAAGGTCTTGCCAATGACCAGTTTTTTGTAACAACTCCAGTAACTGTTATTTGTGAAGAATTTGTTAAATTTTTTTGATGGGAAGTTATTTAATTTATAATAATCGTTTTTTCCTGTTTTTTCTCTAAAACCGGTTATTTGCATCAGTTAAAACCAATCAGTTATAATTGAAGGTAAAATAACTGGAATAATTGATAGACAGTTTTTTTTACAATTACCGATATCCCCAATAGACAATAACAAAAGGAACTATTCATATGGTTATTCTAAAGTATATAAAACAATAGTTCTGAAATATAAAATAAAATAATGGAGATTTACGAATGTCATGGTATTAAGATCATTACTTTTCATCAGATGTAGTAGAGCTGCCTTGGTTGGATTTACAGTTTGATTTATACCTCATCCTGCTGAAGACGTAAGTAAAATAAAGATAATAACCTTGTTGATTGCAGCAATCTATGAGATCAAAATGCATCAAAACAAGTAAAATAGGTTCTGTGAGTCACACTGACTGGTGGAAGATAAGGGATTAGGAAAGCAGAAGAGATAGGGATGCAGGCCTTCCACTACATAAGAAGAGAGACTTAAAAATGTCCCTTTCTGATATCTCAGATCAGCTGCGAATCATGCCGGATTAAATATAATTATGTCATACATATTTAGAAAAAAAAAATATTGTTCACAAATAACAATTCAAAGTTTTATATTAATTAAAATCTACTTAAGCAATAATACTACATTGATTATCTTGATTTACTTGTAATTTAGCTCTGTGAATAGTATGAAATATCAGTTTCAAGTCATGTCGAGAAATTATGCATTCCAACTAGTTCCTCTTTAATGCAAGAACATCTTATTTAACAATATAGCAAATGTTAATTTACACTTTTTTTTTATATATCATGAAACTGAATAAAATATTTTTCAAATAATTAAGAAGTGAGTTGGAGGGTGCGACCAAGACAGAAAATACACATTTAGTGTGCACTAGTTGATCTACTACTCAGACTGACACACCAAGACTAAGCAAAACTAGATACATCCATAAAAAAATTATGAATAAATATAGATATATGTACTAGGAAATATATGAAAGAATGTGAAACAATTAAAAGTATGCATTGAAATGCCTATATGAAAATATATGTACATATGTATCATGTAATAAGAAAATTGAAAGGATGAGATACGAAAGAAATAATAAAATACATAGAAAATATACGAGCAACACTACAAATACTAGGGAGAATGCTAAGGAATTAAATATTATACATAGAAATATGTGCATGGTAACTGAGGTGTTCTTGTCACCTATTGTAGGCTAAATGTTAGTTTTTCCCAAACTACATAATAGTCAGTATGTATCTCATTATTTAATTTTCTCTTATTCATTTTTTTCTTATTCTGAGAGATGCATCCTGTCTTTCATAGCTCTATCTTGTTTTGCTTAGTCCTGACGAAGGCCCTTTAACTTAGCCAAAACATCAGCACACATTAAAAGTGGTATTATACATACTGTTTTCTTTTTTGATTGCTCTCCCAACTAACTTCTGTTTGATAACATCAACAATCAACGATTTCTCCACCAACACTACTTCAAGAAATTAACCCTCTAATACAACTAGCCCTATAGTGTTTTCGTAATAACGAAGAGTATCTTCAAGTCAGAAAAATAGGCTATAGAAGTTCTTCTGCACTTACTATATTTGCTTCACCTATTTTTATTTTATAAAATTACGAAAATTTTGTGCAGGTTATACTACCAAGAATGCCTTAAAGAAATTTATTCTGTCAAAATCCAAGTTTTTATACCGAGAGAATAGAAAAGCTTGTGTTGAAACTGATAGAGCATTTTGGATTCCTTTTTAAATTGTTGAAGAATATAATATATATATATATATATATATATATATATATATATATATATATATATATATATATATATAATAAAAGATGCTGCCTCTTTAAAAAGCAAACAGTCTGTAGGATAATTTTTCGGCTGAGAAGGACAGGAGAGACATTCTGACGGAGAACGATCTCTCTTAGCTAATGATGAAGATGGCTACTCATGCTACAAGGCCTTAGTGTAAGGGTGGAAGGAAGTAGTAGATCCAATCCACTTTTCCTCGAGTAGGAGACTAAGCAATGGAAGAAGAACAAGCTTTAAATAAATGCATAAATGCCTTGGTTAGAGGAAGTATGATAATTTTTAAATTTCCTCAAGACCTTCATTCGATTCATGAATTTTCTGAAAAATGGTATAGGATTTACTGGGGATCAAACAGGACTCCTAGTTTGATTAACAAATGAATAAAATAATTAAAATTGTTCCACTTTTGTCATCATAGTTATTTTATTTACAGGGTATTGTATTGAAATTGTTCTCTTTGAGATTTTTTTAATAATTATTTTCTTCCAGGAAATATTGAAGAAGAAAGTTAAAGGGTTGAAACTAAAAGGAGGTCTTGAAGATCTCTTTGCTCCTGCTGAAGAATTTTCTGAAATCCTAGAGGAAGCTGGTGCTTCTAAGGAGAAGCCTGGTATGGTCCAGTCTCTGTCGACTGCTGATAATGCTGGTAAAGATATTACTCCCTCTTTCTTTATAAACCTATTTTTTAGTAACTCTAAGCAAGAAATGTGTATATGATACGAACATGATTTTGAGTGTGTGTGCGTATTTCTGTAAAACTAAACATTCATAGGAACTATATGCAAAAACTTATGTGCTACAACATTTTGTACCATTTTTGAAAAACAGGACTAAGTTGTTTCTATTTATGACAGAACCACTAGAAAAAAGATTAGATCTTATATCTTAATTACATCTGTAAAGACAACTGGTGTTTACATACTCTAACGAGTGTTAGAGACCATTCACACACTTTTTTTTTGTGTTCTTTAGAAATGCAAGACGAAATTTTTGAACAAATAAATCAATTATAAAATTCTGTTTTTAAAAATGATTTGTTTCCTTAAGAAAAGAATAAAATAAATTGATTATTACTTAAAAATGCATATTTAAATGCTTATATTTATTTGTACAATAAATTAAAAAATATATATACTAGTATATCTATATTTAGTATCTATACTTCCTTTAATTGGTTTATTTATCACTCACAAATCATTTCAGTTAAAAAAAATTAATGTTTTTTTTAAATTTCCTGGTTATAACAAAATTTTACTGTCTATATACATAAATATGTTGTGAACTCCGTGAAGATGTTCTGTTTTTTAATAATATTATTTTTATCATTCCAGCTCCGAAACAAATTGCTTGGGAAACCAAAAGAGACCGTTGGGTGAGAAATGTTGATGACAAAAAAAGAAAATTCAAGAATAATAAATATTTCAAAGGTGCGAAGAAGAGAAGAGTACATAATTGACAGTTATATTTTTAAACTAACTATGTGTAAATTTGTAAATATGTTATTAATATACATTTTTAATTATTTATTCTTTTATATTTTCCTCATTTAATTAACTGATAATAGGAAAACATGTTTTAACCCATTTGCATCATTTATTTTAATGTAGATGGGATCTACTATACTACAACTAAATGTCTGCCTACTATAGCATCTGTCAGAATAGTCTGCGCTTGGTGATAAATAACAGTAATCATTTGCAGATTATTCGGTCCTATGATGGGGTTCCTTCACTATTAATCACTTCTATGCCGAGAATGTCGCGATTGCGATCAGGTAAAATCCGTGCTGTGGCCGGGATTGCAACTCTTGAGATTACTGCTTTATAGATAAAATCTTCTCCCACCATCACCTAAATTGTCTAATTTTATTTCTTATTATAACTATAATTATAAATCTAATTTTAAAATTCTAATTATAACATAATTAATTAGTTTGCATGATTTATTGGCAAAAAAATAATTTATAAAAGATGCATTTCAATATATCCGATAATTTTCTCGGCGTATTCCCTAGTGAAGGAGTGAGATTCCTCAATAGTTGTCACGATCGATCCTCGGTCCCTTTTTGTGAATTGGAATCAGTATAAGTTTATTCCGTTCATCAGACATTTTTTCGTTTTCTCAGATCTTTTTTAATTATTGATTTAGTTATAAATTCCAGCTTCTCCACCTGACTAAATTAGTTCCCACTACTTTATACAATTTTAATTTTCTGAAGGCTATTTCGGCATCATTTTTCCTGGCTTCTTCTATTAACAGTTCAGGACTCTGATGCCAATATGAAGAGGATTTCCTGTTATTTCTCATACACATAATATTTTAAAACTTTTTAATAGGATTGACTATTGGGTTCAAAACGTTTACGTGGTCTGTAATGCCTTTATATATGTCACTTGTTTTGTTATTTTCAATTCTATTAGTTCATATTCCTCTTATATTGTTTTTAAGATACTATCTTTTTCTATTTTTGAGAAATTTGTTCTTTAACAGGCTCGGAAGTAGGCAAAATGTTATGGAGCTTTTAATTTAGCGGATTTCCTTTTTTCTTTTGCCAGGACACAAATTAACGACCTACTGAGCATTATCCTTGATCACTGCTCTCCTCCAAGTGTTCTAAAACTTCGTACCTATTGTTGACTTTTAACATAAATTGATTTCTTATTAAAAGATTTTTACTTTCACTTACCTAAATATGAAATATATATCGAGAGAAAGTATTGCGATCATGAAAAATTTCAAATACAAGTTTTCAACGAAAAGACACTTTTTAACGGTCTCCTGAGTCTAAATAACCAAGCCTCACAAAATGGTGCGTGTGTGTATGCAGAGCCGGATTTACCACTATAGCCTCTAGGCTCGGCCCTAGGTCTGCATAATTCCGGGGGGCGCACACTAAAAAATATTTGTTTAATTAGCAAAGAAAATGTTTATGATGATTTAATAATAAAAGTCTTATAAAGAAATTAATGGTATTATTATATTATAAAATTGAAATTGTCATCATAAAGATTATTTTCATGAGGGAAACTAACGGACCGACCGCTTCCCTCCTCAAGGACTGGTTCGTCCATATAGGCGGCAGCCTGTGGCGGAAAAATCCTTTAGGCGAAATGGTGGCCAATTTTTTTTTTTTTAATATCCTGTTATCAATATTAAACAAAACGTATGTGTGCCTGCGCTCTAAAAGTTTTTGGAAGATTAACTCGGAAGTACTGAAGGGTATTTTTGATAGTGTATAATGGGAATGACAATTTCAACAGTTGCAAGGCGCCCCCCCCCTCCTCCTCCCCTGTTATGCCCCATCCGACTCACATGACATCAACAAACGTAAAAGTTAGTCTTTGAATGATTTTTCTTCGTTTTTATTTTTCTATTTTTATTCAGTGATTTGAGTACATAAAGAGGAAGCTTTAGACTCTCAAGTGTTGGCAAGTTAGTACACTTATTATTAGCTTAATTAATAATTATTAGCAGTAGAAACTCGCTAATCCGACGACAATAGGACTTGGGGTATGTCGGAACGATCAAAAGAACAGATTAATCGGAGCTTGAAAATAAATATGTTTTACTAATTAAAATTATTATATATAATCCTTCCTTTCCAGAGGTGACTTTGGTTTGGCTTAGGGTTGGAGGGGAGTGGGAATGTTATGGGGTGCAGACATTTTTCCCCAAGGCCTTCACTCCTCTGATGGTATGAAGAGCACTCCCTCGTAAAAAATTCATGGGCCAGGGGCGCCTAAACTCTAAATCCGGCCCTCTCTGTGTGTGCTTGTAAGTGTGTGCGTGCCTGCTAAGTCTATCTCCAAAAAGGAAAAGTTTTACGAAAATGAAATTTTGTATTTAAAGCAGATATAAGCCTGTGATATTACAGCAACTTTTTCGCCGAAATTGACCAACCATAAGTGCCATTTTACATCATCGATTTTACACATTTTTACAATTTTCTTGAAAAAGGCTCTAACGATTTTTAACAAACTCCTTTTATCAATGTAATATTAAATGCTCTTTAATGCGTCTTATTGTCGTTGAAATAGTGATTCAAATGCCGAATTTTCAAAATGGATTTCTCTAAAGGACCATTACTTTTGTTTAT
The DNA here is from genome assembly GCA_948150685.1 of Rhaphigaster nebulosa. Classification (NCBI taxonomy): domain Eukaryota; kingdom Metazoa; phylum Arthropoda; class Insecta; order Hemiptera; family Pentatomidae; genus Rhaphigaster; species Rhaphigaster nebulosa. The sequence continues at coordinate 182,626,520 of OX411306.1, forward strand.
TTTAAATAATTAACCGCCTCTCATTGTTAGTAGTAATAAAACATGGATAAATATAAACTATGAAGGAATTTGATAATAAACTAAAGGAGAAATATTTTCCCAGGTTAGAAATAGATTTCCGAAAAAAGAGTAGGTGATAGATGTATACCGCAGTTAAGATAACATACTATATATTATATAATATAATATATTAGATAAAATATAATAAGACTGTAATATAGATTTATGTATAAAATCTTGGAGAGCTAAAGATTTTAGATAAAATAATATCTAACATATAAAGTCGTAGAAGGTAAAAGAGAGTGATGAAGACGCATAAATTTAATTATTTTTGAAGTTAATTTCTACTTTTATATTATTAAATGAAAAATAAATGATTCCATGGAAACTAAATAAAAAATTTTAAAATTTATTTCAAGTAGCGTGATAAGTGAAAGGTGTGATGAGTGCACGTACCAGATTTTTTAATTTCAAACGATGATATATTATTGGAGGGAGTTTTTGTTGACCGTATTTGTATATTTAAAGAGAGAAGTTGGCCGGGGGTTGCGGTCAAAGAGTTACACTTTTATAAGTAAACTTATATATTTTGTGCCGACGTTTCGGCCTAAGTTTTAGGCGATCTTCAGGGCTAAAAACAAAAACAAAATAACAACAATGAAAAAAGACAGAGGCAGTACCAGTAACAGTAAAAAATGATAAAAGCAGAAATTACACGCAAGATAAACCGCTTTACTTCATTTTTATCTTACGTGTAATTTCTGTTTTTATCATTTTTTGCTGTAACTGGTACTGTCTCTGTCTTTTTTGATTGTTGTTATTTTATTTTTATTTTTAATCCTGAAGATGGCCTAAAATTTAGGCCGAAACGCCGGCACAAAATATATAAGTTTACTTATAAAAGTGTAACTCTGACCGCACCCCCCGACCAACTTCTCCCTTTAGATGATATATTATGTATTGCTATGTTTATGGCAACCCGCTTTTCTAAGGCAGGTGGGGATTCCGCAGTTACTCGATTTATTTAATTTATACTGTATCTGTATCGGTTCCAGAAGCTAACCTGTCAATCAAACTGTATTATTGATTTTTCTTAACTTAAAACGCTAGAGACCACAGACCTCCCTTCTATGGTCAGTAGGTTGGGATATTATAAATATAATTGGAGATCCTTTCCAAGGGTGTCACGTTTACCAATTCAATTGACTAAACTAACCATATGATGGCATGCGGGGTAAATATAGTAATAGATTTTGACATAAGATATTACTTTATTTCAGATATGTTATTAATTAAACTGCTAGTTAATAATTCACAACCTGAATTAACTTCACTATAAAAACCTATTGACTAAACCAAATATATTTGAGAATACTGGGTCTAACTTGCTTATATAAAATCTTACTATGGTGCCACATAATATAAAACAATAATGTATACATTGAATGAAAGGGACTAGCGGGGATGATTTTGTCTTCGTCATCTCGGGCATGTTCCGCTTTGCCACTTGATGATCTCCTCGGTTGCCAGTTCACGCGGACTGGGATGGACTGCTCAGCTGCTCTTTCAGCTTCTACCCTCAAAACTTCACTGTATCAGCTTCCAGCTCTACCTAACTATACTTCCGTGTCGGCTGCCCGTTCTCTCTCTTTCCCCATCTCCTGCTTGAAAAGTCTATTTTTCATACATCTGGTTCCCACTCTCCTTTTGGACCTTCCTATTAGTGGATCCTTTAAGAATTTTGGCTAGGGAGAGTGTCCCTTCCCTCGGCATCGAGTCCTTTGAAAATTATTTCTATTGTCCTTTGTCCTTGGCGGCAGGTTTTACTGTACCTTGCCAGGAGAGCCCCTGCCTTATTTTTACGATTCCTTATCTTTACGCTCGCAAGCCCGGGTCTCTCCAGTCGACATTTGCAGGTAAAAAGATCCCTTGCACGATGTTTCTTTGTTCGAAAGGGCAAGCTATTTATGTCAATATTGAATAAATTACATGGTAGCTACTTAAATTATCCATTATTTAATTACTATTATTTAATCGGAAATATTTCCTTGCAGTCCTTTATTCTCTACACGTAGCTGTATGATTAATAAACAGTCTGTATTCTGAATAGACCATTCCAATGTGATTCAGTTAGTCATATTTACAGATTATATCACAAAATGGTTTACTAAAAGGGGCTATACAGGACTATAACGGCAGCTTTACCCCAAGGATCCTGTCTTTCTCTTACTTGAAAATTCCACTTATACAGATTATTCTATCATTTATAATAGCTCCTGCAGAATTGAGACCATAATTAACAGACTAGCAACTCTGTTTACCAAAGTTATAAATTATAACGGAGTGAAAAAATAAACCAACCTAAAACGATAGCAAGAAAATTTACCGGAAAAAGGCCTTTCATATTCAATCTCATCAAACTAAATAAAACTCCAATACTTTGGACACAATATGGAAGTTACATTGATTAATTTTGACTGAGGATATATAAAACAGAGCAAAACTTATCAGCTCAATGGTTTAAAATTTTCTACAAAAATCTAAATTATTAACAAAAAATTAAACTCCTGTAAAATAAGTTTGTTTAAATTATTTATACGCGCATCATAATAAACAGTATTATATCAGCAACAAAATTATAAAAAATAAAAAGGATACAGGATTTGTATATCAGAAACGTAAATACGTAAAAACAAGTACAAAAAAAAATTACGTAAAAACGTGAATCCGAGGCACACAGAACAACCAATATTTTGTATGATTTGGCTATTCTGATTATTTAAAACTTCAAACAGATATTTTGATATTAAATACTTCTTGAATTCAAGCTATGCAAAAACAGTTTAAAAACATTTTGTGAGATAAGTGAATAATTTGAGGTGATGCTGAGATATATTTCATGCTTTGGGAGATTTAAACTGTTTCAGCATGGTTTTTAGGATTAGGAAATACAATCAAAGAGTCCTAACCTTAGATAATAAATATTACATTTATATAGTCATATAAAAAGGAGAAATGGTATTATTTCATCTATTTCGGTTAGATCATATTGGTTTCTATTCTGTATTTCTCCTACTTAATCTTGTGTATTTGTATTTATATAAATTTTAAATCATAACTTTGCAATTAGTAGTATGAAATGCAGTCTATAGAACGTTATATAACACGCTACATTAATTGTTATTTATAATAATATTTTTAATACTGAGGAGGATGCAAATTCCTAAATGTACTACTGCCATCTTCAGTTAATTTGAGATATTAGTTTCTAAAGAGTTTTGGATGCCTCCACATTTGTTTTCCGGGTTATTTCAATGCAGAACAAACAATAAAAATGTCATACTTATAGAAAAAATAATATTTTTCTTTACGTTTTAACATTGTTGTTTGGCCCCAGTACCTAACCTAATACTACCTTATATATATGTACTTCAGAAGTAATCTGTCGTAAGTCTGAATTTCCTTAATTCGGTTTTACTATCTTATTTCCATTATTCTAACCATATTTTCCGAGTATAAGTCTCCTAAGTATGCTAGATAGGCCGCTATCCAAACAAGCAAGATCGCACTGTATCTGAAACTACTTTTTGCAATCCACTAAAACATTAAAAATGTTACGGTCGTTCGCCTCTGAACTACAAATACATGCATTTTTAACTATGTTTTAGGATTGCATAACTTAACTTCATTATTGTAAGTAATTGCATCTATTATTATTCATTATTACATCTATATTATTAATATTATTACATCAATTGTTATACGATACAAATTTACGGGATCTCAATTTCATTTTCTAGCATAAATATAATATTCGAGAAAAGTTTTAAACAGCAATCACTCCCCTGCTATAAGGCTGTCACACAATGTGAGAAACAAATTGGATCCTGCATACTGATGGCTGTTGCGATAATGTCTTTACTATTCTCCCCGTAGGGTGCCATCGGGAGACCCGAGCTCTTTATTTCTGGGCCAAGGGTGAATCTTGAGCCACTATAAAACCCCTTGGATGGACTTCACACAGCCACAGTTCACTTCTAACGTTTCAAAAGACACCAGGACGATGAAGGTATTTGAAGTTGTTAACTATTGAGCTTCATTGGATTGGTTAACTATTAATATTAAAACTTATTAATAAAATATTTCATTAGTCATAGCCTACAAGGTCATATCTTGGTATAGTAATAAACAAATAAATATACCATTATTTATTTAAATATATTATTAAATAATTTATTATTTATACATAAATTACCATTATTTAATAAACTTTTTCACGACATACTATATGTTTATACAGTTCTTCTCTAATCATAACAAAGTTTAGTTGATTGTTTTTTCATTCTAATTCTAATTTTATTTTTTATTTTTTTATGTTCATGTAAGCGAAGCACTTTACATAACACTAAGGTGATCCAGACGTCCCCCCATTAGATGGGACTATGCCACATTTGTGTCCTCAAACATTTTTTCTCGCGTTGATAACTGCCAACATTTGGGAAAAATTTAATGTTTATTAATTATTTACATTTTTACAAAGTCAATATACAATATATAATTGAATAGATAACCCGAAAATGTTTTGCTATTGCTGGATTTGAGTATATATATATATATATATATATATATATATATATATATCTATATATATATAAGAACTCAAAATTTGATCCGATTACAATATTAGTTGTTTCCGCGGTTAGACCTTACAAACGAAGAAAGGGGTGTCCTTTTATATAATAGAACGATTATAAAAACTAAATAATTTTTTTTCGCATGTTCCACATACCATTGTGAAACATCTGGCAACTTTACATAACACGATTCTTTGCTATATTAGAGATATAAAATCTTTTTCCCCTTAAAATCTTACTTCATTTAATTAAAGTTATTTTAATATATTTTAATGTTTATATTATCTGTAATTTCCGTGTCTCGTGAATTAAATATCACTACTATATATTATTACGGTAGTATAGATCCCTTTTCCGGCTCTCAGGAGCGATGGATTTTGACGAGTGAGGTATCAAAAGAAAGAGAATTTCACGGAGATGTGACAAATTCCAATTTCGTTTCTTAAAATCTTACAAGGGCTTAAATAAAATTGATGAAAAAACTGGAAGGTTTCAAAACTTTGATGACTGAGAGTCGGCGGATCGAGACGGGATAAGTTGGATTTTAAAGATTTTGACGCGGGCATCAAAATCATATACGGAGCGTATTGGTCCGGTGTTTTAAAGCTTAAAAACCTACCGTTTTCAAGATAACGCACGATATCGGTCTGCATGGGCCTCGTTCCATCTTGCGTTGTCATGGCAACTTTATATCAATTTGAGTCTGTTTTCAAATACTTTTAATGAGTGGGAAATTATATATTGTTTCCCATGTCCAACCCTAAAGGGCATTGCTAAATATGAATACTAAACATAGATAATTTTATAGCTAGATCTAATTGCCTAACTGCTAAATGGAAGAGATATTACAGGAGGGTAAGCTATTTACTTATTAAGTATGAACTTCAACATAGTCATTACAAACTATGTAGCTTCACCAAATGTGTGTGTTAAATAAACTTTTTTGGTTATATTATATTGTTTACACGAATAAATATGTTTCCCTAATATCACTTATACTTGGAATTAGGAATTAGAAGATATCAAATGCGAGAATTCTCGCTCGGGTATACTAGTTAAGTTATATTGTAAGTTTATTAGGCGCAAAACAGCTGAGATGTTACAGCATGGACAGTTATTATTAATACAAATAAAATAATAAAAAAATTGAGCGGGATTGATAATTCAAAAATCACGAATTTGTATTCAGCCACTGCTTGCTGACCGGCAGCAGTCCAATACCCCCTATATTCAGAGAGGCCAGCTAGTTAAAGCCTACAAAAAAAAAAAAACTTTTATTTTTTGAGTTGCTCCGATGAGCTAAACCTTATTACTTTTTTTTTTTGTTGATATTACAGAGCATAATATTAACTATTCTTCTGGTGGGATGTGCTCTGGCTGAAGATGCTCCATACCCTCCTTCAGGGACTAGGCCTCTTGGAGCTCTGTTGGTTCTACCAACGGAATTAGGATCTGCGAGTGAAAATAGACCAGCTCCTCAATATGCCGCACCGCAGTATTTAGCACCCCAGGCAAACCCTGTAATTCACTATTCTTTTTGCTATATATGATAACATTTTGCTTAATTAAAGGTTTGTTTTTGTAATGACAATAATTACTGTAGCAGGAAACTGAGAACTTGCAGAAGGCCAGTGAAAATACACTAGAACAGCTCCGTCAGGCACAAGGTGCAGACAGTGGCAGTTACTACATTTATCTCGCCGATGGTCGATTGCAACGTGTTCAATACATTACCGCACCTCTTCGTCAGTCGCTGCCTCAGAGCAACAACCAGCAGGTCAATTTACAGAACTCCCAGACTTTCCAGAACTCACAAACTCTACAGTTCAACCAACAGAATGCTCAGGCTAACGCCAAGCTTCAAAACTTGGGCCAAGAACAGAGTCAAAGCCAAGTACAGGGGCAATATACTTACCCCAAACCGACATTCAATAACCAATATCAGCAAGCAGCCAGCGGCCAATACAAACAGCATCTGAGTGGCAGCCAATATCAACAACAGTCAGCCTTAAACCAGTACAAGCAGCAGCAACCATCCGGAAATCAATTCAACGAGGAGGCTGCCAGTACTCAATACAGCCAGCAGGTACCAAGTGGCTCATATAGGCAACAACTGCAAAAACCTGAAAAACTTAAACAACAGCCCAGTGCCGCTCAACAACCACAGTACCCTCAGGGCTTTGGCCAGCCGTTAGGCAGTAATCAATATAGCAAGGTATCATTCCAAGGTGCAAGCAGCAATGGAAGTCCTGCTTCTGCTCAACAGCAACTGTATCCACAACAACAGCAGAATCAACTGGAGCTGCAGCAACCTGAACAAAGCCAGCTCGCATTCCAACAGCAGGTCAATCAGCAGCCTGAACAAAACCAGCTTGCATTCCAACAACAGATTTATCAGCAGCCTGAACAAAGCCAGATAGCATACCAGCAGCAGATCTTACAGCAACCATTGGCTGCCAGCTACGTCGCAAGTGTCCAGTTCACTGAAGTCCAGCCTATCGCCACCCCCATTTACTCCTACACCCCAACTCCTTTGGTCCGCATCCTCAGGTATGCCCCTATGTACCAATAAGTGACCTAACCACATGGAGGTTACCCAGTATTTATTATTGGTTACATTATTTAAAAATAAACTATGGAAAGAAGACTAAATACAAATTTACAATAAGCTAATGAAACTGTTTGAATGAAACTGATTACTCCATTTATAAATATATTGTATTGTATTGTAAAAGTTGATCAGTTTCTTTGATGAAAGAGTAGGATTTCAGGAGTCCCTGTCATGCCAGATCAATATTTAAACCCAGTATAGTTACTTGTTGTATTGCCATTCACAGTTATAAATCTCAATAAATAAATTAAAAAAAAAAGTTTCTCCACTAGGTATTCTAATCCTTCTATAGCATTTTCACGCCAATTGTAACCTTTTCCAAATCAATTTTAACCTTTCCCATTTCCATTTCACTTGTAACTTGTTTCCAATTGTAACCCAACCGGACATGAATTAATTTTATTTTATTATTGATAATTATAAATAATTATTTTAATTATAATAATGACTTTTGAAATAATTTTGGTATTTCTATCGATATTTTTTTCGTCTATTAGATAATTGATATTAAGTGCTGATTTCAAGTAGTTTAAATTTTTGAAATAAAATTGTTATTTAATTATTTTCAAATCTTTTTTTTTTTATTTGAAGAAGGGAAAAAGGGAATGGATTTCATCGATTTGGTAATCGTTCATTAGGTTTTCGAAGTTAATGTCCAATTCACTATCGAAATTTTGTTCAGTCGAGAATTTCTACTTCGAGCAATCGAAATGCGCATACACGATCAAAAATCCAATAGTAAATTAGGAAATAATAAATTAAAACCCTTATAGCCTAATAAACGATAACTATACCGAACAATTTTGAAAACTAATAATTAAGTAGAAATGCCTCGTAGCCGAACAAAATTTTTGTAGTAAATAACTAAAAAACCTAAGGAACCATCACCAAATCGATGAAATCCATATTTGAAAATAAATAAACAATTTCTTTTCAAAAATTTAAACAACTTGAAATCAGCGCCTATTTTCAACTATCTAATAAACAAAAAAAAATTGGAAGAATATGCCGAAATTATTTCTTCTTCTTTTTCTTCTTTGCCCTCCCCTTGTGACATTCCTAGCGCCGAGGAGCTTAAATAAATTCCAGCCATTTCTTCCGGTCCCTATATAGCTGGTTCATCTGCTGGAAGGTTTTGCCTCTTTTCCCTCCAATCCTCTGGATATTCCCCTGGTAGGAAATTCTGGGACGTTCTCCCGGTCTTTCCCCAGAGGGTCGAGCTTTTAGAACTTTCTTTGGTTCTCTTTCATCCCCCATGCGGCACACGTGGCCAAACCACTTACGTTGTCGGAATTATTATCAAATAGTCATTATTGTAATTAAAATAATTATTTTTCATTAATAAAAAAAAATATAATTAATTCATGTCTGGTTGGGTTACAATTGAAATGGAAAAACTTACAATTGAAATGGAAAAGGTTACAATTGAATTGGAAAAGATGACAATTGATTTGGAAAAAGATACAATTGAAATGGAAAAGGTCATAATTGATTTGGAAACGGTTAAAATTGATTTGGAAATGCTATAAATAACAAGCAGGCTTATTCAATAGGGGCCTGATTTACTGACTCCTAATGCGAAGAATATTAATTTTATCCATTCACTGCAATAAGGAATCGAGGAAATAAACTATTCTCTAAACTGTCTATTATTTTAGAATAGGTATGCCTTCCTATATTTCTAAAAAGAAAATACAATAATTTAATAATATATACCACAAAATGATATGCCTTTCAGCATTATTATCAAAAGTAATAGATATATGCTTGCTGTTCTGTTATATTTGACGGATCCGGTTTTCTCCTTTAGACTGACAGTCGTAATCTGAATGAAGATTTTGTTGAAAATCTATTATTTTCACTCATTTTCCTAACAAAATAAAAAAATATACCAGTACGAGAAAAGAACTGGTATTCCAAAAATACTAATTGAAGAATTTAGTACATGTAGCGACCAGGAAGGGATAGATACGTTGTTATTCCTCCCATTTGGAAATTCAAAAACATTGGAAAATTAGAGCATTGAGAACATACGTCACACTGCGAAAATAGTAGAAAAACATTTTCCTCAAAGAGTTGCTAAAAATTAAAACCAATTCTAATACATTTTTTAATAATTTAAGTGAAGAAATGTTTAACTCGAAAAATGGGCTGTATTTTACTTCACCGACATTGTTTTATTTTTTTATAAATTTTCGGCTGTACATGCTCAGGTACATTATATGTTGGAGCTGAAAGTGTTCTATTGTATGGATTTATTTATACCTTTTGTCTAAAAATGGAGTTTTATCGATTCAATATTGTGTTTGAATAGAAAAAAATAATTTCGTCAAGTGTCAACATTCGCAATAGTTACGTGAAAAATTCAAATTAAAAAGAGTTGGGGAAAATTACAATATTTCAGAATACAGTTGGGGAAATCAAAATATTTAATATAGTTGGAAAATCCGCTGAAAAAAAAAAATTTCTCCCAACTAATACCTACTTCTTTCATACCTTTCAGCTAAGCGCTCTCCACACTCTCCAACCCCGCTGGTCAGATCCATGGTGTCATGTATTCGCTATCAAGGTGGAAGCGCTTTTTGTCGACCGACGTTAAAAAGAATATAATATATTCTTGAATCTCCCCTTTAGTGTGGTATTGTGACTGAGTCTATATCGACAAACCTGATACTGAAGACAGAATCCTGAAAGTTCTAAGCTCAGCTGTCCTGTTCATTTTTTGTGCCAAAAGAGACGACCATATAATTCTATTTATAAAGGTTCTATCAGAATATTTATACCAGCCTAACTGATTGTGGATGAAACAATATCGTAGGCTTAACATCATGTGCATAGCCAGAAAAGTACTGGATTCAGGGGTTGTTTACCAAAAATAATTTGCTATTGATATGTCACTTTCGGAAATAAATCATTTATTTCAAACTGTTGTAAAGGTCTCCTCTGTTGTATTTAAACAGTCTCTTTCCCTCCCCTCTCACTCTCTCTCTCTCTATCTCTCAAATTATGATCGGTATTATGACATTGCACCATTCTCAAGTCTGGAATACCAGGCTGAGTTTTTCCAAAAAAAGAGTAAGTCTGATATCCTGCACATTTGGTAGGTGCATGTTAATACGAGTCTGTCCCAAAAACGAATATAGTACAGAAAATCGAGAAAAAAATTCTAGTCTCCTTTTTATTCTGATATAAAAATAATTTTTTCTCATTTGAATTCAAATGTTATAAACTAATTTGTAAACAAACTTTGGTCTTAAAATTTATATCAAAGATTTGTATCACAAATTTTAACCAAAGATTTGTATCACAAATTTCAATCAAAGATTTGTATCACAAATGTTAAATGATAAGTAGTAAACTAAGCAGAAAAAAGGGGCTTAGATTAGCTAAAGAAGTAAAAGAAATAAAACATCCTATGTGCATTCAAAATAACCTATGTCATAGGTTCTTAAACTGTGGTCCACGGACCTGTGGAGGTTCGCTGAACAATTGTAACATTTACTTTGCATCTCCCGCTTCTATTCAAATCACTCTATTGACAAAAATCCTCCATAATTAAGACTCATTGTGTTTAGTGTTCCTTAACTAGTTATCAACATAACTAAACAATAATTAATAAACTTTTAAATGCCTAGGGTTGCGATGGGATCCGCATAAAAAAAAATGTTCAAGAAGGGTTCCTTCATGTTGGTTTAAGAACCTCTGACCTATGTGAACAAAATCAGAATAAATTATTCTTCACTTAATGCTGAAGATTAATTTTTTAGTGACTAAATTAATTTGAAACAAGACTCATTTAGAATGAGCTTAAACATATTTACTTCTCAGAAAACTAAAAAATTAACACAATTATTGTAAAACTTGAAAATTATCAATAGGTTAAACTGTTTTTTTTTCTTTTTAGTCTATTGAAAAATAAGTTTATAGAACATAGATAACTCTCTCATGACAACGACGATATGTTTAATTGATCTCTATTTCGTTTGTCTTTTAAAGATTGTAGGTGTGAGGTGCACAGTATCTAGTCTGCATTTTTTCGATATTATCTTTTTCGGTCCTGATGATGCCTGAATTGGTGAAACGTTAACTGTTTAATTATTTACTGCTGTTTTAGATACTTTAGGCTTTGTTTTTGAATCTTCCGATAATATGCTAAATCTAAAATTAAACCGGAGAGGGATTACACGTGAGGATGACAGTCATACCTACAACCTTCAAATGCCACTCGGACAAGTACTCATTTGTTCTTATAAGTGAGCTATAAATAATAGGAATATGTTGATCAAACTATCCCAGTTGGATTGGCCCAGTTTATACACGGCTCAGATGTGTTATTTATGGTGCGATGTCAGATAAGCGAGTGACAGTCTATTATTAAAGGTTTCGACTTCGTAGGATTGATTACAGGTTTGAACAAAATTGAAACCCATAGATTATATGACAACTAAAATCAATAGTGTTTTCCTTATCTAAATTTTGATGACTGTATAGTTACTTGAATCTTCAATAATAGGATATAACAGCTTGATTTTTTTGTTTTCCTTCAGAAATGTGACTTAAAAACGACGGTCTGAGTTAAGTGCACTGGTTAATTTTAATTTTACTGACAAATATATTAGAAATACCAATGAATTGTGTTAAAAAAGGTATTAAAAATATATATCATTCCGAAATTGAAATTTTATATTGTTTGCTCACTACAGAAGGTAGGGAAGCATTGTGTTCAAGCGGGAATAGAAAAAAAAAATATGTCCTCAGCTGCGAAAATTTCCACTCCTATTTTACGTTTCAGACATCGAGGAACGAATTTGTTCTCGTGTCATTCTGTCTGTGGTCAAATCCAGGTAGAGGGCATAGCCTAATAATACCGTTAATCCGATTTTGATGAAATTTTCAGAGTGTACGGATTGGTACTTATCAAGATTGTCCCATTTCAATTGTATCCAATTCCATCTTCTACTTTCGCTTACGCATGTGAAAACGTGTTTTCCTTGACACATCTATATTTCGAAAAATGGATCGTCCGATTTCGCCCAAAATTTTAGTAAGTTGCTTTTTAAGGATGCTATTTCCGAATTTGATATCGGATATTTCATTCCACATGCGCATTTCGAGTTACTGATACTTGAAATAGGAATGGAGACTCTGTAGACAGTAGCACAAAAATGGATTTGAAATATTCCTAAAATCTTCTTCTTAAACACTTTTAATTTTCCTAAAAAGCATATTCTCGAGAAAAAAAAACTATACTTCTTAGTTTTCTTCGATATAGAGATCGTAGATTAGGTAATTGAGGATTTCGTATAGATTTTTTGAATCGGATGTTTGATCGAGCATGTATATTTAGAACTATTATTTCTTAGTATGTAATTTTTCGAAATATGTTGAGACAACCAATTATAACATTAAATTAGTTTTTCCTTGCACAATTATTTTTCCTTAACTAGTCTAAAGAAGTAGTGATGAAGCTACACTAACCTACTTGGCAGACTTTTTTTTTATATTTTGTTTTATAATTTTTATGGTTGTAGCGTTTTGCGACAATATCTTTAAAATGTTAAACAGAAATGTAATTCCATTAATTTTAATTTAAAAATCTGGTGCGGTGCGCGCATCACAAAACTTTTCCTTACCGCCCTACAATAATAATCTTTTTAATATAATTCTAAAGAGGTCACATAAACAATACTTGAAATAAACTCAGCAGCATTCAATTCTTTTCCCACTTAAGTATAATAAAATAGTTTTTAAAACAATTTTAGTACAACAATTCTGTACACTACCTCTATATTTTAATTGTGTCAAGTTGCAAATATATTTTAAAAGTTGCTGGTTTAGTTTCTATGGAAACATTTTCCTTCCATTAAATAATGTGATAGTAGAAATTAAGTTAATTTCCGTTTTTGTATTCTTAAATTACTTTGTTACAGAGCGAATTGTTTACAACAGATTGGCGGATTGGTGGGATGAGGTTCGGTCGCATCTATCTCCTTTCGGATGCGCTCGGTTATCCATCTATTTTATGCTCCTCATAAAATGCACTGTATCTTTGTTTATACTGGTCCGATATTTTTTTTTTTTTTTTTTTTTTTTTATTTTTTTTTAGATACTTTAATAACCTTTCATATCATTCTGTACACAATTTACTATAAATTGCATACTTTTTAAGCCATGTGAAAATAAAATATTCTTTTCTTCATAACTTTTTTTCCTGCATTTTCTCGGTGATTTACTACATAAATGAAAAGTTAAAGGCCTATATGAAGAATAATTTTGGCAAGTTTCATAAAAATCGTTAGAGCCGTTTTTGAGAAAAATGTAAAAAAGTGTAAAATCCATTATATAATAGCTATTTCCGGTTAGTCCGATGCGCTGCATCTTTGCTATTATTGTTCCGATTTTGATGATTCTTTTATTGTTTTTTAAATAATTTAATTATCTTTCATACAAGTCTATAGATGATTTACCATAAATTGCACGCTTTTGAAGTTATGCGTAAATAAATTCTTTTAATCATAACTTTTTCTCTACAATTCCTCGGTGATGTACCATATATATGAAAAGTTAAAGGTCTTTATGAAGAATAATTTAGGCAAGTTTCATCAAAATCGTTAGAGCCGTTTTCGAGAAAATTGTAAAAATGTGTAAAATCGAATATATAAAGTGGCACTTCCGGTTCGATTTTGACGAAAATGTTGCTGCAACATCATGTGCTAACCTTAAATATGTAATTTTAGTACCGTACAGCTTTCCGTTTTTGAGCTAGACTGATCACATACACACAGACACACAGACCATTTTGCGAGACTTGGTCATTTGGACTCAGGGGGCCTTAAAACATGTATTTCCGTTGAAAACTCGAATTCGAAAATTTTCACAATTGCAATACTTCCCCTTACAAGGGAAAGTAAAAATACCAGGAGGACTAGTGTACGGTTTTTAATATAAAGATATTTTATTCCTTTTTTTCGAGACCAGATGGAATGTATTATAGTTTCAGATTATTTTTAATGTTAATATTGAAATAATTAAGTGAATTTTAGATCTATTTGAGTTTTATAATGTAAAATCTGACCCTCATAATACATTCGAGTTGAGAGTTAAATGAAAGAAGTTGTGATACGCCTCCCCAAAAAAAAGTTAGTAATCCCTCTTATTTTTTCTATATTCGTTGATGACTCAACCAAAATTAGGCTCCATCAAAATAGTAAAACTCATAAAATTAACAAAGTAAATAAAAAATGCCTAACTTTCTATTTACTAAAGAAATCTTTAAGGAATGAAATTTACTTTTACTGGCTTTAAATTGTAATCTCCATCCTATTTTTTTAGATAGCGTTTTATCGCAAATCGTGCTCTGAACTAGAAAACTCCTAACACCGAATTTGACATTCTATCCATGACTTTAAAATCAGCAAAATAATTAAATTGTCGCGTTTCAGTCCAAAATATTGTTAATTACGGAATATTTTATTATGAAATAAAGTATCTATTACTTAACTAGATTATTAACTATTATTTCGATCAATATCTAACTTAGTGTAACCATATTTCCCAAATCATCCGAAAATCCATCTCAATCCTTAAAGAGCTCCTTAGATTACGTGATTCTTTCTCTCGAAATACCCGACATCTCCTAGTACCCTCCTTCATTCTTCCCAAGAAAAATCCATTATCATTTGTGCTACTACTTTCTGGAATTCCCAACCTATCTCTGTTTGTAAAGCTTCCTCCCTAACATCATTTGAATACCATTTATTTCTCCTCCTCAACGAACAATTCTCTGCACAAATGAAAAAGAATTATGCCCATGTAGGTTTGTGACACTCATGTATAGATTTTCAATTTTCTTATTTTTATTTTATTTATATAATTACTTATTTTTTGTCTTTTAGTTTATAATTTAATTAATTGTGAATATAGCAGCTAGATCAATGTTGCGTAATTTGTGCATTTTTTTTTTTAGGAGACAGAAAACTTCTCCGTCTCCCTCTATCTAATTTAATTTCTGTATGTTTACAAGCACAGATGAAAGGAGTTATCTGCATTTTGGCATGCACAGATGAAAGGAGTTATCTGCATTTTGGCATGCACAGATGAAAGGAGTTATCTGCATTTTGGCATGCACAGATGAATGGGACGGAATGTACTTGCAAGGGGCCATAACGTACAGTGGAAGACACCCGACTACTACAGATCGAGATTCAATATCCATGGACTTCAACTTCACTAACAACCCACTAATGCACATGAGAAGATTTGCAAGTACATTCCGTACCTTATGAAGAATTGAGTTGTGAGACATAAAAGTTATTTCCGTAGTCGGCGTTTTTATTTTGTATTAAATTAAATTTTATTTTAAAGTTTTTAGTTTTTCAAGTACTGGCTATTTATAATTTATTATCGTATTATCATGAACATACAAATGATATAATAAGAAACATTAAAAAAAGCCGAAAATACTTAAAATTAAATGAAAAATTTGTACGTTACGTATCATGGTCTTTAAATCTATAGTGAAAATAAGAGCGCCTCCATATTGTTCTAACCATGTCTGAAAATACTGTCTTATCTGCCAATTGCTTCATCTGGCTTAAGAAATGCGATGGTTTCTTATCTAGTTTTTTTTACTCTCAAGTAGTCTAAAATAATTGAAGGAATCCTTGATAGGTAAACTTGACCATAACCAGTCTCTACCCGAGTATCTTAAGCTCATAGGAAACATCGGCATCGAGAAGCATCCAAACAGTGCATTTATTTTAGGTCCCTCCAGAATATTTCTGACCTTGAAATTTTATTGATTGTGTATACAATTATACATGTAACAACAATATAATGGTTTTTCACAATAATAACATATTTACACTAAAAACGTTTATTCTAGTTCGTACGGTCGCTACCCGGGACACCATACAAGCCGATACAAGTATTCTGAGCTCTCAATGTTTCAAAATATTCAGATGATCACGAGTAATTTGATTATGAGTAACAGATGATCCATCAAACTTGAAAATCGGTTGAGCCGTTCGCTCAAAAAATCGTTAGATGCCCACTAACGGCCAAGCTAAACACATTACCCTCCTTGTAATTTCGCCGTAGTCGGGTAAAAAATTAATGGGCGTTGATTTTAAGTTTATTAGAGGTGTTTTTAATTTTGTTTACAATTAAGCCAACTTAAGATTTAAGTTTGGTTAAGAAAGAATTAAAAAAAAATTGTTTTCTTATCCTCCGTTTATTTAAAAATCTCTTTACATATATAAATGAACCATACCTCAATCCTTTCATTACCTGGAGATATTCCAAGGCAAACTGTTTAAAGTCCGCTGCGTGCAGGGGTTTCACATGCAGGCATTGGCATTAATTTGTAGAGAATGGGGAGGAACCATACAGGAAGTAAAGGAATAAAGAGAAATGGGTTTAGACTGCAGAGTCCAGACCCCTTCCCTCGGCGAGCACGTCGACCAAGGGGACAGAGCCCTGCCACCTCCCAGGTCTTGATGGAGGGGCGATGTCTCTGAATAGAGCGTTGACACAGGCCTTCAGCCCATCAAAGAATTTGATATGCCTCCGGCTTATATATTCCGGCACTGAGGGTAGCTGGAGCTCCTCATAGATGGTGGCGTTTCTCGCTCGTTGGAGTGATGTCCTACGGACGATCCGCCGAAGAACGGAGTTCTAGAAGCTCTGCAGTCTTTGTAAGGTGGACTTATACACGTATCGAAGCAGCGGTGCATCGTAGAGTATGGTTGGCCTTATAATGGCTCTGTAAATTTGCAGCTTCAGCCGAAATGAGAGCAGCGGCAACGTGAGCAGGTAATGAAGCCGATGCGACTTCAGCCGGACCAGCTTGATTCTCTCCCTGATGTGGCTGGAGAGGTGAAGTGCCTGTCTAAAGTGACGCCAAGGTAGAAAATAGAGTTGAAGAGAAGTCGGTTTGCTGTTTCCATCTTGAATGGAAGAAACCACTGTGGTGAAGAAACCACTCAAAAATCTTGCCCATGTGCGAGGGGAGACTGATCGGCCGATAGTGCTCCGGTAGTTTTCTCTTCTTCCCCGGTTCAAGTAGCGGAACTACGATTGCTTGTTTTCAGACTTTAGGAAAGTACGAGATCCGAATGAAGGAGTTAAAGATATTCGGAAGGAAGGCTTTACCCCTCCTGGGAAGCATCTTCAACAACACATACGGGATACCATCCTTTCCAGACGCCTTGCCCACCTTAGTGCGTCGTTGTACTGACTATTATATATTGAAGAATTAAAATACCAAATTTAAAATATCAAAATGTCGGAAGTTAGAGAAAAGAGTCGAGACCACCAAAAGGCACTTCTCTAACACCAACTCAATTCACAAACAAATTTTAAATCCACTAACTCATTTGGAGGGGCTGTAGAGTAGGAATGGAATATCGAAAGCAAAATATCGATATTGGTTATCAATATCGATATCACGACATTGTCGGAAGGAAAATATCGATATTACAAAATACATATACCTAATATTTTTATAAAATAAAAAGAAAATTCTAGAAGAAATGGAAGGTGGTTAAAGGAAAGACCTTTAATTTCTTTAAAAAAAGAATTAAGAATTAAAGACCTTTATTTCTTAATATTTAAATCATACTGTAAATTAACTTACTAAAAACAATATCCTAATTATATCAGCATAAAATTATCGATATTCAAAGATCGATATTATAAAGCAATACTTTAACTAAATCGGCCAGATTTATCGATATTGTAAAAACAATATCTTTATAATATCGGCAAAAAAATATCGATAATATAACAGCAATGTTTTAACTTTATCGGCTTAGAAATATTAATATTATAAAAACAATATCCTAATTATATTTTAGAGTATCTATATTTCTGTGCCTTTATAATTAAGATATTATTTTGATAATATCGCTATTTCTGTACCGATATAATTATATTGTTTAAGTAATATTGATATTTCTGTGCCGATATATATAAGATATTGTTTTTATTAAGATTGATACTCACCAGGATTTAAATATTAAAAATAGGTAATCTCATAATTTCCTTCCAATTCGTTTAGAAGTGTTTTTTATTTTATAAAAAAATTAACGATGTTCTTCCCTCTCTCATCATGCCTCTTTTGGTTTATTATTTTCAATAATGAACCTTTATAATCGACCAAGAAAAAAAATTATGATTCTCAGTAAAAATTTGAGGTTTTATATTTCAAGATAAGTGGAATTCCGATTTTGAATTTTAAAAAATCCTTCACATTAGTACACAATGGTTTATTATTTCCAAATAGTTACATTTCAAAAATATCTGATGTGTCCTTACTCAAGACTTTCCTTATCGCTTCGTGTTAGAGCCCAGGCAATTAGATTATTTTTCAAAGGAGCGGAATGTTCCGGGAAATGTAATGTTTTCGAGTTATCAAATAACAAAACCAAAGGTGAACCGGTTCCATCGGAATATGTGCAGAATACTTTATAAAACATATCTAACAAGTTCAGCAAAGAAATTAACAGCAGAATAATGGTGAGTTTGAGAGCTTACTCAAAACTGAAACTTCCAGTCTCAACTGTTTCTTCAAGCAAATAAATTGAACTTATCGACCTATGGAGCGAAAATTTAGGATTTGCCCCAAGATGATTGCCATAAACAGAGCGTTCGAAAGTAACTGTATAAAAGCAAGTAGGCTAAGATAGGCAGGACAAAAATCAGTATGGAGGGTGAAATAGTACAGAAGAAAATGTTGGAGGCGCACATTAGTGGGGAATTAAAAAGGGGAAGGCCAAGAAGCTGAATCCAAGAAAAAATGAAGTTGAGAGAGATGCTTAGGAAACTGGGAGTCCGCAAGTGAAAAGTCATGAGGCCAAGTGTTAAGCTGACCTGTAGCGCCGGGCAGTTAATCTAAAAAGTTAAATACGCTAAATACAAGCATCTACGCTAAATGCATCGTATTTCGATGCGCCGTTCAGAAAAATATCGTAAATAAAATATCAATAATACGATATTATAGGAAACCAAAATGGATACTATAGTGTCGAATATTAAAGGAACAGTATCGATATTTCGATAAATCAGACATTCTCGAAACTCCCAAAGACGTGTTCTAGGGGCTATGAAATGGATTTAAAATGCGCTCCTTCGATGACCTTCGATACAGTATAAAAGTATTATTTTCGACAAAAAATTTAAGTCTAAAAATTCTGGGACCTTCGACTTTATTAGCTTATTGCGTTATAAACTTTACTAACTTTATTGCGTTGCAGCCTGCTCATCATGCAAAAACCTCCTGTACTCTACTCGACCGTAGTGCGAACGATTTTTTGGTTACTGAATTTGGTTATTTTAGTTACTAAATTACCTACCACTCGACAAAATACTAGCCTACTCCGAACTAGGCCTAATTCATTAATTGTAATTGTTCTTACCAATAGCATACAACCAATTCTCAATAACAAATCAGAATATTATAATTATTTATTGATCAATAAAATGTATTACCTCATTGCTAATATATTTATTGCTTAGGTATGGGTTATCCGTATATTATGGGATTTTTTCATAACTAATAGTTTTTCTATTTGGTATATAGATCTTGTCTCAAATGAAATAATCAAAAATTGAACTAAATATAATTCTCTTATTAATTTTTAAATATTTGTTAACCGAATACCATTGTTGTCATTGGCGTACGCATACTCAGCGTAATATTCCAGTAATGCCTAAATCTGTCTTGTTAACAGGCAGGGAAGGGTGATAAAAAAAAAAAAATGGAATCCTCTGATTCATTTTGATTCACTAAAATACTAAATTATGTTTGGTGGATCATAGGATATTAAAAGTTTTTTTTTTTTACTTTTGAAACCGATATACATCTTTATATTCCAACATCATTCCAATACTTGCGTAGAAAAAATATTTATTCAATGGTTGATCAATTCTGCCTGAACCAAATTGATCGTCCATGATAATTTCCTCGGCTTATTCTCGGTTTCTTAGAATTAGCACGAATATTTTATAGATGGTGATAAGAGTGAAGTTTCCATATAGTTCTTCCAGTCCATCTTTGGATTGTTTTTGATAATTCGTTCGTTTTTAGGTCCGGTTTTCATTATCTAGTTCTTTCTTACAAGGAGACCTATTCGAGATGCTCCAAGACCCGCGCAAACCTTGACTTTACTCCTAGCTTAATGCATTATTTACTCCTGGGCCAAGGTTCAAGTCCGGCTGTTAGAAAGAAATAGCATTTCCACGTCAATCGCAACCTTTTCGAAATCAATTGTCATCTTTTCCATTCCAATTGTAACTTTTTCCATTTCAAATGTAACCTTTTCCATTTAAATTGTAGCCCTTTCCAAATCAATTGTCACCTTTTCCAATTAAATTGTAACCTTTTCCATTTCTATTGCAACTTTTTCTATTTCAATTTTAACCCAACCGGACTTGAATTAATTCAACATTATTTATTTTATTATTGAAAAATAATTATTTTAATTACAATAACGACTTTTGAAATGATTTCGGGATATTCTTCCGACATTTTTTTCGTTTATTATATAATTAATATTAAGTGGTAATTTCAAGTAGTATACATTTTTAAAATAAAATTGTTGTTTATTTATTTTTAAATATTAATTATTTTTTATTTATTTAGTGGAGGGAGGGTGGATTTCTTGGATTTGGTGATCGCTCATTAAGTTTTCAAAATTATTAATGTCAAATTTACTACCGAAATTTTGTTCAGTTAGGATAATTCCTACTTAATTGTTAGTTTCCAAAATTATTCGGTATAGGTATCGTTTAATAGGTTTTCTAGGGTGCTATTTACTATCTGCTTTCCGATCGCGCATGTGCATTTCGATTTCCCGTTTTCATTAAAGTTTTCTATGATAAAGGGATCGTTTATTAGGTTTTCGAGGGTTCTTATTCCATTTTTAAAGTTGATTTTTGATCGCTCATCCGCCTTTTGCATTTCAGTTACTGTAGAATTTTTCTATGATATAGGGATTTTTTATTAGGTTTTTCCGTTTTTCGAATTGAAATTTTTATTGAGCATGCGCATTTCGAATCACTATCACAGTTTACATTTCTTTGGTATAGGTATCGTTCAGGAAGTTTTTAGTCACTATATTTTCGAATTTACTATTGGAATCAGAACCTTCGAAAACCAAATAAACGAACCCTATATCATAGAAAACTTCAATAGTAATGGAAAAACGAAATGCGCATGCGCGATCCTAAATCCAATTTAAGAAATGGAATCGGAACCCTCTTAAAACCTTATGAACGATCTCTTTTTTTCATAAAAAACTTCAATAACAACAAAAAGTCGAAATGCGCATACGTGATCCCATAGTGAATTCGGAAATAGCGTCCTAGAAAACCTAGTAAATGATACCTATACCGAAGAATTTTGAATTGAAAACTAATAATTAAGTAGAAATTCTCGTAACCGAACAAAATTTCGGTAGTAAATTTGACATTAACAATTTCGAAAACTTAATGAGCGATAACCAAGTCCATGAAATCCACCCTTTTTCCCCTCTAAATAAATAAAAAAATATAAATATTTAAAAATAAATAAACAATAATTTTATTTCAATAATTTAGACTATTTGAAATTAGCACTTAATATGAATTATCTAATAAACGAAAAAATATCGGAAGATTACGCCGAAATTATTATAAAAGCCATTATTGTAATTAAAATAATTATTTTTCAATAAAAAATAAATAATATTGAATTAATTCAATCACATTTAAAATGGAAAAGTTGCAATTGAAATGGAAAAGGTTACCGTTGAAATGGAAAAGGTTACAATTGAATTTCAAAAGGTTACAATTGATTTGGAAATGGTTACAATTGAAATGGAAAAGATTACATTTGAAATGGAAAAAGTTACAATTGAAAGGGAAAAGGTTACAATTGATTTGGAAAAGGTTATGACGTGGAAATGCTATAATTAGGGGTACCATCCTGTTGCAAATCCAGCCTGTATAAAGTGAATACTTGTCCTTTATTGTATTGGAAGATAGTGGGTAAGCGTGGATACCTATCTGGGTCAAGAAACAGTACGTCATTAGCTAGAACTGCACCTGAGACACACTTTATGGGTTATTATAGTAGTCTATTTTTATTTTTTATCTCGACTCATTCTTACTAGTCGAGTATTTACCAACAGTAGCTGTGGTATGTGGAAGGAGGGAAATCGTTGGGATTTACCACACTCACAATGCGATCAAAATATTTCCAAAACCATTCGCGTTAATTAACACTAAGATATTGTTATCAGATCAAATTCCAAACGATACACGTAAATTAATGCCCTTGTACCTCTCTTACCTTATTTTAGATTTTATTGATTTATATTTATCTGATCTTATTCTTAAGGTCATCACACTTATATTATATTTAAATTTAAAACGATTTGTTTGTCACAAATGCCGTCCTTCACGTGGAATCAATTTTTTTTTCTTATTATTCTCTGGGTTTTTTTTTGTATCTTACCAACCCCATCAGCATTATCCCTGATTTCAGTCCTTTTTTTTAATTTTCTTTCCACCTATAAAGTTCTCAAGATTTCTGTTATGCCCTTTTTCTAATATCAATAGTATTTTTTTTTTTTTACTTCTTCAGTTTCAAGAAAATCAGTAATTTTTTTATCAGTTGTTTATAAATACATTTTTGGTTATAATGCCTATTGATAGCTAGTGATCCGACCGGGTTTTTGCCCCGCTTAACTGCTCTGCCATTTAGCGTCTAATATATAATTTTTGAATCCGGAGATAAATATATGATCTGAATATCCTTACGTTAAAACGTAATGGTTTTGATAATTATTATTTTTTTATAGCAATGATTATTGGAGAGATTTAGTTTTCGGGCAACCTTTCTTTACCGACTATCGGCTAATAAAGATATAAAAGCTCTGTTTTTTACATCACCATTTCACAGAATCTTATATTTAGTTAAAATAATTATTTTATATAAACCTTGTTAATTTTCTACTTCGTTTAAGAATTTATTTTTTTAGTAATGATTATGTTATTATTAAATGAACTTCTTTTTTTTTCTTCTTTTTTTCTAATGTACTTATTAGTACATGATTAATATTTACATTTGTTGATTTTTGTCGTATTTTAAATCTTTAAATTTTAAATCCGTTTCATAACTCCTAGAATACGGTTTTGGGTATGCCTGATTCAAGTATATAAATATTGACATACAGATCTGAAATAAGAGAAATGGGGTCTTGTTTTCATTAACCCCGCCAATGATTTTACCTAGTAACAGTAACCTAGTGATTAATTGAAAGACATGGGTTAAAAAAACATATGTAGTTATTCAATTGAAATGATAGTTTGCAAAATTTCAAAAGTAAGTAAAGAAATAAATATAAATGCCATTAGTTCAATTAGTTACCTCTGGCGGCCAAAATTCTACTATGTCCTTCATATCCTCTCAAAAAGGACATTTCTGTACCTCTGCCTCAACATAAACTTACACAAATATGAGTCAATCATGGAGCGATGAGTGTCATTTTCTTTTTTATTTCTTCTTTTGGCTTTGACCAACATTGAATCAACTGTTTGAGTATGAAGACCAGTAACTGGATCGACGAAATTTTTTTAATGATTCACAGTAAAATGTCAATAATCCATTCCAACCAGTTTTTCGATTCCATTGTAGAACTTCCACTGATCCGACATTAGAATGGAATCTGGTCTAATTGACGTTCTAATACACTCCGCCGGGGTTTGAGTTGAGTTTTGAGTTGTTCTATCATGTACTGTGTGTAGAAAACATTCTTTCGTCTCACGACAGATTCCGCCAAAGACCCATTGCTGTGGATAGGACCGTCCAACGTTATACTTGCGACGAGAGAAACACGACTCGTCGATCTCAACTGTCAATCCTTCCCCTAAAATAACTGTGAGGGTTTTCAATAAACTGAATGCGCACACCTTCCTCAGATAATTTTTCCAATCAGCAATCGTACGGGAACTCATGTCAAATTCTATCGAGCAGAATTTAACCGTCGTATATTCCATCCGTCCTTTGTCCATGAATAAATGAATAACTACCTTATTTAACGGTAACTTGCAATTACATAACCATGTACCCTGTATACGCGCCACATTCATACCGGAATTGCCTTTTATTGCATCTGTATGTGTTCCGACCTTCGTAAAATTTCATGATGTGGCCTTGTTTGCAATGCATTACTTTCGGCAAAATTCCTCTTTGTTCCAAAAATAACGTTGCCCCTTTCTCTTCGTTGCATAATTCGTACAGTTTCAAAAGATTCATATTGGTTGCTTCATTAAGCGTATCCATTCTCACAATAATATATTATATATTATATATATCCAGGGAAATAAAACTATATAGCAACCGTTAATTAATATCATAAAATCACTGGCGGGGGTATTGGAAACAAGAACCGAGAAATGCCTTTTGGGGTTCCCAATTTTTTTCAATTTTTAAAATACGACCTTAGTGAAGGTCTGCTACTTACGGTTTCTTAAATATATATTTAAAAAAAATTATTTATTATGTTCTACCTAATGAATGTGTTTTTTTATTCATGTCTTTTTGAATGTGTGACTTTTTATTTGTTTCTTTTAAAATATCCTCTGCCCTGAATTGATTTCAATTTCTTTGCACATTAATGCTATTCTTAATAATGAAGTTTTTCTTTTCTCAAATTCACGCTTGGACTCATCATCACTAAAATAATGTCTCAGAAATTTGACCCTGATTTTCAATCGCTAAAAAAACCTAAATCCATGGAATCGAAAACACACACACTAAATACATTTCACATTCACTCACAGACGCTCATTTAAAAGAAAGGTATGATATGATAATTAAATTGTGAGTGTAATAGAAATATAACACTTACCCACTGACTGATTACTGATTACAGATACAATGATTATTGATGCAATGATAACAGATACAATACCTATGAAGTTAAAAATTTAAATTAAATTTAATTAAATTTAAATGTTCATCATAAAGATGCCATGTGTAAAGGAGAAAGTAACTTTTCGGATATTGGAAAGATTTTTGTCTTGCTATCCTGTTTTAATGATGGGCCCGTTATATGCATGAGAGAAATCAAGATGTGATGGCATTTGTTCGTCATTATGATCGTCCTGATTTGTTTATCACGTATACACGTAACCGATATGGTCGGAAATTGTAGATGCTTTAAAAGACGGACAAAAGCCTCATGGCAGACACGATATAATAGCTTGAGTGCTTCATTTGGAAGTTTAAAAAAAATTATGTATGTTTGACTAAAGTTCCGTTTTAGGCCCAAGTAGGTCATAATGCTTACTGTCGAGTGGCTGAAGCACACACAATATGTAACAATGACCATATGCATTATTCATATATTCATAAACGTATATGAATTAACACGAAATGACAGTAATGAAATATTCACTGGGCGAAACAGCGGGCAACAGCTAGTGATATATCTATATCCATAAAAGCAAGTTACCACCTATATAGTCATCACTAGGGTTAGGATTTTTATGTGATAAAAATATATATATATGTATATATATATATATATATATATATATATATATATATATATATATATATATATATATCAATAAATATAAAAATATATATAAAAATGTGAAATATGTAAACAAATAATTATTAAAAAATATATTATAAATGCACCAACTAACATGTAAAATTGTTTAAAATACATTAGGAACGAGGAACAAAATTAGTCAACAAAGAAAATTAAACTAAAGAAAAACAACAAAAAAGCTTTAAATTACTCAGGTACTCTCATTAAATTGACACAAATTAGGTGCATTTTTACATTTTCGAAGAGAAATTTCCGCTAGTTGTCCATGTATTGAATTGCTTTGTACAGGCAATAAGATCCGACTTCAAGAAAGATAATCATGAGAGACCAAACACAAACAAAAATAAATAAATCCAAAATAAAATAAACTTTCCAAGAGAATAGAAATTAAGAGAAATTTTGAATCGAAACTGAATATGGAACACAAGTAGTAAAGTTCATATAAGTAAATACAAAAAAAAAATAATAATAATAACTATATCTGATACCGTTAGACTCGACACATTTTTTCGATTTATTGGCCACAATTCTGCAACTCTGGACTAAAAGACGATAAACAAAAAATTCTTTTCATTTATGAGCATGGGATGTCATTTATTATTGAGAACGAAAAAAATATATGCAGGATATCTCTGTGTCTTTGAAATTAATATTTTTCTAAATTCTTTCTTCACTTCATTTTAAATAAAACAGTTTATTAGGTATAAGACTATCAAAATGGGAAGAAATGAACTAATAACGTTCTCTATCGAGCTTTCTACGTATATAATTGTTTTTTTCAGTTATTTAATACGTTTACAAGATTTATAAATAATTATTATTTGAAGATAAAAAAATGTAAGTTGACAATATACTATTTTTTTGTTTATTCGAAATTTATCGTGTGTACAAAAATAAGATAACCTGAAGCATATTTTTGGCGTATGCGTAAGTTAATGGCCTAAAAATATGTGTAATGTTTAAAAATAGAGCTTCAGGTCTTCAGATCTAATTAACACTGATTGATCGCATTTGATCAAATACTAATAAATGATAAATTGTATCATGGCAATTTAGTATCCTACACCATCTACTGCTCTAAAAATAATTAAAACCAAATTTTGTCACCTAAAATTTTTTTTTTAATATCTGATATATTTCATAAGTTCGAAATTATATCGCAATTGTTATTGAATATTTCTACAGACATCTCCACATTTCTAAAATATAGTAGATGTAATAAAATTAAAGAAAGAACAATAAAAAAAATTTTACGTGGCAACATGAGATTTTAATTTTTTTCACAGCAGTAGATAAAATAGAGGTATATGGCAATAATTTGATCGATCAAATGCGATCAATCAATGTTATGTAGATCTGAAGATCTGAAGCCCTATTTTTAAACATTACATAAATTTTTAGGACATTAACTTAGGCATAAGCCTAAAATATGCTTCAAATTATCTTATTTGTGACTTATAATTTTCCTACACACATTAAATTTCGAAAAAATAAAAAAATAGTATATTGTTAACTTAAATTTTTTTTCTTCAAATAATTATTATTTTTAAATCTTTTAAACGTAGTAAATACCTGAAAAAGGCAATTACATACGTAGAAAACTTTATATAGAATGATATTAGTTCATTTATTCTCCTTTTGATAGTCCTATACCTAATAAACTGTTTTATTTAAAATAAAATGATGAAAAAATTTAGAAAAAAATTAATTTCAAAGGCCCTGAGACATCCGGTAAATAATTGTTTCGCTATCAATAATAATGGACATCCCATGCTGATAAATGAAAAAATAATTTTTTGTTTATCGCCTTTTAATCAAGAGTTATAGAATTTCGGCCATTAAATCGACAATTTTTCCTACTGTGCGACGGTTGAATTGACTACATCTACTACAGGTAGCAACACGAACAAATCATACCACTTATCCACTTTCAACAAGTTTGTTTTGGTCCTTTGGTTATCGAATCCGCCGTTCATGTATACTTTTTGTTTGTTTGTAATTTAATGTTTTTCAGATAAAAATATCGATTTTCGATTATCATATTTCAATATCAATATATTTCTTTTAAAATATCGACATTTTTCACACATCCCCAGCGGAGTGGATTGAGAACACTAAACGTTTCTAGAATAATTGTTTGGCTTTGTCCATCTTAAATATGTCATGAGTAAGGGAGATGGTCACGTTTCAGATATTGGAAAGATGGTTAAGTTGCCATCTTATTTTAGTGATGGGTCTCGTAATATAAAAAATACTCTTAATTAAATAAAATTGACGTCACTGAGTGTATATACTTCTATAATTTTTCTTCACTCTCTATTTTTTTTCGTTCTTTATAACATTAACGCATTATTTAAAAAACTTTATTTTGACTTTAAGTCCTGAATATTTATGATCTTTTTTTTTTTTAAAGCAACATTCATTCGAAGAATAATTTAATAATGCAACGAAATGAGGATTAACAAATTCCTTGCAGCAACCGGTGCCTTGCCCAGGATGAAAGGTTTATTTTCATGAAATAAATATAAAATTTCATTACCAGGAATATTAAGTAATATTATTGAATTTTGAAGAAGAATTTCATTAGTCATACCCGTATTAAATATTTTATCTTACATATTTTGAATAAATAAAATTTAGGTCACAGGACCAAAAGAAATAAAAGCTTTCTTATAATCTATTGTTATTATTTTTGCTAAAAACATTGGTAGTTCGAAGAGGAAGATTTTCACATCTCATGAATATTTACAAATCAGGAGGTAAATTCCAGCTAATTCTGTAATAGACCTCAACATCATTAACATCAACATAATGTTTATTAAATCAGGAAGTTTTTCTAAATTTGTAGAATCTGTAGTCCAGTAGGAAGCTGATAAAAATAATATCAAATAATCCATGTCATTACGAAAAATAGAATTTGCTCGAAAGCCCCCTTTAAATGGTTTAAACCAAAAAAATTGTGCTTATTTTTAAAGAACATTTTATCTAGTTTACGATGTATAGTTTACGATCAGCAATCGGTTCCTATTCAACAAAAGATCATGACAATCTTAAGATACCACAAAATATAAATTTACTTCGAAATATATTTATATATATATATATATATATATATATATATATATATATATATATATATATACATACATATATATATATGTGCGTGTGTGTGTATGTTTATATATGTATATAAGTATATGTATTTAAGTTAAAAATGAAAAAAAAAAAATATAGAAGTTGTTAAATAAATTGTACAAAATAAAAGATAATGGTATATAAACATTCATGAGATAATTAAAACTCTCCTCTCCAGCCCCACAAAAAAAGATTTATAAAACATTCGATAAAAGACAAAGTGTGGTCCGAAAAGTCATGAAAAATACACATAAAGATATAAGTATAAAGATATTAATTAAAACTCTCAAAGAATAAAAAAAATTATAGTAAAAACTTATAAAAAAAAAATTATAGCCTATTCTTGTCTCATGCTTTATTTAATAAATACATTTTTTTTCTAGATTTTATATCAGAAAAAAAATTCCTGATATTTTCTTTATTGTATTTTTTTTATTCTTGCAATTCACACTTTTTAAATTACAAATATTTTCAA
Organism: Rhaphigaster nebulosa; assembly: GCA_948150685.1. Classification (NCBI taxonomy): domain Eukaryota; kingdom Metazoa; phylum Arthropoda; class Insecta; order Hemiptera; family Pentatomidae; genus Rhaphigaster; species Rhaphigaster nebulosa. Next base: position 182,655,980 of record OX411306.1, read on the forward strand.
GACGTATGGATAGATAAAAAGATAAGGACAATTTAATCAATTAGAGAATATATTCTGTTAAATTTAAAATCAATACAAAAAAATAGAATGGTCATTTCACAATCGTCGCATGTATCACACTCTCTTTTAAGTTTTAATTTCAATAAATAAAGTTTTATGTTCAAGCATAATAAACACAAGAAAAATATTTATTTTCTTGTTATCAACTTAATACATTCATTATAATGAGGAAAACTCTCGTTGCACTGCCGCCTGTCACAAGATGAAATGAAATACATAAACGCCAAGTCAGAATTACGAGTAAAATAAAGATGCCTACGTACGATTATTCCGTCTACACTAGGACGCAATGCCCGTCCAATGCCCAATACTTTGATGTTAACCGCCAGGAGACCTGAACGCGGCCAAGACCTGCTCCAGTTTACTCTAAAATAATCCCGATCAATATAACTGTTGGCTGTCGATTGTTGGCCTAGAATTGCATGGTGCGGCCAAGAATTGCAAGCGTTTGGGGCTGGACACGTTGGCGTTGGACGTTGGGACTGATATGCATCACGTCTATACAAGCCGAATTTCGGCCAACGAAACGGATTGACCTTGGCCAAAATTTGGCTAGTGTGTACGCGTGTTAACAGAAATGTGTATGTTTTATTTTTTTTGATCAAAGTTGTTTATCAACTCGAACTACTTTGCAATGATTGATGTCTTTCAATTCGTTGACATATACAATGAGCATTTTTTTAAATATTAAATGTTGTTTGTGTTTATTTATTTTATTTATTCGTGATAATGGATGCAAAGTTTATTTAAATTTGTCATATGCCCACAATCAGAAATTTTATATCAACGACAGTGAAAAAACTTGGGATTAGTTTTAGATGAATGTTTCTTTTTATCATTTTCTTTCATCGCTTAATTATAATTCTGTGGTACTTATTTATATTCCAGTGTGTGGGCGGATTTGCAAAATTTTAAGTTTTGACTTGTTTTGTACATTGAATATATCCTTCCTACCATGTCAAACTATCGAATATGAAAAAATTATACTTTCTTAATGGCCACTTGGAAACGAAATTGTAAGCAATTTATTGATAATTTATTATTTCCTCGATAGTGATAAACCGCTGTATTTAACCATTTTTCGGATCCCTAAATTTATTTAACTAATGGATCTTTATTTCAAAGAAATTTGAACGAAAAAAAGTGATAAAAGAATTTTTGTGTGTTTTGGCCGATAAGTTCAAACTGAATTTATAAAACAAATATTTATTACTTAAATCATTGCTGCTTAAAAATAAGCATCACAACTAAAATCACGAACTGCAATTAGTTGCAATGACATTGCATTTATCAATATAAATGAGTTAGATATTATCTACATTACCGACCAACAGTTTGGATTTAAAAATAAAGTTCAACAACATATCAATTACACAGAGTGATATATTACATTTCGACGGCAATATAGTTCAAAAGTTATATGCAACAGATGCATTTCTGGATGAGGTCCGGTACCCGGTTCATCTCTTTAAAATCAAGACGGTACTACCACACAATAGATACTCCCTGATTTCAACAAAAATTTCATAGTTTCAACCAGCGCTAACAGGACTACTCAAGTCGCTACACTCGTACAACAGCAAAATGTTATGTACACGCTCGACAGCACCCTATATATTATATATATGTGTGACATCATTAATTAAACGTAATTCCGTTAAGTATAATTATAATTAAATATAATTTCGTTAAGGGAACTGTATTTTATTTGTACCTAGAATGATGCCATTGAAGGGATACCACTTAAGGCATTCCGTTTTGTTACAAATACGTAGAAATAAACCAACAATCCACTGTCGTGATTTACAAATTTGATACCCCCAACTGTTCTAAATTCGATCCAACCTGATACTATATTTTAGATATAAATGCATGTCTAGAGTCCCTTCTGTCCTTTTCGGAAACCAAAATGTAGCATTTCTATTATGTCGACAAACTTCATCGAAAAACAATTATTGAATGATTACAGGAACGTGACAATTTAAAAAAGAAGAATAGAAACAGGCTTTTCCAATACTGATTACGTTGCTCATAATTTTTTCTCTTTAATTTTCAATAACGCTGTTCTAACTGAAATTTCTATAACTAAACAAGCGATCGAAAGGTTCGAAACTGTTTTTAAAAATGTCGTTCCGTGCGAAACCTTTAATAAGTTTTACATCCACAGAGGATATTAAATAAATACCAAAGCGGTGGGGCGGGAAAATTTGGAGAGCGGCAAAATTTGAGTAAAATAATACGTTGAAACGAATTCTAAGTATAAAAAACAGTTCAATTAAGCACATAAATAAAAAAAAAATATCTCCGCTAGGGGGCGGTCTTATCTGTCATGCCTGTGGGGAGCAGTACAAAAAATCCGTTCCTGCAATCTAACGTTAAGTTAACAACAAATAATCCGTTTTTACTTTTCAATACTTAATACTTTTTACTCGTTTGATTGCGGAAAATTAAACTTTTCGTTTTGAGTTGGAAGGAGGTGTAAAGTGGAAAAGAGAAAAACAATTCATAAATGTTACTGCCCAAAATCAATTGATGTTGTAAGGTTTTGTTGAACTTTTTTCAGTAAACCAATATTTTTTATACAAAATATTTTTAGGTTGATGCCAATTGATCCAATTGATGATATCAAAACAATCACATAGGAAATAATTAAGAAAAAATCTTAAGGTTTGGAAAAGATCCCAAGATTTTTAAAAACGGATTATCTGTTGATCACTTAACGTTCGTTTACGTTTTAACACAGGGACGGATTTGTTGTACTGCCCTCCACAGACATGACAGATAATGCCGCCCTCTTATCTCCAAAAATCATTATTGCTTTATATTTAAAAAGTAAGTGGAGATATTTTTATATGTGCTGAAATGAACTGTTTTTTATTCTTTCCAATTCGTTTCAAAATATAATTTTACTCAAATTAAGCCGCTCCCCAAAATTTGCCCCCCAAGGAAGTGCCTAGTCTGCCTTTGCGATAATCCGTTACAGATCAAAGAAGAATAGAATTTTATTTTTGTAATGGTGAGAAATAGATTATATTTATTTTTGCATAATGTAATCGGCTAAATCCACAATAATATTAAGCTACATTCATACATTTTATTCTTTATCGATTGGTTGTAATTCATGATTATACCCCTGGACTATTAAAAGCTTCTCATTGATTTTAAAAGTAATTAATTGTAAATATTTGTTATTATATTCTTAGTGGTATTAGCTAAGTAATAGATTGCTAATTCCCTAATCACAGCAGGTAATATTTAACTGGATTAAGATTTTTTTTTCCACGTTCTATCAATTTAATGTAAATCACTTTCCTTATTCAAAATACCTCAAAGATTTTCCTGATAAATTAACGATGGCATTAATTGAAATGTGTAAAATAATTCAAAAACCGCTCGGTTGTAAATTATCTCTATTTTCCTTTAGCAGAGTATTCGAAACAGAAACAAAGAAATTGTCCATACAATTATTCTTGTTTCTACATTAGTAAATTCATAAGGGAAAATACAAGAAGTTCGCAGTTATGTGAATTTTAGTGGTGAGGGTTTCAACACGATTTTAAAATAAGATTTTCCTATTTTAGAATATGAACCTATGCGAATATGAGGTGTTTCTGTGTTTTGTTTTTTAACATTGTGATGTAAGTTCCTATCTACCTCAACTGAAAAGGATCTTTTCATACAGCACTAATATTTCAGTTAATATAAATAAAGCAGTAATAATTTTAATAATTCCAATGAAACGAATGCTACAATTGAATACAGAGCAGTTATGTTGGCCGCTAAAAATCAACACGTTTAACGCTGTAGGTCGCAATAAGTTAGTTAGCACAAATGGCGCTAGAGAGTGCTAATACGGCGACCTTCGGCTAACTTCGGCAGTAGCCAATGATGATGTAACCGGATTGTAAAGTTTTACCGAAATGAATTTATAAAAGATCTTTGCCAAACAACTTTTATAGTGTAATGCCGGCCTTACAACTACGTTTTGCCATCGCCGAAGATCCGACGGAAATGTAAGGTCGTTAAATTAACATTTATTTTAAGGAATCATAAAATTTCATGTCCTTCTGTTAATGAATTCATCTACCTTGGGAAAATTAAATAAATCTTGTAATCTTTCTGCCGTTTCTTACTCAAGAGACATATTTTTGGCAATGGCAAAGAACAACCTCAATAAAAATAAAATTCTCTGCTATCAGGACATATATAATTTAAATAATAAAATTAAAAGTGAGAATTTTTTAATGATAAACTTCTTTTATACAGACGTATTTACTGTTTTAAAAAATCTATAAAATATTGGATAATACCAAACATTTGTGAATTCCAAGTTTATGACCGAAAATCGGAACGCAATCCTTTCAATAACTGTATATATGTTTTTGTAACTACAAAAATATACATTTTTTAACGAACCTTGAGTTTCAATTATCCTTGTCTACCCCTCCTCTTTTTAATCCCCATTAGAACTGTTTTCCTAATGACATATTTTGAGCTCACCTGTATTGACAAGTAGATCAATCTGTGATATTCTTTAATTTGAAATATGTTGAAAAAGTATCATACTTTTCCTTCTTCTTCTTCTACTTGGCGCAACGATCCGCGTGGGATCTGGCCCTCCCCAACTATTCGTCGCCATTCTTCTCGTCCCGCCGCAGCAGCCCTCCACTGCCTGACCCCAATCCGCCTCAGTTCCGCCTCGACGTCCTCTAACCACCTGAGTGGTGGTCTGCCTCTCCTTCTCACTCCACCAGGTCGTCCTTCCATTATCTTCTATGGCAACCGCTCCGCCGCCATCTTCTCCACATGTCCAGCCATCTTATGCGTCCGGCTTTGATAAGCGTTACAATACAGGCTTCTCCGTACAGAATCCCTGTTGTATCTCGATCTCCATCCACTCCTTCGCAAATGGGTCGGTAAATATAGCGAAGGATTGTCCTCTCCCATACACTTCCCTTTTTTTTTTTTTTTTTTTTTTTTCCAAACCCCTGGATACTTATATTTACAGTTCTTTACATTTAATTTAATGTTTTTCCTTTTGCTGAAGCTGGCTTCATTTTAAGGAATTTTTGTGGTATTGGTATTTTCTTTGTTATTTCTTATTTCATTCTTATTATAGCAAAAGTGTTGGGACACACTTTTATTTTTCTGTTTGTTTTTCTTTATACAACTAATATAAATCTAATCTAATATACTTAACTAAAACCTTAAACTAAATTTAGTGTCTATTTCACATTTTGCACTGAGTTTCCCTCCACTACTTTCTGCCATCTAAGTGGGAGTGGTGCTGGCGTTAGTGTCTTAAATAGTGGGTTTGATAGATAACCCAGCGAGTCCAGGAATTTGATATGCCTCCTCCTGATAAATTTCGGGACCGTTGGTAAATCTAGCAAGGTGTGAAGTTCATGAGCCTTTTTCTTCTTCCACGCCGTTGTCCTTACCATCTTCCGGAGCATCGAGTCTTGAAACCCCTGGAGGAGCCGCTGCGTGCCACCGGTGAGATGTGTGAACAACGGTGCCCCGTATAGCAGTTCCGGCCTCAGTATATTCTTGTATACTTGTAATTTAAGGCGGAGTGACAGCGCTGGCGAAGTCAGTAGGTGGTGAAGACGGTAAGATCTTCTTCTGATCGTCCTGGTCTTTTGATATAAATGGGTACTAAGTTTGAGATGCCAGTCAAGCTTCATACCCGCGTATATTATGGAGTTGGAAGGTGAGATGATGGTGTCTGCCACCTGGAGAGTCCTCGGCAGTGTTGATTTCTTTCCCTTTTGGTGCGAGAACACTACACAGTCCGTTTTAGCTGGATTGACCTGTATGTTGATGTTTTTCAGCTGTTGAACTATCTCTTTACAGGTTTTCTCGGTCTGTTTTAGTGCATGTTTGGCGCTCATACTGGTTCTGTAAATGTCATCTGCATATGCAGCGACTGTCGCTGTTCTGTAGTTTTTGCCAACTACCTCAGCAGTATATATTGAAAACAGTACTGGAGAGAGGACTGCTCCTTGTGGCACTTCATAGCGATGGTCCGGGATTGCTCATCGCGAACTCGCACAGAGATGGTCCTTTTGTCGAGAAAGGAGACAATAACACCTTAGAGCTGTTCAGAGCATTCGAGGTCTATGAGCTTACGGCATAGAATACCGTGAGACACAGAGTCGAATGCCTTTGTACAGTCAATGGAGATCATATCCGTTGCCGTGTTCCGGTTGAAGCTGGTGTTCACCTCAGTTTGTAGCTTCAGAAGATGATGTTCCGTACTGAGATGGGCTTGAAAACCGGTCTGTTTGTAAGGTATTACGGAGTTTTCATCACAGAATTCCCTAAGATAATTCAGGATGATCTTTTCGTAAACCTTACCGAGGTGCGGCAGTAGGCTGATTGGTCTGTAGTGTTCTGCCACGTTCCCTAGCTTATTTGGCTTGAGTAGTGGAAACAGGATGGCATGTTTCCATTTTTCGGGGAAGTATCTCAGCCTCAAGCACGAATTGTATAGGTTTGGAAGATGAGCAATCCCTTTCCTTGGAAGTTGTTTTAATAGCACCGTCTGTACCCCTTCATGGCCAGGAGCCCTATTTCCCTGGGATCTTCTGAGGATGGCTTTCAGTTTCTTCGGAGTGACAAACATGTAGTTGTTCTCCTTAGCCATCTCTGGTGTTGAAAGCTGGACCCCTGTCCGCTCATCTATATCCTGCTGGTAGTGTTCAGCTAGCAGCTCGGCTTGCTCAGCATGATTCAGGAGGCGGTCGCCATCGTGTAGGCGGACATCAGAGGTCTTTGTAGCCGCTTTAGTGAGCTTCCAGAATTTCCGGTAATCACCATGCGTGGCCCTTAGTTGTTCATGCCAGGTCGCAGTCTTCCACTGGCGCAGGAAATTTTTGATCTGGGTAGTCACTGCGTTCAGGGCCCTCTTGGTGTCCGGGTCTCTGGTGCGGGAATGACGATTTTTCAGTGTCCGCCACTTTTTATGAGCGCCATGATGTGGGTGGGGGTTTCTGTAGGTGGGGAGGCTGTGGATATTAGGTGGGGATGGCTGTCTGCGCAGACTCGACTAGTGCTGCCGTGAAGTCCTCAATGTAGTCATTTACTTCCTCCACGGTTCGCAGGGTCGGACCTTGTTGCAGCCAATGGCATACCTCGGCTTTGAAACGGCTCCAGTCAGCTTCCTGGTATTTAAATTTTTTCACCGTCGGTTCGGGTCTTCTTCCTCGCACTTCATAGATCACAGGCCGATGATCCGACGAGATGAAGTCTGAGACAGTGCACTCCGTGATACGGTGTGTCTGTCTTGTTAATAGGAGATCAATAGTCGACGTAGAGCCATCTCTGAAGTGTCGGAAGGTGTGAGTGGCTGGGTGGACAACTGTAAAAGCTGTTTTTACTAGCTGCTTTCCCGCCGGGTTTGCTGTCGTGTTATGCCATAGGCTGTGTCTGGCATTCAGGTCTCCTACCAACCAGTGATTGGTTTTTGCCTCGCAGGTGTCGATGAGTTGCCATAGCTCTCTCAGTGATCCCCTTGGACGCCGGTATATGCCCGTGATATATGTTGGCTGATTCATGAGCACCTGAACGGTGACATGGCTGGTCCGAGCGTCTCTGGTGTTCATAGGTGGGGGCATCTTTTTCCACGTCCTTCCATGCCGGACCGCTATGAGTACACCTCCATGGGGATCGTGCGAGTCATCTGTAGCTACGGCATATCCTCAAAATCGGGGAGGGAGGGAGGGGAGGAGAGCGCCCTTGTATTCTAGTGTCCGTGATGACGGCCACAGTGGGTTCAGTGAGTGCCAGGAGAGCCTCCACCTCTTCTATTTTTGTGGCAAGGGCGCAACAGTTGTAATTTACTATGGAGAAGGTATTCATGGCTGGTTTTGTGTCGCTATGATCTGGACTAGGGCAGCTACCTGGTTCGCTAGGTTGAACATAAGCTGCATCAGTTGGTCCATAGTGACTGGTGGTTTTGGTGCCGACTGGTATCTGGTTGTCTGCCAGCTGGGTAGTGGAAGAGGTGGGGGTAGTCGGTGGTGGCGGGGATTCAACGACGTCCTCTATTGGTGGAGGAGTGGAGGGTCGGAGTAGGGAGGAATAGGTGGTGTCCTCACTAGTCATCCTGTGTTGTCTGGTGGAGGGGGATTTTCTGGCTTCTGGTTGGTTGCCGCCTTCTCCTTTTTCTTCTGCTCGGCTATCTTTATTATTTCTTGACGAGCCTTGCACTGTCTATACGATGCGACATGATCTCCGCCGCAATTGGAGCATTCAGGGGTTCCTGTTCTGGGGCATTTTTGAATATTGTGGTTTTCCCCGCATCTGGCACAGATTTCCTTACCACAATAATTCTTTGTGTGCCCAAATCTTTGACATTTGTAGCACTGCTGTGGACCTACGTCTTTCCTGGGTGTATAGGCGGTGACGTGGAATATGCATTTGTTGACGTGTTTGATTTTTCTGATGTCATCGATGGTGACGGTGATGAGAACCGTGATGACGACCGGATTCAGAGGGGTCTTCTTCCCAGTTTCGTCCGTGCGGTGTAGTCTCCTCACGTCTGTCACGTCAAGGGTTTTAAAAGCTTCTTTGATGCCCTCGTCCGGCGTGGTGGTTTCCAGATTTTTAAGGACAATTCTGGTCACTGTTTTGGCTGCTCTTGGAGCGTAATTGTGGTGTCTTATGTCGAGGGTCTTGAACCCTGACAATACTTTCTGTCGCTCCTGAAGACATTCCAGATGGATTTGAATACCTCCCTTTGTCTGCGAGTAAAAGTGCCTCCCGCGGCCTCTGTGGCAGTAACTGGAACCTGTGGTTTTCGCCGTGCCATAATTAATTGTCCTTTCACTAACTTGCACTGTCCGACCTTAGGGGACGGACAGTAACGACCGCACTCACGACTGTCACAACGCACTCACGACTGTCATAACGCACTCACGACTGTCACCGGCGCACTCTATTGTTCTGATCGCGAAACTGCTACTACTAGGTACTACACTGCCTTACTGCGACCCTGCCCATACCCTTACGGGTAACTGACAAGGTTGGACCAAAAGGGATAAGTTTGGACATTGACAGCTTGAGGGCGCTAATCTAAGCAAGGTGTGAAGGGCTAGCAATAGCACTGGAATAGCACAGTAGATCACTGTAATAGGTGTTGTCACCTCGAAGGGTCGCACTGAACTGTGTCCCATACACATAGCAGTAACTCATATTTAACCGTCAGAACCCATGCTTCGCTGGCGAATCATCGTTTTGTATACAATGTTCCTTGCTTTTCTTGATGTAAATCAAGGAACCTCATTACACGCTGAAGAGCAAAGTAACATCTGATCCCCGCAGCAATTCTGGCTTCTATTTCGGTTCCTATGTTATTATCGTCAGTTACCAAGGAACCAAGGTATTTAAATTGTTTGCGTTCCGTGAAACTATGCGTGCCTATACTTATATCCTCTTCATTTTGTAGTGGTTGGCTTCGTTAGCTTTTCATGTAGACAGTTTTTCAAAGTTGATACAGTTTTTTTGTCGCTACTTCAAATTCCTCCAATAAACCTGCTTGTGCTGGTAGGATTCTTGCAGTGATCTCCACACCATCCGCATATGCCGGGTATTGCGTCAAGCCGTTACAGGTAGTTCCATCTGGGTTGGTTCTGAAGGCTCTCACTGCTTTCTCCATAGACATATTGAAAAGGGTGGAAGCCTCAGGATCCCTCTGTATTATTCCAGAAGCTACAGGAAATTATTCGGAAAGCGCTCCCTGTAATTTCACCCTATCTCTGGTATTCTCCGACGTCATTCTTATTAGTCGGATTAAATTCCTCGATACGCCTAAAGAGAGAAGGTCCTTCATCAAGGTTTGCCTGTCCACTGAAAAATCTATAAATAAGTGTTGCAGATCGATATATATTCTAGTGTTTTCTCCAACATCTGCCGGACAACAAATATTAGATCTGTGATGGATCTCCCTCTTCTGAAGTCACATCGGTAGTCACCAACTTCTCTCTCCATAACGACTGAGGATAGCACCTTATAAGCTGTGTTTTTTATTTCCCCTATCTGGCCATTTATGGTAATAGGGGTTTCAGCAGCAGTGGGGTGTTACGCATGGATGTACGTATGCCACTACCGCCAATAAAACTCAGCTTTATTTATTTTTTAAACTACTTATTTATTATTTTATTACATAATTTCAGGGTATCTTCAATTATGGGAACTTTAATTTAGGTATTATATGGCGTGGTCCGGTGCGCGGCTGCGTAACGTTTACTGATAGGACTGCACCTTTGTGTCTTTCCTTCCTGATTCGTGATCTAAGGGCTGGCTTTGGTTTACCACTCTGAGCCTCCTATCTGTACTGCCCAGAGCTGCCACTAGACTTCAGCTTCTTCCTGCGCTTCTTCCTCAGGTTGTCTCAGCGGCGGCAGCCTCCTCCTCTTCGGGTGGACGGCCCCTAACAAGAGTGAAATCTGTGGAACCCATGTCCTCTCTCCACCTTCCTATATATTCCATGAAGGAGGAGTAGTTCCTCTACTCTATCTAGAAATTGCCCTCGTTATATGAGCTTTTATTTTATCGAGTTATGCCAGACATTGGATGGGAGTTTGGTTCAGAGTTTCAGAGGTTCAGAGTTCAGAGTTCAGAGTTCAGAGTTTCCTTCAGCACCGCCATGAAAGATATTTTCTCATAATTCTTTGCGTTTTTCATGAATCTGAACGCTAGATAGTTTAATTGAGAACAGTTGATTTAAATAGGATAGAGAGAGGCAGAGACAATAATTTGAAAACCCAAAAAGTTGGGAACTTGTAATTTGAGAAACTAATTCTAACAGCGAAAATTTTGGTAAAACATTTTACTTAAAGAGTTATGGTACAGTGAATTTAGGGATTAACCCGAACATCCACAAAAAAAAGGCTTACAATCCGGGTTTCCTGCGTAGCTAGGCACGATGTTCATCCATGGCGCCACAGGATATTACTGCGTGCTCAGCTGTATCAGCCACACCGCAAGTGGGACATCTGGGATCGATATTCTTGCTATGCTTCTGCAGCTTCTTCCAGAACCCCCCATGGCCGGTCAGAATCTGTGAGGACCAGTAATCGGGGTGGGCCCACTTCACCCCTAATCTGGAGTAAACGGTTGGAAAAACTTCTTAAGAGTTGCACCCTTTTCACAAGTGACCAACTGTCTGTTTCCCTCATCAAGTGAGTACTCCCTCAACATCTTCTTCCACCTCCCAGACTTCCCTCCTATCCTCTGCAGCAGTCCTTCCAGAAGTTCATCAAATCCTTGCCTCTTAACATCGAATTTGATAGTCTTCTCGCAGGATGAGATCCAAGGGCATCCTTCCGGTCAATACCTGGACCACATCGTGCGACACGCCTGTATGCCTAGGTGACCCTCAGCAGTGCCAGTCTCTGGTTGGTCGCCAGCTTCTTCTTCTGCGTTTGCGTAAGATAACGACTCCAGGCAGGGGATGCATACCTCAGGATCCCCAGCACGACTCCCTTAAAGATGGTTCTAGTAGTAACCCCAGACCCTAGAATGCACCCAATATTCTCGACAGTCCATTCAGGGAGCAGACCAACCTATCTTGAAGGTATCCGAGGTGTGGGGCGACGTCGAATCTCTTCATGAATCTCACCCCAAGGTATGTCACCTTATCACCTAGGCGGGCCCGTTCTCCTCCTATGTTCAGGCTGATAGGACGAGTCCTATCTGCCGAGCCTCTCAGTAACATTGCCTGGGTCTTGGTAGCGGTCATGCTTACCTTTCGCCTCTCACAACATTCCACTACCTTACTGGCACATCTCTCCTTATCTCTGATCAACCAGGCTCTGCTGTTGGCGGAATTTTATAACCGCTAGATCGTCGAAATAAGCCGTTTCAAGAAATTCCTCTGCATCCATTTCTCCCAATAACTGATCAAACACTAGTTTCCACAGGAGCCTTGCGGACAGCCCCTCTCAACTTCGTAGAATCAACCACACACCTTGACCCTCCTATCACTGAGATAGCTGTTAAGGAGGGAGTACAGACTGCTGGGGGTTTCAAACTCCTGCAGCCGCTGGAGAACGAAGGACACCATATAGTATCAAAGGCAGAGGATATGTTTAATAATATCATCAACACGTACTTCTCCGCCCTCTCCTCAGCGTCCCTCCGCATTCGCATAAGAGCGTCCACTGTCCCGTTTCCTTTTTTCGATCCAAATTGTCGTGGGTGGCTCGCCGATTGGAGGACTAGTCATAAGCTTGTGATGATTAGGTGTTCTATGGCGTTACTAATAATAGAGAGGCGGCGTATGGGTCGGTAATGGGTCGGTAAAGGTTCGGTAATGGGTCGGTAGGCCAAGGTTCTTTCTTATGTATATAAGTCCTCTCCTTTTGTATATAAGTCGCAAGTATATATAAGTCGCAGGTCAGCGATCTTCCATTGTCTCGAGAATTGCCCCTTGTCTAAGCATTGATTGAAAATGCTAAGGAGCTCCTCTTCGACATGGTGGGCACTATTCTTCAAGATTGCCGCGTCGACACGATTAAGTCCTGGGGCTCGTCCAGTCCTCTGTTTGTCCAATGGCCATGGCCGATACAAGTCCGTTCCCGGCGGGTAAGGCATACCACCGAATGGTAAGGCATACCACCGAATGCCTTACCATTCTATCCTCCTCCTGTCCTGGGACGAGTCATTCCTGGTGTATGTGTAATCCACATACATTATCGCCGCCTCCTCCAGAGTGTTTGCCTGGTCACCTTCCCCTCTCATAGCGGCCATCATCTGAGATAGATTCACTTTGTCCAGTGCCACTTTGTACGGTATCACCCAAGGATTCTTCGTTGGCTCCTCCACTATAAACTCGTCCCATGAATTTCTCTTCTGGTGTCGCAACCCGTTCCGATATGCTCGGTACATGTGCCCACTCTCTTCTTGGAGTACAGCCTTCGCTTCCTTCTCTCTGCACTCCTATTATTTACGCTCTCTTGAGCACCTTATAAGCAACATTCAGGAAAGAAATTCCCCTGTAGTTGGAGCAGTTCAGTTTGTCGCCTTTTTTGTAGACAGGACACAGGAACGCCACCTTCCAATCCTCTGGGACCTTCTCCTCCATCTATATGTCAAATATGAGCTGGTACGAAACTACTTTTCCGTCAGTTGTAAAAACTGTTTCATCTTTGATATTGTAAGGGTCGATCCAAGATTTCACTTTTAAAGAAAATGCACTTACTTTCGGCATTTTAAATGATAATAATTACTAATACTTATTTTGAGTATTTTCGAATTTTTGTTGATGTTTCTAATCATATCCTTTGTAAGTTCATAATCATATGGTAATAAATTATAAATAGCTTATACTTGAAAAACAAAAAAACCTTAAATAAAATTTAATTTAATAAAGGATATAAACCCCGACCACGGAAATACATTTTATGTCTTATTATCCAATTCATCCTAAAGGACGGTGTATTCTTGCATATCTACTTAAGCGCATTGGTGGGTTGCTAGTGAAGTTGACCTCCACGAGTATTGAAACGGTGTCGTAGTCGGCTGCCTTCTATGCCCATACATTTACCTTCTGTATGTTTACATGCATAGGTGCAAGGAGCTTCGTGTATTTTGACATGCACAAATATATAGGACGCAATGTATTTGAAAGGGGCCGTAACGTTTAATGGAAGGCATCCCACTACAACACCATCTCGATTGAAGAAAAATGCCGAAACAGTGGAAGAAGGGCATAATTTATTCGCTGCACATAAAGGGTGGTATTCTGGACTCCAATAACAGAGGGATCACAATTCTTCAGTGTGCCTATAAAATACTGTTATCGTTGGGAGACCTAACCTTTTTTGTAGAATGTTATGGTTATAATATATGTGCAATTATGTGTTGTAACATTAGGCATTTCGTGATGTGTGTGTATTATTAATATTATTATTGTTAAATAAAGTTTATTACTGAACGATACATGGTGGCAGCGTAAACATTTGAATTCTGGAGTACCTTTAGATAAAGAAATGCTTGAAGCCATGGCTGCCGTAGTTGTGGAAATTTTCAGACTAAAATTTGCTGCCAGAAGGAAAGACTCGACAGCTCCAGTATTATCTGTGCCAGCATTTCAGGTAAAACCTCCTAATCATTTTAATCTTCCAGCACCTGACCAGCAGAATGGCCCAGTTGGCTTAGTCAGTTTGCATTATTTTGAGGCACATCAGGCCTTAGTAAACGAGCTGAACCCCAGCAGATTGATATGGGCTCGATGTTGACTTAATTTTTCAGAAAAGAGGGAATCTTTCGCCAGATGTAGAGGCTTCGGAGTTCTTTATCAGACACAAAGGTAGAAATAGGGCCCTCGCATATTGGGACGACCAACGTCCGGCCCAGAGAACGGCAGCTCAGGGCAGAAGCTAGGAAATGAAAAGGTAAATCTATATGTTTTCATTGCGGCAGCCAAAGCCGACATTCAGCTGATAAATGTTGAGCTAAAAGGGTGGAATACCACGAAAGTCATCGACTGGAACATATTAAGCATATATGCCGTAATCGTCAGGGTGTCAATAACGTTTATGACACTTCTACGTTTTCCAGGTTTAAGTTTAATGTACATTGATAGTATTCTGGTATCAAAACGGGATATTTCATAAAATAATAAGGAAACTACTCGAAGTAAGGAATTTTTTGTTACATGCAAGAAGTTCCCGTAAAATTTAAATTGGACACTGGGGCTGACGTTACGTGTCTGGGAGAAAAACACGTTAGTAAATTGAACCTACCTATACACCGGATATCACTCCGCCTTAAGGGACACCATAGTCCACTGACTGATATAACACAAACCATATTTTCCTCCTATAAAGAACTGACTGCAACACTGAGAAATACGAGGGGAAATAAATCAACAGGAGAGGACAACATAACCTATGTTCTACTCAAACAACTCCACAGAAAAGCCCACATGTTTCTCCTCAATATTTACAACTCATGCTCACGCTTGAGATATTACCCCACTGAGTGGAAACATGCTATAGTTGTTCCACTTCTCAAACCCAAAAAACGAGGAGCGGTACCGGAAGAATACCGGCCAATCAGTCTCCTCAACCACGTCTCAAAAATATATGAGAAACTAATCTTCATACATGTCCGAAAACACTGCGACACACATGACATCATCCCCCCGGAACAAACCGGGTTCTCTCGCGGCGTTTGCTGCTATCACCACGTAGCAAAGCTACAGTATGATACAGCTAAAAACCTCAACAAAAATCTTGCAACCGCAATGATCTAATCAGATTGCACACAGGCATTTGATTCTGTATGAACCTTGCCACGGCAATGATCTCTCTAGATTGCACGCTGGCTTTTGACTCTGTATCCCACTCCACCTTAATTGATCAACTCCGGCTTCACCAATTCCCGGACCAACTGGCCGACATTATTGGCTCCTACATCAGTGGCCGGACATTTTCGGTCCGTGTCAAATCTGAGATCTCCACCCCGCGCCCAGTCACCTGTGGTGTTCCTCAGGGCTCGGTCCTTGCAGTCCATATAGTAGGGCAAAAGATTGACAATGTTCAAATCGCTGCATATGCTGATGATATTGCTATCTACACAGCAAGCATGAATGCAGATCACGCCATGCGCAAGGTCCAAACAGTAGTCCAAAAAATCACAGACCAACTTAAAAACATTAATATCCATATAAACACACAAAAAACAGATGCAATCACTTTTTCATACAAGAAAACAACAACCAAAACTGAATTGGCAAACCATTCAGAATAAAAGACAGCTCACATACCTCGGTATGAAACTAGAATCTCACTTATCATTCACTGCCCACACAAAACACAGAATACATATAGCCAAAGCCACAACACACCAACTCAATCACTTACTCTTCTCACCAGGGCTGTCACTCAAACTCAAGATCCTCATTTACAAAGCCATCCTCAGCCCTACATTGCTTCACGGTACCCCCCTCCTGCACTATTTATACCCCTCAGCCCTGAAGTCTCTTCAAACATACCAAAACAGCGTCCTACAAAAAATCACAAAACGAACGTCACTCGAAAGACGGAACATGATACACATCCACAATGAACTACAACTCGAAACTGTTCAACAGCACATAACAAGAAGACACGTAAAGTTCTTCGACAACCTCCCTGACTCATTTAACCCACTTTTCCTCGCCATCACCCCACCCCCCCCCCCTTCCTGCCAGATGGTAGGGCCGAAAGGGGCCACTCAATCCGAATTCAGGGATGGTCAAAATGGATATTTCCGTTTAAATCTGAAAATCGAAAATTTTCACGATTACAATACAATTACAGTACAATCATGTTAAAATAAAAGAAAATTTAATAAAAATAAAAACTCTGAATACAGAAATAACCTTACAACCCAATTCGTCCTAAGGCATGAAATGTACTTCCATATCTACTTAAGCGCATTGGCGGGTTGTTAGTGAAATTGAAGCCCATGCATATTGAACTCGGTGTAGTAGTCGGGTGCCATCCGCTACACCTTACGGTCTCTTGCAGATATATTCCGTCCCATTCACCTGTGTATGTCAAAATGCAGAAAATTAATGAATGTATTCAATAAGGAAGAGTCTTCCTTTTCGTTTTGGTGTTGATGGCACCCGTCATCAACACCAAGTTTCAACATTCAGAGGCCTCAGCTTCACTAACAGACCATCAATGCGATTATATAGCCTGTACGTTTCCTTGGCAGGGACGAATAGGGTTTAACATATGAAATTTATTCCCGTAGTGGAGGTTTTATTTTTGTATTAAAGTGCACTAATTATTCTTTTTAAAAACTAGTATTGATTGGGACAATTGTCATAAATTATCATGCATAGCTTAATTGGCATTTTAGGGACAGTTGGATAGGGTGGAGCGGACCAGTGACATAACACGTCAAAACATCTATGTTTGGGGGAAGTTCAAGACAATGGTATAGACCATTTAGTCCAAAGCTATTGAAACAAGCGTTTTGAAAGAATAATTAAAAAATAATTGCGAAATAAGGATTAATGTGGCAGTGACCCGTGCGTGTTGGCAAGCATTCAACGAGGGCATATCGAAAAATTTCATTAAAGTGCATTTTATATTATCATTGCCAGAATTATTAAGGAAGAATTACATTTGTTATAATCTCATTATTATATTTTACAATTCCTTTAAAAATAAAAATAAATTACAGTAATTAATTTCTTACAATACCATCCCAGTTCACATAAAGCAAAAAAATAATGTAATCTATCTATAGTTAGGTGAAAGTAAAATTATACCTACTTTTATGAGATTTACATAAAGGTAAGGAAATGTATTAATTATTTACATACAATTTTTTTATGAAATTTCGCATTTTATTGATTAATTTGAATTATAACAACATATTTATAATTAACAACATGCTTAAACATATATAAAGTTAGAAACAAAATACTTATTTCTTCTTTAGCATTAACATTATACTAGTAAATCAGAGTTTATCAATCAAAATATACAAAAACGATTAATTAAAAACGATTTAATATTATATAATTAATAAATACAATAAAGATCTTAACTAAATACAAGAGAATCCTACAGTAAGTGTGCTTATAGTTTACTTGACTAGAAAATACAATGAAGTGTAAAAGTTATAATTAAAAAAAAAAAAGTGGTGAGACCTACGGCATATGTTATCCTAAATTGCATATTACGAAAGTGTCGAAGAGATATCCATTTCTCAGTATAGTAATAATAATACATTTAATGATTACAATATTTCTACTATAGGACCATTTGAGTTCCATGGATAATTACCGCATATTTAATCATTTGGTTGTGAACAATAATTTTAAATGATTTAATTTATTCCATTATCCGTTGGGAATGGAAATAATCTATTTAGTTACTTCCTATGAAATTTAGGTTTGTTAATTTATTTTTCAACAGCATTGATAGTTCTCAGATATCCTATCATAAGATCTAATACAGGTACTTTTACACCAGCGAATTTTTTATTCTCGATAGTAAAACTCGCAAGTTTAAAAAGAGTTCGAGAGTGAGGTCTCCGAAAGTTTTATATTGTTTTCACAGCAGGTGAAAACGTTCCATCCCTCCTCTCGGAAGGTAATAACAGAAAATTCAAACCTGTTTAAAATTATTGAAACGACTCTCCGATTGGAGGATGGGTGTATTAAACTCAAAACAGAAGAGTAGGGGAGGGTTCTAAATTTTATTTCTTTCATGTACAGGCGGAGAGAGTCCATGGTCCATGAAATGATTTACAATAACATTCAAAAGGACACAACTTTTTTTTTTAATTATTTCTAAAAATTGTCGAAGATTAGCTGCAAAATTTAAATTTTTTGCCACGTTGGGAGGGAAGAGTAGCTTCCTCATCTTGGTCTTCCCCTGGTTACACCCATGTTAACATCTGCTGTGATTTTCAGAGAACTCGCCCTTCAACTCTCAGAGGCCTTAACAGTAAACTATCACACCCGAGAGTGAAAACTCTCGTGAAAACGCACCTTGGAGAATTAATTGTCTTACACCCATTGTTTATTATAATAAATATAATATTTATTATTAAAATATAACATATTATCAAACATTAATAAGGAAAATTTGGACCTCTAATCCCTAAGCCGTTGATGTTAATTTATCTATGAGCGAGCAGACGTGACAGCTGTGATGGACTTAAAGATACGTTAAACACTTAGACTTGCAAAAAAAAAAAAAAAAAAAAATCACAGCTATGGAGAATCTACGTCACTAAAAGGTCTAAATAAGCAGAAAAGTGAAACGATAGGAAGTGGAAAGGAGCGAAAGATTCAAATTGATTTTAAGTGATATTAAACAATTTTTATGGGAAATTAAATTAAATAATTTATAAATTTGTTTCATTTAAAAATCGACAGTATAATCAATGTAACAATAAAATTTTTTTAGGGCTAATGTGAAAGCACCTATTGTAACTATAATAGAACATTTAGTAATTAACGTGTATAAACCTTATATTTGTTTATTTAAATAGTAGAACACGTTCTGATTTCAAGCTGCTAAGATAATTATGAATTTACATTTATCAGATCATCTTTGTACTATATAGGTCTTACAACAACTTTCAAGTTGTGAAAAGTTTAATCTAATAAAAAAACCGAGACAGAAAAACTTAATGATATGACTCTACTTATTTTCGAAATAGATTTTCTTAACATAGCAACTCAAGAAATAAAATTTCTTCCGTGAAAATGATAAGCTAAGATTCATGACTCACAGAATTAGTTAACAGAGTTTCACATATCAAATTTTTCCGAAATCGTATCAATCGAAGCTGCATCGTACATAACTTTTCTAACCCGTTCTCTCATTTTCTTTGGACATACAAGCTTCCTTACAGCCAAGTTAAATGGCCTGTGCCACCAGGCATAAATTATGGGATTCAATACCGAATTCAAAAATCCCAGAAGTGCCAAAGGAGATGACAGAGCGAGAGCCATTTCATTACAGGTCTTATTATCGTCGGACTCCTGACAAAACACAGCATATCCAAAGCCAGTCACCATATACGGTCCCCAGGTGAGAAGAAAGCAGATGGATGACAGGAAGACAACAATTATCGACCTAAACTTCATCCTGAAATTTCCGTTATGCATCGCTTTGGTAACTCTTCTCGCGTGGACAAACACCACACTGTAAAGGATAGCGGTAACGAGAAGAGCCGGTATCGCCACTGAAGCAGCAACTATGACCACCGTGGGGCTGCTGTTGATGAACCTGCAGTGGAAGGATGTATCTGAAGCAGGTATCTTGTACATCAGTTCAGGAACCAGACCGAATCCTACCGCGACAATCCAGGAACACAATATGAGCAGCCTGATCCTATTTTGTGTGAGGATGTTGTCATACCTGATACCATGAACGATGTAGAAGTACCTTTCGGCTGCGATGAGGACAATAGAGATCATAGACAGCAAGCTAAAGCTCACCTCACCACCTGTGTAAAACAATCATTGTTAATTTTATTTGTTATTCAATATTAATAAAGAAATTTAGGTAAAAGAAATTTAATTGTTTAATTTACATTTTAAATTTCAAAATTCTCAATTATGTTATTGTCCACTCCCTGATTCATTAAAACATCTATTGGCATATGTTGATGAAAAAAAAAATGCAGGCTCATATTGAAAGTAGTAATTAGAAAGTACGAGTGGGGTATTTTGAACAAATTAATGGTATTTAAATTTTAAAAATTTCCAATGGATAGGGGGTCTCAAGAACTTATGTCTCCGGGGTATGGTGAAAGCGAGTGCTCAATTATGTTATCACTATTATTTTGAAAAATATTCGTTTCCTAAAGTGGTAACCCTCAACTCCTCTAACCTTGTAGCAGTTTTACTCTGGAATCCGGATAATTTGTGCCAAACTAAAAAAAAAAAAATATTTGAGAAGTTAGTGACATACTTATCAATCCTAAACTTGACAATTTGTCACACATGACAGTGCTTTCGTTGACTTATTCTCTTGATATAATTCTATTATTCAAATTTTCTACCAAGTTTAGGGATAAATATTTTTTAAATAATTTTTTTTGTAAAAAAGTTAAATTCAAAATTGTTTTGTAAAAAATATAAAATTTAAAATATTTTTTAAATATTAAAAAATAATAATAAAAATGTTTTGCCAAGTTTAGGTACATATATTTTTTAAATGATTTTCTTTTGTAAAAATATTAAATTTAAAACATTTTTTGTAAAAAATATGGTTTTAAAATATTAAAAAAAGAAATCATAAAAATGTTCTGGCAAGTTTAAGGATATATACCTATTTAAAAAATAAAAATAAATATTCAAGTTTTTACTTCCTTATACGAAGTAAAGGAAATTTTGTAATCACGAAAATTTTCGGTTTTCAGATTTCAATGGAAACATCCCTTTGGACCATCCCTGAATCCAATTTGATTAGTTTCGTCGTGACATCAGTACGTACGTTCGTACGTACATATCTCGCATAACCCAAAAACGGTTAGCCGTAGAAAGTTAAAATTTTGCATTTAGGATTGCTGTAAAATCTAGTTGTAAACCTTCCTTTTTGGTCACTGCATGGTCACTGGAAGTGGTACTTTACTTGAAGTTCATAATTTATTTCCATAAAAAATTATATTAAAATATAATCCAAAACTTCCCAAATTTAGTATTTATAACTTATATATTGATTAAAATAACATACTAGATTTTGGTCCAAATTGGGAAAGCGGAAGCGGTGCTTTACTTGAAGTTCATAATAAACTTTCATCAAAAATTATATTAAAATACAATGAAAAAGATTTCAAATCTGGTAAATAGGACTTTTATATAAATATAAATAATATACTAGATTTTGGTTAAAATTTGTGAGCCCAAAGGGTTACTTTACTTGAATTTCATAATAAACACATCAAAAATTTTATTAAAATTAAATACAGAGAAATTGAATACAGAAATACGTACGTACATGCGTATCTCGCATAACTAAAAAACGATTAGCCCCAGAAAGTTAAAATTTGGTATTTAGGATTTTTGTAAAATCTAGTTATGAACCTCCCTTTTTAGTCACTACATGATTACCGGAAGTTGTACTTTACTTGAAGGTCATTATTGATTTTCATCAAAAATTATATTAAAATTTAAAGCAAAACTTCTTGTTAATATAATATTGTTGGTAATATTTTGTAACATACATTATTTTTGGTCTTTAGTGGTCCTTTTTGTCAACAACTGACGGCTAACCAGAGTGGGAGTTTCAACATTTATTTCTTGGAGCCGCCGAAAAATAAATATTAACTGCCCCAGGTGGGAATCGAACTGGATACCCTGGAACCTTCGTCCCAACTTGCCCGGACTCGCGAGGGACTATAATTCACACATCTAATTTTCTACATACTGGTTTGCGAGCGTTTATAGCCACGCCAGAGACCATCATTCACATATCTAATTTTCAATATTCTGGTTTACAAGCGTTTATAGCCATGCCAGGTACCACAGCAGACATTCCATAGCACAAATTCTTTGTTTTACAAATAAAAACAACAATAATATATCAACAATTAAAAAAAAAAAAAAACAAAAAAAATTATCTTTACAAAATTAAATCTTTATAAACAGCTAGAAACTATTTTTATAGTGTAGTTTAAAAAAAAAACTAAAAAGAATCTAATTTTTTTAAAAAAACAATAAAGCAAAAGCTTAACATTGTCAACTAATGTCTGTTCTCGGGTCTTACTTACCCTCTCCAAACAGCGCCCCTCACAAAGCTATGTCCGAATATATGAGAAGGAATTGATACTCTGGGCGATGTTGTACACTCCGAGGAGAAACTTGGACTAGGATTGATCCGCTGCCAATGGGAGGCTCCTCTACAACACTGGTCTATTGTCCAGCGACTGTCAAATGTGTTACAATCTACGTTCGATTATTCAGCTGAGATTGCCGAATGTGCCGAGAGATAGGGCATTGATCAGGAAAATAGGAATCTGAGAGCTCTAAGACAGTTGCTACGAGAAGGTTTCTTTGGAAAATGGGCCAATTGCAGGGCATTGGTGTTCTCCATTTTAAAGAGACCCCGAAACCGAACAGATATATTTTTGAGAAGCAAATACTTTCGGGTTTATAATGGTCTAATGCCCTGAAACTGATCTTTGGAGATATCTGATGTGGACAACACATGACTTCTTTGTACGCATATTAAACTATAAATCGGTGGCTCAAAAAGTGATCCTGAATTTAGTTAATTGTTTCCGAAGATTGTAGTTTCTCAAAAACGACACTCGGCATCGCGCTATCCATCTCTCATATCATCTCTCACACACACATACTCTTGTTCCTGAAGGTCTTATTCCGTTATTATATGTCGTTTTCATTCAGTAGGTAACTAGTTTCGTGTTACGTGACAACATTAGAACTGATAATGTCGATGAAATCCACGGTTTCGACATTTTAAGCGGAAGAACCCACTTAATTTATATCTTATTCTCCTGCAGTAGAATAGTTCTTCTCACAAATGAGGAGTATTTTGCACTCGTTTGTAACCTTTATTACCGAACCATATGGTCTATGCATATAATTTTATTTTAAAAAATTGGTAAAGATTATTTTTTTTGTTATTTCATAAAATGTCCTTTCAAGAAAATTTAGATTAAGTAACATGCTTGAGCTAAAAAAAAAAAGGCTACTTGTAGGTTTGTATATATTTTTCGGCACTATCATTTCTGAAACCGTTGAATTTGATTGAATACTTAATTTTAAAAAAATAATTCTATTAAAATTAATTATTAATTAATTATATTTTCAGTTATTAATATTTGTACAGTGTACGAGTAGTTTGATGACAACAATGATCCTCACGATTGCAAGAAATCTACGTGTAGGTGTGATATAAATATACACATAAATATCGTTGAAGATGCTCTCTAGGAGGGGTAAAGCCTTCCTTCTAAATATTTTTAACTCATGTATTCGGATCTCGTACTTTCCTAAAGTCTGGAAACAAGCGACCGTAGTGCCGCTACTCAAGCCAGGGAAGACGGGAAACCTCTCTAGCAACGGAAGTCTCCTCTAGCACATGAGCAAGATTATTGAGCGACTTCTTTGCCATCACCTGAGAAAGCACTGCATTAAGGAGCCCTTCATCCTTCCGGAGTAGACTGGTTTTCAACGAGGGGTCTCCTGTGATTACTCTCTTGTGAAGCTGCAGGCTCATACCGTAGAGCATATGCAGATCAACAGAGCTACGGAGTTTATATTCCTGGCTTGCACACAGGCCTTTAACTGTGTGTCGCACAAACTCCTACTCGCCGTCAGAAGGAGTTCAGGTTTCCTGCCTCCCTGTGGCGATTGATTGGATACTATCTTAGCGGAAGATCTTTCGTTATACGGGTCGGCGAGAGCCTCTCGTCTCCAAAAGATACCGTCTACAGAGTACCTCAAGAGTCTGTACTGGGGCCAATACTGTTCGTCATATTCACGGCACCAGTGGTCTCAGTGAATACCTAAGATTGAACTGCATCAGGGTGAATCTGGCAAAGACGGACGCCATCATGATGTCGTTTTTGAAAGGGAAGAAGCCACTGCCCAAGACATTCAAGATGGAAACAGCAAACCGACTTCTCTTCAACTCTATTTTCTACCTTGGCGTCACTTTAGACAGGCACCTCACCTCTCTAGCCACTTCAGAGAGAGAATCAAGCTGGCCCGGCTGAAGTCGCATAGACATTACTACCTGATCACGTCGCCGCAGCTCTCACTTCGGCTGAAGCTACAAATTTACAAAGCCATTAGAAGACGAACCATGCCCTACGGTATACCACTGCTCCGGCACATGTTTGAAGTCTGGTGAGATCGATCCTGGTAATTACAGTCAATATTCACGGCTATTAATCTTCTACTAGGTCTGTTTCCTACTAGCTCCTCCTCTACTAACCCTATATCCTCTACTATTAATCCAAAAGAAACGTATATGTCATTTTTAGTACAATATGCACCTTGCCAAGCGGAGGATTCGTAGAATTTATGCTAGCCTAGGAATATTTATTGCCTCATAAATTATTGTCTTGCTCGTATTCGCCGTGCAGTTTTTTTTTCTGTCAGACAGGCACGGTCTGACAAGCCCGACTAGTCGGCGATCATATAATTTTACATCACAGCCTACTTGCATTGACGCAGTTTTTTTAATTAACACAGTTCGGCACTCTCACGGCGAACGTCTTGTGACAAGCTTCAAATTTCTTTTCCTTTGGTACCTACTGCTTCATATTTTTTACTTTGGCAGAATAGATATTTTTGTGGAATAATAAACAAGTGGAATAAATAAGTGGAAATAATAAACCATTGTGTAATAATTTGCAGCGTTTTCTAAAATATATTTATGAAGTCCAAATTTGAGTTGATAGTGACTGCATCACTTAATAGATATTTTGCTAAATGCATATTTTTGACTCATTCTGTAGGTTGTTCGGAACAATATTATGAAAAAATCATTGTAATATGATAAAATTGCTAAAGTTATAAAATTTTTACTTAAACTATGTTACGAACGCAATAGTTGTCGATATTGCAAAAACATCGTTTTTCGTACACTTTTGAAAATTAAAATCTGGAAAAGTTTTTTTACTATCAAATCTTGCATGGTAAACCAACCATAATAAGGATTATAAATAAGGATAGAAAATG
This sequence comes from Rhaphigaster nebulosa, assembly GCA_948150685.1. Taxonomy (NCBI): domain Eukaryota; kingdom Metazoa; phylum Arthropoda; class Insecta; order Hemiptera; family Pentatomidae; genus Rhaphigaster; species Rhaphigaster nebulosa. Next base: position 182,681,226 of record OX411306.1, read on the forward strand.
AAACTACTAAAAATAATTATAAATATCTGAGACCTTGGGTTTCATGCTCTGGATGATGTGTTATGGATTGGCTTGAAATCTAGTGAAACAGTGTTATCTTTACAAGTGACACTTGATTTAATTTTAATCAAACCTTACACAATATCAACAGAAAGATCACATTGAAAAGTAATGATTCACTTTCGGCCATTATTCTCACTTGGAACAGTGCCACACGTATTGGCCAGCCCTGAAACAACATACGAAAGACCCTCTTCAAATGTACAACCTTCCATTGTCACTGCGCGAAGAATACATTCACTCACAGCGAGATTTCATGGTCTGTGTCAATAAATAGAAATCTATGCCATCTAGTTACATTTTACCATTCAAACTTTAAAAGTTATTTTAAACATTTTGAACTATATAAAAACCACTCGATTGCGACAAAACCCAAATTTCTACATACTCCAAGAATTGAAAATAAGGGATCCTAAAAGACAATTTTTTATTTAATAAAATATTTTCGGGTGCAGTTGTTTTTTGCCATTAGTAAATTGTTTCTTCGACAGTGACGTGAGCGTTGTGTAGTACTGGTTATGTTGCGTTCAGTTAAGAAACTCGTACAATCCTCGAACTTTTCTTGTCAGATGTTAAATATAGGTCTAAGTGAGCTATCAATATATGTTAGAATGTTCATGTAACCTGCCAATGTTCATGCTTTGGATTTTTCTTTGGTTGCATCTTACACCGGAGTATATGACCGATCTAGCTGGACAATTAGGTATCGAAGTCCAATGTTTTGAAATGAATCTGAACTTGATCTTTATTAACTACAAAAAAGGATTAGGATTTTATTTTGAACACAGAATGAGCAATGAAGAAACAATCAGTGCCAATGTTTACCTTTATATGAACACCGATAAGTTGCTAATCGGTTTTCTAAAAGTTGAAGTTGAAAGTTGAAAGTTTTCTAAGAAAAAGTTGAAACCCACAAAAAACGGTTCGCTAACAAACCGAAATTTGCCCATACTTTTATTATATTGTTCTGCAGAAAACCCTAGAGGTTGTGATGTAACAGAAAAAAAACAAATAAATAAAAAAAATATATATATATATATATATATATATATATATGTATATATATATATATATATATGTATATAGATAGATAGATAGATAAAAAGCTTTATTGAAAAAAATTTACATCTAAAGAAACAAACAAATTCTCTGACAAGCCTTTGTTGACATGGTATAATACTGTCTGTCAAGAGTTGCCTATATATATATATATATATATATATATATATATATATATATATATATATACACAATTGTTATACAATAAGAAACATAAAAAAAACAGCTCACATACATCCTTTTGTTAATAATTTCTTAATTAAATACATATCAATTTAATAACAAAGAACATCCAATTTATAATTAATTTATTAATAATTTATCTTTAATACACTTGGTTTTTTATTTATTTTGTGATTTTTATTTATATATAAGAGAAGAATATTATGTGTTGTACTGCCGAATCAATAACATTCTGTAGCCATAAGCTGATATGTGGTACTGGTACAAACTGTTCCAATCCTTATCATTTAATAAGTCTATTAGTTCATGACGACTTAGTAATTAAAAATTAGTAAAGCTGGACTTTGTCACGATAAATAAATAAATAAGTAAATAAATATATATATATATGTATATATATATATATATATATATATATATATATATATATATATATATAAGTTAAGAGCCAGACCTAGTTAATAATAGAACTTAATCGTACTAGGAATATAACTCCCTAAGAGTATATAAGTAGGATTACTTGGTGAATAAAGTTAGTTCTTAACCAGCTCTTGTTGTGTTATCATTTAAAAACCTTTATTTTTTTAAAAGTATTCTAACCTGGACTCGTTAAGTTATATATATATATATATATATATATATATATATATATATATATATATATATATATATATATATAATTAAGGATTGATAAGTTATTTGTCTCGTCTATAAAAACTGAAGATGAATGTATAACATTTGAAACTATTTTTCAATAAAAATAAATTTATAGAAGAGACAAATAATTTATCAATCCCTAATTAGATTGATCCTTCTATACCACCATGCGTACGTATTTATATATCAGGCATCTCCAATTCTTTCATCGTGATCCTAGGAGTTATGAAACGGATAGAAAACGCAGTCCCGCCCCTCACCGCCGAACTTCGACCCAGTGCAATAATCTATTTTATTCGTGGAAAATGCGACTAAAAAGAACCTTCGAAATTGGGCCATTATTAGCTAAGATATAGCCTATTGAACTTTGTAAACTACCGGCTAGCGTGGCCCTTGGCCTTCCGCAATTACAGACTCCTACTTTCCCCGCATCTCCACTCCATTCCTTCTTTGGAATCTTTCTGCACTTCCTCCAACTTCTTGGTCTTCTATTTTTCTTTTTCTCACCAAAGTGCGCCTCCAGCATTTTCCTTGGTACCTTTTCACCCTCCATTCTTATTGTATGTAATGCCCATCTCAGCCTACTTGCTTTGATACAGTTTCTTTGGAACACTCTTAGTTTACGACAATCATCTTGGTGCAGCACCAAGTTTCTGTTCCATAGGTGCCTACTGGTTTTATAAGAGATTTATATCATTTTAGTTTCGTTGCTTTAGACAACAGTTGAGACTTGAGAACTTTCAGGTTTGCATCGTTTTATTCATTGTCCATCATTTTTCTGCTGTTAATTTTTTTGCTGAACTTGGTAGATATGTTTTATAAAGGATTCTCCACATGTTCCTATGGAAACCGGTTAACTTTTACATAGTTATTTGATAGCTTGAAAGCGTTACATCTTCCGAAACACTCCATATGCCCATTTGAAAGATTACACTCAACAATCACTACTATATATTATTACGGTAGTATAGATCCCTTTTCCGGCTCTCAGGAGCGATGGATTTTGACGAATGAGGTATCAAAAGAAAGGGAATTTCACAGAGAAGTGACGAATCCCGATTTTGTTTCTTAAATTCTTACTAGGACTTGAATAAAAGTGATGAAAAAACTGGAAGGTTTCAAAACTTTGACGACTGAGAGTCGGCGGATCGAGACGGGATAAGTTGGGTTTTAAAGATTTTGACGCGGGCATCAAGATCATGCATGGTCCCTTGGACCACACTGGTCCAGCGTTTTAAAGTTTAAAAACCTACCGTTTTTGAGAGAATGCACGATATAGGTCCGCACGGGCCCTATGCCATCTTGCGTACGTGTCGTTGTCATGGCAACTTTATATCAATTTGAGTCTGTTTACAAAAACTTTTAATGAGTGGGAAATTATATTTTGTTTCCATGTCCAACCCTTAAGGTAACTGTTAAGTATAAATACTACATATAGAAAACGGTATAGCTGAATCTAATTGCCTAACTGCTAAATTAAAGAGATGTTTTCCAGTGAGATAAGCTTTAAATACTTAATAAGTATGAACTGTAACTTCAACATAGTCATTACAAACTATGTAGCTTCACCAAATATGTGTGTTAAATAAACTTTCTTAATAATATTATATTGTTTATACGAATAAATATGATTCCCTAATATCGCTTATACTTGAAATTAGGGATTAGAAGATATCTATAGCGAGAGTTCTCGCTCGGGTATACTAGTCAGTACTATATATTATTACGGTAGTATAGATCCCTTTTCCGGCTCTCAGAAGCGATGGATTTTGACGAATGAGGTATCAAAAGAAAAGGAATTTCACGGAGAAGTGACGAATCCTGATTTTGTTTCTTAAAATCTTACAGGGGCTAAAATAAAAGTGATGAAAAAACTGGGAGGTTTCAAAGATTTGACGACTGAGAGTCGGCGGATCGAGATGGGATCAGTTGGGTTTTAAAGATTTTGACGCGGACATCAAGATCATATACGTTCCTACAGAGCGTATTGGTCCAGTGTTTTAAAGCTTAAAAACCTACCGTTTTCGAGATAATGCACGATGTAGGTCCGCACGGGTCTCATGCCATCTTGCATACGTGCCGTTGTCATGGCAACTTTATATCAATTTGAGTCTGTTTACAAAAACATTTAATGAGTGGGAAATTATTTACTGTTTCCCATGTCCAACTCTAAAGGGCACTGCTATGTATGAATACTACACATTGAAAATGGTAATCTAATTACCTAACTGTTAAATTGAAGAGATGTTTTCCAGTGGGGTAAGCTAATTACTTATTAAATATGAACAGAAACTTCAACATAGTCATTACAAACTATGTAGCTTCACCAAATATGTGTGTTAAATAAACTTTTTTGTTAATATTATATTATTTACAAGAATAAATATGTTTTCCTAATATCGCTTATACTTCTAATGTATTAGGGATTATGTGAGAGTTCTCGCTCGGGTATACTAGTAAAAAAATATTTTTTGAATGTTTCCTTCAATTCATGAGTCCAATATTACTAATTTTGGGTTGAGAAAAACGAATATGACAATGAAAAAATATATCAAGAATGGGTCGAAATATTTAATATTAACAAATTTAGACAAAATTACGAATTTCATTTCATCAGAAGCTAACAACATTGAAAGTCTATTTGAAATTTTTAAATGACGGTTACATTGCATAAAATACATGGCAAGTTGGATCAGAAGAGCATTATGAGGTGGTTTCATGACTTCGTTATCTTTTAGACTGTCTTGTGAGTTCCGGAGCATCACTATACACAAACCAACAGTAATCCGCAAGCATTATTTTATTCCAACGGCCCTGATATCTTTGTTCCATTAGAGAAATATCCTGATGGAATCGTTCTTCGTACTCATCACTGACAGCTCCATAACTAGGAGGGAAAAAGTCTAGATGGGAGTGAAGAAAATGGATTTTAAGTAACATGTTGCATCCAAGTTGACAGTGTTTTCGTAGAAGTATTGTCACCAACTGAGCATAGTTTTCATCTCTTTTGTTCTCCAAAAAGCAATGAATAACTCCCTTGAAGGCCTTTCAAGCTTCCTTTTCTTTCTCCTCCAAAGCTCGGTCAAACGTCGGATCTTTTACAAGTTGTCGAATTTGTGGCCCAACAAAAACACCTTATTTAACTTTTGCATCACTGAATGTAGAAAATTTGTCTTTTAAATATCTAAAGACTTTTCCTTCTTGGTTCATACCTTTGACAAAAGTTTTCATCAAACCGAGTTTTATATATAGTGGGAGAAGAAAAATATATTTTGGATCAACGAGAGGATCGGAAACAACGTTTTTTCCCATTACAGTTAAGATTTCTTGCAGGCCAGTCTGCTTGAATATGATGTGATAATGAAGAATTGTAGGTCAATTTCCTAGGTAAACCAGCTAATTGACATTCTGAGAAATCAGATGCCAGTAGAATCAATGTAGGGTTAGGATCCGAAACTCGGGTGAGTTAGATTGTATCGATCGGTATCAGATACTGAAGCAGTTGATACAGATACTCGCGTTGATACAGATGCTCGCGTTGATACAGATACTCGCGTTGATACAGATGCTCGCGTTGATACAGATGCTCGCGTTGATACCGATACGACCTTGGCAGTATATACGTATCTGATGTAAAGGTATCAGATACAAAAAACCATCCGTATTCAGATACAAGAAATTCTATTATCAACCCATCCCTATAACATATTGCCCTATGACATATTGCGCTACTGTCGCACCTTGCCTACCATTCTGAATGGGGAATTCTGATTAGACATGTGATTTTTGGTCTACTTAAGAGTCCGTAGACGCCTATTCGTCAACCCAGTACCTATAGACGACGTCCTTAATTAGGATGAAATATACCTGATATAAGGAAATGTGGAGAAGGAAGTGCCTAAATTCCTTCCCCTTTGAGTTTCAGCTAATCTCCTATAGTTGGAAGATTATTGTGTAAATATAATCAGTAACTATTAATTTTTATCACAAGAGAATAAATAATTGATATTCACCTAAAAATAAAGACTTATATTGTTATCAACCAACCCTGATCACTCCAAAACTTGAAAATTCTTACATCTTATTGAAGGAGGACTCAATCCCCAGCACAACATCGATATTTAATCCAGAACTGCGATCTCTCAAATTAATCTAAAGAAAAAACGTACAGTGTTCTTTGCTCGTATAGTTCAAATAAATTGTTTTAGCTTTTTAATGTATTCCTTAATTATGGATTATCCCTTCATGCGTTCAGTTCGTTATAACTGAAGCATGTTCCTTGTATTGTATAAGGTAAAAATATAAAATAATCCTTAAATCATCCGAATATCACTTTATATTCGGAATTAAAACCCAATTTAAAATTAGATATACTATGCTATGAGTTCGGTCTTAACATTTTCATAAATCAATATTTCATTGTCCAGAGAGAATAGTTAATCTCCAAAGCTTGGATTATGCCATAAGCTGCGATGGAAGGTCAATTAGAGCGGCCTCTTTGATAATATCAGATTAGTAATATACTCCAGGGAAAATTGTCGCATTTAAAAATGAAGAACGACTTACGTTCGGCATTCTCTCCTAATGCGTCGTCGACATTGAACATAAATTGTTTTTGTCCGTGAAGCATGATTTCATTTTCAAGGAAAAAAATAAATTAAATACGGAATTGAACGATAACTTTTCATTTAAGAAATGAGAAATAAAAGGTCTGAAGATTGAATTGAAACGGAATTGATCCATGTCGATTACAAAATCCCTCAACAATGATTCCATTATTATTATTATTATTATTTTCAAATATACCAATTGATTTCGGTCAAAAAGATCAAAGTGTTTCAGTAAAAAAAAATTATTATATATATATATATATATATATATATATATATATATATATATATATATATATATATATATATATATATATATATATATCACTTGCACAGGATAATAACCCTTATTAAAGTCCTCTTTTTTTTTAATTGTTTATTATCTTCACATAGGCGACGTTTCACGTTTAGTCCATTCTTAAGCCTGTCATATATGAACCAAACATGAATTTAGAAAAAGCCAAACAATCAAACATAATACAAACTACTTTTTATTAATTATCTTATCTGATGGTATGAATTATCCTACTCCGTCATAACATAACACAAATTCATGCAGATCTTAATTTATAAAATCTTATCAGAACGTAAAAGTGTAAAAGATGTAGTTAATTTCAAAACTGATATGAAGGGAATAGGGCAGTACTACGTGGATATTTTAAATAAATTAAACTTTTAAAAGAGATAATAAAAAAATTATATGGAAAAATGCAATTACTAAGATGTTTTTTAATAGGAGTGTGAATATTATGTTGTGTGGATTATATAAATCTTTAAGAAACAAAATTTAAACCAAACAAAATCACCTTTTGGTGATCTGCTTGTATGTAACATTAGCCCCATCGAGTTTTGACCAACTCACTACAACAATTATCTGGTTGTTTTAAAGCAATTTTCGAAAGAAAAGAACAAACAAAAAAGTTATAACTGTAGGTAAAAATATGCTTCTAAAAAATTACCATAGGCATAAATGTTATGATATTCTACACCAATTTAAAGGATTTTCTCTGTTGAATCATACCCGGAGAAAAGAGTTGAACTGAATTGAGCAGAGAAAACATTCATGGTATCAAAAATTACTTGATTATCTCTTACCACGGAGACAAATAAAACATAGCGAAAATTCATGGATCGTTAGCATTTCGAAACTGACAAACTCAACTGAAATAGCTTTTAATTTTGGCACCTTTTCGTTGTGCAAGCCATTATTACTCACATCTCTTTTACATGAAACATTTTTTTCTCAAACATTACGTCTTCACGACTCGACTGACCGCGACATCCACCTTACTCTCAAGTGATTCACTACCACAGATGGCTCACTGTATATGGGAACTCAATTCGGAAAATTAGGTTAGGAAAAGTCGTTGGAACTGAAGCCAGTCCATAAAGCTGAGTTTTTTCATCAGTGTTCTTTGTCGAAACGAGTCAAAATGGATTCAGAGATGGTCAGAATGGAACGTATTTCAGTTGAAATCTCAAAACCGAAAGTTTTTGCGATTACAATATTACGTACACGGAAGTAAAAATTGACCGAAAAATTTCGTTTTCTTGGACATTGTAATCCACTGATCGCCTCTTATTGTTCTTAAATCCAATTAAGATTTATACCGCTTTAATCCTTAGGCTATACTCATAAATTTTCAAAGAAAATGACCGTCTTGTCTTCAGTTTTGTCTTTGCATTTGGATACGCCATTGTTGGAAACGTGTGTTTTTCCGTTACCGAAACAACTCGTTTGGTGAGGCGAATTGAAGATGAAGGTGCTCTTTCTGAACGGACTGTGAATAGATGGTACCAGAAATTTGAAATGTTGACATCAATTTCGGAAGGAAAGTTAGGTCGGAACGAACATCATCATTCGATGAGGAAGCTCTACTCTTTTGTTGAGGCAGACCCAACGAGTCGAGAATCGGCAGGAGAGTTTGGAGTTTCCCAATCCCACATAAATCGTGGGCTGCCGAAATTGGGAAAAGCGAATCATTCATCAAGAGTGGTTCTCCATGAGTTGGCCAATGAGCAGGCACGATGTTCGAGTATAAATTTGTTATCAATTTTTGAAGAACCTAAATGAGCATCGTTTCATTAAAAGGATTGTTATTTAGGATGAAAATGTGATATTGGAGAAATCCTGAGACCAAGAAACAATGGGGAGACAGCAATTAGACAGGTCAGTTTGTCATTAAGCAAGCAATTAAAAAAAAAAAAACATAAAACAATGCTCCTAGAAGGACTGGAATTTTGATTGATTGATTGAATTTTCATTGATTATATTAGCTATAGCGAAAAATTCTAATCTATATTTTCTACTTTTATGAAGAACTCATAATGGAGGGTTCTGATGGCTAGCGCAAACATTTTATGTATTCGCTGTGTGGATTGTAACGTGTTCATGTAACGAAGCCAGGGGCCATCCAAAAAGCTATTATCTGATTCATTGATAATTTTGTTTTTTGATTCAGAAAAGTCTAGCTCTACATGGAAGGGTATGAGCGTAACAAGCATGTTGTCGAAAATCTTTTTTTCTTCATTTTGGATAAAATGCATCATTTTCGCTATGTCTAGATCATAGCTGCAGACAATACTATAATGCCCACATTCATCAACAAATTTCTGGGCCATATTTAAAGTGTGCTGAACCACACTAAATGAAGTGGGCGATACATGAAATAGTAATTTATTGAGTTGAAGCCAACCCACATTGCCACGTCTGGAATAATAGATACATGTCTATATCTCGGTCCGGCTTTGAAGTAATTGACTCAATATCCATGGTCACAGTGCAAGACGGTTTCGGCTTTTTGATATAACGTTAAACTTAGTCCACAATTTCTCCAAAGGTCCTGCTTCTTTTTTTCTGGATGACGTGTCTTAGACTTTGTACTCATGTTTTTTTAAGCATTTTGCATATGCTCCTATGAAAACCGGTTCATCTTTGATTAGTTTTTGATAACTTGAAAACTATCCATCTCTCGGAGCTTCCAAAATTTCATTTGCAAGATAATTTAATTGTCTACAAAGCTATTCATAAGAGAAAACAAATCTTAATCGGACTAATAGCGCAGATATAGCAAACATATTTTGTATTGAACTTTAACTCAAAGCGATAGGAAGAGTCGTCTGAGAGGACATAACAAATATTTTTTATGTATAACTATTTGGAAATAATAAACCATTGTGTAGTGATTTGTTGTTTTCTAGTTATGGTTGACCCAGGATAGTTACATTTCTCTTTTGTTTAAAAAATAACAGCGAGCGTAACAGTCCAGAATACGTTTTTTTGAATTTTCAACAATTTTATTGGTACTAAAAAGTATCGATAGAAAAATTATGGATAGTCCTTAACTTCGTAATTACCTATAGAATAAACTGGTGTCGCGTAATATAAATTATATATTGGAGGATAGTTTTAAATGATTAAAAAAAACTTTGTCCGGCATATCCCTAACTCGTGAAAAGATTTGGCAAAATGGTGGACTAGTAATCGATGCAACTCGATGGCAGGAAGATGGTGGATGAGACAGATACCTCAGTAATTGAATATCAGTTTAGATTTATTTTGGGTTTCCGTCATAGCATGTAGTCTCAAAAAGACCGTTACTCAATAATTAAAATGTTGCGTATTTTTATTCAGCCTAACGCGCATATTATTTAATAAATGAAATAATATTTTATCAAGTAACATTTAAAGTTGAGATCCGTAATTAATTCCTTTTGAGTACATTTTTATTAGTTGAATAGGTTACGCAATATTTAAAATTGTAGTTTGAAAATTTACGATACTCTAACGCGCGTAACGTTTTGGAAAGCGAGGCCTCTGTACAGTTTATTTTAGAAGGTATATATATATATATATATATATATATATATATATATATATATATATATATATATATATATATATATATATATATAAATATATATATATATATATATATATATATTCTATTTTATTATATATATGTATATATTCTATATACTTTATATGGTACTTAAATGTTTATGAAATTTATTTGTTCCTGAATACGTTCTAAAATAAACTTTACGAGGTCTCGCTTTCCAAAATGTTAATATTAGGTATATTATGTATATTAGGTATATATTGTATATGTATATTAGGTTGGTAAAGAGTAGCCATTTTGTTTACAGTTAACATTAGATCTATATTTTCCTAGCCAAGTTTAATTGAAGAAAAAGAAAAATTTGAAAACATGGTCTGTATTTCAATTAATTTTCATGAGTGCTACGGTAATAATTTACTCTCTCTAAATGTAATGTTTGGAACATTCAATCAATTTAGTATGAATTTCCCTAAAAATAAATTTGGCTTGCACAATGCTCTCATAAGCTCAATTTTATTTTAGTTTATTTATTTTTTTTCATCCTTTCCATTTCCGAAAACCCATATCAATTTTTGTAATGTGCTGCAAAAGTACATAGATGCTGGAGTATTTGCTAGAAAAACCCAAGAAAAAATAGAAAACAAAAAATTGATTTTCATAACGTGATGCTTGTAACACTGAAAAATGAGTTTGCCATTTTCAAAAAATCGTAGCTAATCAATAAAATGTCAAACGTGTGTGGACTTTAAGGTAAGTTTCCAGTAATTTTATTTTTCTGATGTTATCAGCCATCAATAAAACAAAATGGCAGTTTATTTGAGAATGGCCTATTTAATTTAATGGTGTCCGCATCTTCGTCTAACTGTACCAAATCATCAGCATATCCGAGAGCTCAATATCTTGACAACTGATAAATATATCGCTTAGCTCAACTAATCTTTTCTGGAAGAAAACCATGCAGAAGCGGATTTGCTGTACTGCCGACCATGGCAGATTATGCCGGCCTCTCCAGCCCCTTCAATCTCATATCTTTTATATATGTACATAATTAAAAATTGATAACTTTTTCATTTATGTTTGCTTAATTGGCGTGTTTTTTTACTTACAAAGTCGTTTTAATTTATAAACATAATTTCACTCAAATATTGCCGCTCCCCGAAAATTGACGCTCCAGGTAAGTCTCTCTGTGTATAAATCTGCTACTAAAGCCATGGGTAATAACCTACTTTTATTTCTAACCATCATAACAAGTATGTTTAAAATAAGAAACAAGTTGTGTCCTTAAACTTTACTCAGAGCACGGCCATATAGGCAACCAAGCGAGGGTGGAATGGTTGGCGATTTTTTTTTTTTTTTAAGTTGCCTTTTACTAATATCAACTACAACATCCCTGTGCCTGTTTCCCGTAAGTTTTCGGAAGACTAAGTCGAAGCTACTAAAGGGTATTATTGATATTGTAAAATGGGAATAGCAATTTCAACAGTTGCTAGCCTGTTTCCCACCGTTCCACCCATTCCGACTGACGTGACGTTCACAAACTTTACACAATGAGAAGGGAGTCTATAAACGATTAGTCCGGTCAAATTAGCCATCAAATTACAAAATAGGAGGAAACAATCTCGAAGTTTTGAAACTTAGTATACTTGCTCATTTCAGTGTCTTGTACAATATGCTATAAATCCCCGAGGATGGGGGTTGGGCGCAAGAGGGAGGTATAATTTAAAGGTCTTTTCTTAAAAATTTCGAAAAATATCGAGTTACACTGAAACCGTATCGTGTGAACGAGGCCAAAAGTCGTTCCGAGTACTGTAATCTGTAAGGCTCCCAAACATTATGATTTTTTCTATACGGACAAATTTAATTTTATTTGAAACTAGCAAGTCACTAATCAGGTAAGTTTTGTTTAATTTAATGCTTAAACAAATAGTAACAATGGGATGATGTGGCGACAATGGCAGGGGGGTGACGTTGGTTTGGTTTAATAGTTTGGTGGCCTTAAGTTGGAGGACAGGGAGAGGTAAGATTATGAGACGCAAAATTTTTTTTCGCCTGGGCCAGAAAACCTAGAGCCGTCCCTGACTTTAGAAAAGAGAAAAAATCCGGTGAATTACGTTACAGACTGCCAAAGTTACATGAAAATACAATTTAATTTATTTTCCTCGAGATTGATTTTTTTGTTTTTTTAAATAATTTTGTTGGACTTATGCTATTGAGAAAGTAAAATTATTTACAGAAATGAAAATAACCTATTGACGAAGTCATTAATTTCAATGCTTGATAGGTATTAACCAGAGCCAAATAGACTTTGTGGTAAGCCAATTGAATAAATCAATAACATTCTTAAGAATGAGAAAAAAAAAAAAAAATGAATTGAGTAATCACGACAGAATCAAGGATAAATCTCTTTTCATTGAATCTTAGTAATGAATAATGAGTAATGAATCTCTTAAAAGTATTCACTCTTATAATGTTAGTAATTTTTTTTTTATTTACGTGACATTTTCTGTTGAAAAATAATAACCGTGTGTAACTGAATTTTGATATCTTTCGGAAATATTTGATGAGTAATAAACAGAAATGATTCGAATTCAATATTAATAATCGCCTTCTTCTTTACCAGATTTATATTTGTTCTTAATGTTACCTATTAGAAAAGCACAAGTGAGTGGTGTCCTGGCGGCGTGTGGGTAGAGCAGTCCGACCAGGATGAGGCAAGAAGTGAAGAGATCAGCGAGTGCGATGCTTCCGAGGAGCATGTAGGCAGCTCTTGGCTCAGCCTTCCCCAGGAGCAGCCCCGAGGACAAGAGGACAGCACCGTTGGCGATGGCCGAGGGTACGCAGAGAGCAATGATGCCCCAGGTATAGGCCAGTCTCAGAGCGTCTTCTTCCATCGTTGTGAAGCTTGTGACTGTCTCTATCGCTCGGAAATTACGTAACTTTATATCAGTTTTCGCAGATAAGCACCGATATTCCGAACGAAATGTCTTGAACATGAAAGGTAAATTAAATTAAGGTCAACTCGATGATTATTAAAATTCTATTGTTGATGGTAATTGAAAATAATACGTATATACCTACCATCGTAGGTTTATTGTTTTTTGTGTACTCCTTGATAAGATTATTTTTTTTCTTTCCTTACCTGCATTTAGACAATACGGGATTTCCGCTATTTAGTTGCGGACTTTTGACCATATATGCTATTGAACTTCATGAAATACACATTAAAAACATAAAAAGTACATATTATTTATGTACATTGTGCTTGTAGGGTATTTCGAAGCAAATATTTAAGATCAGAGTGAAAGGGAAAATGATGAAGAATATGAAGATAAATGACGAAAATAAAGTTGAGGATGTGAACTTCAAAACTCTTTACTTCCATTTTTTATTACAATTGAGATATCAATGATTACTTTTATTCACTGAATGAAGAGTCTAAATCAGGTTTTGGTTTGTAAAAAGTTTAAATGTCAGTCAAAGTAGTCAGTTGAAATCTCCTGGCCCGTCCTTCATCATTCTCGGGTGCTGCTCAGAGTCATCTATTGAATATAGAACAGAAGGAATAAATGAGGAAGAAATTACTTGGTTATTTATACTGTTAGTCAAGATTTAGACGTGGAAGGGATAATATTATACTTTAGGCGCGGTAATTTATTTTTTGAAATAAATTGGCATGGGACTTTTTTAATGGACATATCTCGCGGTTTTTAATACTTTTTTTTTGAAAAGTTGTTGACCGACTTCAATTATTTAATAGCCATTTTTCTTAGTTTGAAACGCTATTATGTAATATTTTTATTTTTCTTCAGCAAACTTTTTTCAAGTCGTAAACGTGAAAAAATACTTTTCGACACATTTAAGTGTTTTACGGCACAGAACGTAGATTATCGCAGTTAATCATCTTAGCAATGCTTGAAATGCAATGCAGGTCGTGAACATATCCTCTATTGTCTTCAGAGCAACGCATATGGAAAGGGAGCAATACATATTTGACAAGGTAACTGTCTGAACTTATGTGGAAGAAGGCTTTCCCCGAAGGATTGTAACCTCTCGGCTTACATTGCGCCCAAAAGTGTTTTTCTTCTTCGTCCAAGGATTCTTCATCTAGGGTTTCAGACTGAAGACCCGAGAAATCGAGTTCGACGTTCCATCTGAAGGTCCGTGTCGAGGATATCGTATTCATCTCTGTCCACCAGCACAATTGTGCAAGAATTGAGAGGCCTGCCTTTCTGCAGCCAGTTTCTTGAGCAGGTTTTGGTGCGCCTGCACGCCACCAGCTTCAGCAATGTAGAAAAATCAGTAGTAATTGGTTCAAGACCATTTCTGGTTCCCTTCCAATCACACTCTTCCGCATGTTCGTTAAAATTGTTGATTTCTTAATGATGTAATTGGTCTGTTTTAGTTGAAGCTATGACTCGAAATTAGTTCTGGCTTTCAAAAGGCATCGCAAGATCCTAAAACTCTACTAATATCGATGAACTGAAAAAGATTAGATTGAACAATTTTACAAACTAAGTTCGAGTTTTAAAAAAAAACAATAGTCTTTCCAAACCTTTTTTTCTTTGACTTAATTTTCTTCTTCTCTCACTCTCACTCTCTCATTCTCACTCTAACTTTCACTCTCACTCTCCCACTCTCACACTCTCTCACTCATTCTCACTCTCACTCACACTCTCACTCTCTCACCCTCCCACTCCCTCTCCCATTCCCCCTCCCACTCCCACTCCCCCTCTCACCCCCACGAGATCCGATTTTTCGGCAGCTCCAATGATAAACCTTCTTTAATTCAGTTAATCTGCCATCTCATTTCCATGTATACCATAGTGACTTGGTATCCATTGAAAGACCACCTTACCACCACGAAGAAGTAATTCCTCTGCAATGCGTTGATAACTCAAAATTTCCAGAGCATGGGACCCATTGGGCTGAGTAACAGCGATGATAGCTGCTTTGGAATCTACAAACAGCACAATGTTCGAGAGGTTTGGCAACACTAGTTGGCGAGAATTTCACTGTCAAAATTTGTGACCCATTTTCCAACTGGCCTCGAAACGGTGAAGAGATGTGAGAATGCGCCTACATCTCCATTTATGTTGTTTGCTGAGTAGAACCATCAGTATACAAATGTGTCTAAGGAGGTCACGGGACTAGCACACTCAGTGCCATTTGTGCTAAGTAACTGCTTTGTATCCAATTGTAACATTTGTGTTAATTGAAATTATTAAAATTATTACTGCTTTAATTATATATTGTTTAAAATTATTCTTGTTGTTTATTTCCGGTGGTCTGGGAAAGTTGCATCTAAAATAAAATAATTTAAATTACGGTAAGAGCCCGACCTCAACTGAAAAGGATATTTTGGGAGTTTGTGTATCTCTTCATCGAGCGTAGAGAGTGAAAGTTGATAGCTGTGGTCTAGTTAAAGCAGTAATAATTGAAATTACGACAAGGCCCGACCTCAATTCAAAAAGATCCGTTAGGTTTTTATATATCTCCTGAGCGAGTGCAGTCAGCGGAAGTCGACAGCACTAATAATTTTAAATAATATCTAATTAAAGTATAAGGTCAATAAATGAATAGGGTTTCTTTAATTAATCATACTATAATTCTAAATCAAGTAAACTAATAATGGTTTTATTTTTAAAACATTTTTATATCAATCATTACAATACAATTTTATAACAAATCAATATCCTATATTTTTTTTAAATATCAGTTTACTTGTTATAGAAGTTTATTTAAGAAAAGAATTGGATTAAAATTAACTTCAATAGATATCAACTTGTTGAAGAGCAATATTCACAAAAGTGCTGAAAATCATTAATAATCCCAATCCAGCTGGCAGGTCTGAACTTCCAGCATTCACTGAAACAGTTGTAAGATATATTTTAGCATTTCTATAAAAATGGAGAGATTGAGCCTAATGAAAAACAAAATTACATAAATGCTGCAAAGACTATTTCTTTGAATAAGGTAAAAGCTAACCAATTTAATCCTTAAGTCAGGCCTCTATTTTTTGGAGCTGGTATCAATAGAATTCCAATTCCAACTGTAGAAGGTAAAATTTTATTTGTAACTCAAATGGTGCAAATACTGATTTTAATAATTTAGGTAACACAGCCCTGGACACTCTATGAAAAATTTCTAATTAACTTTTGATAAGCACTATTTAGAAATGTGCTGTATTAAAAATACAGAATAAAAAGATTCTTTGTGAAATAATAAAAAATACCCTTATTTTAAATAAATTTTCAAAAATACCACATAGGACACTATACACTCTTTAAAACAGGGTCTGTCATTGCTTTATTCTCCTGCTCATGATGTTTTTATTTTTACCAAAAGTATGTTTTGTAATTTTTTTATTAGTGCTGTAAAATTATTTTCTTCTAGTATATATTTCTGGATTATTCATTTTAATGTTTATTTTATTTTTATTTTCAGAGACAGTTCCATTTCATATTTAATTACAAAATTGTTTGGTTGATTTACACTTTTTTTTTGGTAAAGCTTTGTTGTATTTCACAAAAATGTTTTTTATTCTATATTTTTGTGTTACTTTATTGACTAGAAATAGTAAATTTAGTCATTTCATTCTCAAACCACTTCTTTGTTGAGGAAATCTACTTCCACCTCATACTTTTTGGTAAATCAAGAGCCAATTCTAGACAAAATCCAAATGAAACCTCGACTTCATTTATACAAAATTAAAGCCAAACAAAAGCAGAAGCTCTCCAAGAAGTGGGGTGTCTCTAGTCCAGCAGGGGAATGAGAAAAATACTTACAAGTGAAGGGAAAGTTTAAAGAAAAAATAATAAAAATTTTTGCTATTGGTATCCCCAAGTCCTCTTACAATGGATTTAGTTAAGCAAAACTATATTTCTTAAAGAGAATTTTGTCTACTTACTATTCAACACAAATTTGGGTATATATTTCCCCCATTTCGACCCCTCCAGGGAGTCAGGAGGTTGTCCCCCCGAAATTTGTGCAGACTCTGCAGATCTTTATTTCTACAACCGAGGCAAAGTAATAAATTTCATGAATGTACAAATTTAGAATGTTTATTTGGTTAATCCTGGATTATTTTACCTTCACTAATAATGATTTCCTATTTTCTGATTTGAAAATTTTTATTTTCTTAAATATAAAATTTCTTATTAGTTACAGCAGGATAGTTAACAATGACCAACCTATGCAGAGATTTAAGTCCTCATGGTATCCTGGTGCACATTGGCAGTATCCAGACAAACATAGAACAGAGTTTTGGTAATTATCTCCAATAAAACATTGAGAATTGTTTCTGCATTCATCATGTAATCCTGAATAAAGTTATCAATAAATAATTATGCAGACTTACTAAAAGACAAAAGAAAGAGAGAGAGCCTTCACAGTAAAAATCTTATAGTAACTTACGTTTTGATGAAATACACCAATTTTCAAAATGATATCCAGGGTGACAGACACATTGTTCATTAAAGCAATGGCTGTGATCACCTAATCTTTCTTTGCATTGGAAATCATGTTCACATTTATCTTTAATATTGTGTGCTGCTGTAAAAAACAAAATAAATAAAAAATCATATTTTATTTTTTTATTAATATTCACTAGATCTGAGGAAATGTTCTTGGCATGTTTTACTTGGTAAACATTTAGTTTGCTGTGAATCTGGTACGAAGCCTCGATCACATATACATCTGTCATCCTTACAGATAGAATTAGGAAGAGTAGAACAATCATATTTTGAATGACAGTGTGCTCCAATCACTAAAATTGATCAAATATCATGTTATATTTATTACAATTAAGACTAGATTCATTTTATTGTTATATTAAAGATAAATTGACATAAAAATAGAATAAAATTACAAATAAATTAATGTTTCTTATTATTGTATATTAATTGTTATGCTGACGACTTTGACATAATGGCCAGATCTAAACGAGCCCTAAGGGAAGCATTTCTTGCCCTCGAGGAAGCAGCAAAAAAAGTTGGATTAAAAGTAAACCAGCAAAAAACAAAGTATATGCAGGGTAGGTTGGACGGCTGGAAAACCACGATAAGTATTTTGAGGTAGGACAGTATAGATTCCAGGTGGTGAACAACTTTATCTACTTGGGAAGCGAGATAAATTTTCAAAACGGCCGATATCTACCAAGGAAGACAAAAATCAGTCTATACAAAACTATAGACCGTTCAGTACTAATTTATGGCTCGGAGGCATGGGCCATTAAGAAGGCGGATGAAAAACGGCTCTTGGTGTTCGAAAGGAAGATATTGAGGAGGATATATGGACCCATCAAAGTAGGCGAGACATGGAGAAGACGAAAGAACCTGGAACTGTACGGGCACTTTGAAGATAACGAGATCTCCAAAGTCATAAAATTGGGAAGACTTCCAGAATGGATGATGGCGAGATTCTAAAGAAGGTGGCCACAGAAGAGATCTTTGGGACAAGGAGAGTGGGACGACCAAACGTAAGGTGGATGGATGGTATGGCTGAAGATGCTTGGACTCTTCTCGACATGCGGGACTGGAGGACTGCTACAGAGGACAGAGCCAATTGGTGGAGGCTACTTGAGGTGGCCAAACTCAGTGACAAGTTGTTGCGCCAGTTAGGTGTATATGTATGTGTATGTATTGTATATTAATGCAAACAATGGATGATACTTGCTATTATAGTAATGTATTAGAATAATTTAGGAAAGAGAAATTGAAAATGATTCAATAGAAATCACAGAAAAATGGCAAGATCCCAACCTGAAAGGAGTTATTTTATCAGATTGGAGCTAAGAAAAAATACCTGTAGGTTAATTACATAGGTCAACAAATTTGAACTTTTTTTAAGTAACATTGATGAAAATACGTGTTGTATGTAAAGCATTTTGTAGCCATAAATCCGAAAATGATAAGTTAATTACTGTAATATGTACAGTTTTTTTTTGTTTCAGGGTATGGGTGGAGGGGAAAAAAAGGATATCACATATTTTTGCAATCTAATATATATTTAATATAAACTTGTAAAGCTCGTTAAATCTATGCAATGAAATTACTAAGGATTATGTGAATAAAAAATATATCATATGGGATTCTATATAGCAGCCAACTAAATGAAGGCTTAATAGTGAGAGTATGGTTGACTATGGAAAATGCATGTAGGAGAAGCTTGGTTGGATGTGCCGTCAATGAATTTTAGGCCATTATCAGGGCTAAGAAAAAAATAAAGAAACAAAACAAGATAACAATAGATGTAAAAAAACATAAAAACATTAAGATTTTTTTTTTTTTTTTTTCTTAGCCCTGATGATGCCCTTAAACTTAGGTCGAAATATCGGTGTACAATCTAATAAATTTTTTCTTATTTATGTGTTTATTCATTGGTCGCACATGCAACCAAGTTTCTCCTACATGAAAGAAAGCATATTTATTGGACTTTAAATCAAGAAGCTTCCAGGTGATTTCCGTTTCAGGAAAAATTAAATAAAAAGGGTTTGGTACCTTGGAAGTGTTATCAATCTTGCAAAAATCATGACAACTTGTGTTATATAACAGACCATGCCTTTATATAAGAGTACAATCTCCTCTTATTGAACTAGCTGAGATTTTCACTTATAAATGCTTAGATTTTGAGGCAATATGGTCTTTATCCAACCATGCTTAGACCAAAAAAATTGTTTTGATTTTTTTTTTTTTTTTATATTTATCTTTATTTCCAGATCGGCTTGGAGAACCTTACAAGGTTTTTTTAACAAATAACAATATTTTTAGCAAATGGAAAAGGGGGGATATAGTCTCAGGCAAGAGACATCTCTAACGACCCATATTGCTTATAATCATGGAATAATTTGAGATAAACTATAATACTAAATTAAATAGAACAGACAATGTAGTGATAATGATAAACTGAAAAATTAAAAAGATAATATTGTAAGACAAAAAAATAAATAAAATATGATAGGAAAAAATAAATATACGATTAACAGAAAATAAATAAATATTTTGAATTTAAAAACTTGCTTCACTAATTAATATTGATATAATTTTAAATAGCGATTTCAATCTATTAAAAAAAAAAAAAAAAGAACGACTTTGAGAAATTCATTGGTTTTCCCTTTAAAATTATTTTACTTTTCAACCTAAATTTAAATAAATTTATATATATATATATATATATACATATACCAATTTATTTAAATTTAATTGAAATGTAATATATATATATATATATATATATATATATATATATATATATATATATATATATATATATATATATATTATATGAGGATTAAGTTAAGATATATGCTACTTGAGATTAATCAAACAATTTAAAATTACATTCACTCCAAATGATGCCAAAGTGAGACTCTAAAAATCGCTGGTACCCCCCGTCTCTTATTCTTCTTCTTCTTCTTTGTGGTACAATCGGCATGGGATCTGGGCCCCAACAATTTATTGCCACTCTTCACGGTCTGTTGCAAAAGCCCTCCATTGCCTGACCTCAATCCGCCTTCGGTCCGCCTTGACGTCCTCTAACTATCTGAGTGGTGTTGGCAGACTCCATCTCACTCCTCTCGTCCTTCCATTATTTTCTTTGGCAACCGCTCCGCTGCCATCCTCTCCACTTACCCCAGCCATCTTATGCGTCCAGCTTCGATGAGGGTGACGATGTCGGCTTTTCTGTAAAGCTCCTTCAGCTTCCTGTTGGAGCTTGGCCTCCACATACCTCCTTCGCAAATGGATCTGTAAATCTTGTGAAGGATTTTCTTCTCCCATACACATAACAGTCTCTCATGCTTAACCATCATGATACATATTTTGCTGCCATGCATAACCACCAGGAGAATCATCTTTAGTACACAATTTTCCTTGCTTTTCTTGATAGTCCCGGGAACTTCATTAGACGCTGAAGAGTGTGAACTGAAGAAAAGCTTCGGTGAACCGATGTTACTACATCGGTTCACCGCAGCTTTTCTGGCTCCTATTTCAGTACCTATGCTATTATCATCCATTACCAGAGAGCCAAGGTATTTAAATTGTTTGCTTCGCATGAAAATATGCGTGCCTATACTTATCTCCTCTTCATTTTTTAGTGGTTGGCTTCGGCTGCTTTTCATTTAGACGGTCTTTTCTTCGTTGAAACGAAAACCTCAGTTTGATGCAGCTACTTCAGATTTTTCCAATGAGCCTGCTATTGCTGGTAGGGTTCTTGTAGCAATCTCCATATCATCCGCATATGCCAGGTATTGCATAAAGCGGTTGCATATTGTTCCACCTGGGTTGGTTCTGATAGCTCTCACTGCTTTCTTCATATGCATATTGAAGAAGGTAGTATCTCCCTGAAGCTTTAGTATCTCCCTGAATTACTCCGGAAGCTACTGGAAATAATTCGGAAAGCACTCCCTGTAATTCCACCCGTCATCTAACATTCTCCGACGTCATGCTTATTAGTCGGATTAACTTTCTCAAAATGCCTTCATCAAGGTTTGTCTATCCATTGAATCATATGATGCCTGCCAAAAATCTACGAATAAGTGATGCAGATCAATATTGTATTCTAGTGTTTTCTCCAGCATCTGGCGGACAACAAATATTAGATCTGTGGTGGATCTCCCTCTTCTGAAAACACATTGGTAGTCACCAACTTCCCTCTCCATGTAGACTACGAGTCTTCTATTAATGGCTGTGGATAAGAAATTCCTCTGTAGTTGGGGCAGTTCAGTATATCACCTTTTTTATAGATAGGATACAGGAGCACCACCTTCCAATCCTCTGAGACCTTCTGCTCCTTTCGTATGTCGAATATGAGCTGGCACAGCTGATCCCAGGCCTGATCTCCACAATATTTTAAAAGCTCTCCCTGAATTTTAAAAACCCAATCCTGGGGCTTTATGAGTCTTCAGACCAAGGGCTGTTTCTATTATTTCCTCCTTGTCGGGTGGCACATCCTCCTTCTTTGGCACTTCTTAGTCCAAGCCCCTATCGAGTTTCTCAGGTTGATCCTCTTCTGTGTTCCTTGGGTACCTGTTTAAAAGCTCCTGGAAGTGTTCTGCCCATCTACTGACAACTTCTTCTCTGCCCACCACCAGTTTTCCTTCCTTATTTTCACATAAGTTGAGGTGCGGTTTAACACTTGCTTAACACTCCTCACCCCTCTGTAAAACCTTCTAGAGTTCAGATTTTCAAAGTCTTCTTGTAATTCCTCCAGTTCTTTCGTTTGGTAGAGCCTTTTCTTTCGTCGGCAGGTCTCCTGAGCTTCTTTCCTCTTGTTGTAATCCTGGGCTGTCTTTCTTGTGTGTCGCTGGGGCATCTCACGCCTAGCCTTGTTTCTAGCTTTCAGCTTGACTTCGCATTCATCATCGAACCAGTCATTTCTCATCGCCCTTGATCTTTCACCAAGCTCTTCGAAGGCCTCCTTGACATTCTCTTGAATTTTTGTAAGTGATTCCAGTTGTACATCTTGCAGATAGTTTTTTTAAAGGTAGTTTGATCAGACATTTGTTTTTCCAATATATATTTTCCAAAAAGCCTTTGAGAGAGGGGTTGCTTATTTTCCTCAAAGAGATATTACAAATGCGCTACCCAAATCTATAAAAAAAGGCACTGTCTCCACTTGTTATAAATGGCATAAGGAAACTTTGATGCAGTCTTAATTTTTTACTTTGTGCAGGACTGTACCAATGTGCTGAGGAACATTAAAGTGTTGTGTTGTGGAAATAGACTTGTCACAACAAGAACAATATAAAAAAATATCTCCATCACTCCTGAACATTTCATTAGGGAACTCACAAGGATATTTCGCTACCTGATCTTTAGCTTTTTTCCCGACTTTACACATTAATAAAAAAAAGAAAAGAAAAAGAAAAAATCAAGACACTGGGAATTATGTTTTAAAACGGTATGAATTTCTTCCACTTCACTGATTGACACTAAATTATAAACTAAGTTGCTCTGAGTAAAAACTAAAGAGCGAAGAAACTTAGAACTGAATAATAAAAGGAAGAAAAATACAATCAATTCTAGTGAATTCTGTTAATCGCCTTTGAATGAAAAGTGATATTTTATGATTTTCTTTTTCTATCCTTATTCATGTTATGATACAAATAAAAGTAGAAAATATGGAGTGAAATATATAGCAAATATGTAAATATGAAATATGTAAATTTAAATTGATCCCAAATGTGCCAAACATGAAAAATGAGTTGGTACATGGTTATATCCTGGTCAAAAAACAATATGTATTTAGTTGACATCCACATGATGGTATAGAAGGATCAATCTAATTAGGAATTGATAAATTACTTGCCACTTCTATAAATTGGTTTTATTGAAAACTAGTTTCGAATGTTATACATTCATCCTCAGTTCTAAAAACACACAAAAAATTCAAAAATAAGCAATTCAAAATATAGTTGGTATTATTATACATATTAAATTATATAAATCAGTATTATAAAACATTTATGAATTATGAATTTAATTAAGACAAGAAATCAAATACATGTTGGTACTCACCAAGGTTTAAATGAATTATATCAAACAGAAAAGTTTGTACTGGTTTCTTCTCGCATTGTACTGGCAATGACCGAGAAATAGACAGGATAGTTTTAGGTAAACGGTTGAAGGGTCAGGATTTTCCCAGTAAGGCCGGTAAGTAATTGTTTTTCCTGTTATAGATGGGAATAAATTAAAATTGGACTATTGGAGATATTTATTTGATCATTTAAGCAAAAATCTGGATTGGATTTGAAGGATTTTATTATTTCAAGTGCTTCATATATATTTAATTTGAGACTGTTTTCAACGTGATGTATTAATTTAACTCCTGAGTCTTTGATGGATTTATGATTAATCATAAATTCATCATTTTCGACTATATGACACTGTAAATAAACAAAAAATCACAAAGTATACACATATTTATGAAAAATATATAAAATATCTGATGTGGACAACACATGACTTCCTTGTACGCCTATTAAATTATAAATCCGTGGCTCAAAAAGTGATAATGAATTTGGTTACTAGTTTCCGAAGATTGACACTCGGCGTCTGGACATCCATCTATTGACACACGCACACAAAAACACACACTCTTGTTACTGGAGGTCTCATTCCGTTATTATATGCCGTTTTCCTTAGTCGGTAACTAGTTTCCAAGATATTTCTCCATGTTCCGTGACAACAATAAAACTATCAATATCACTGGATAAAGCATTGGAAATCGACAGTTTCTACATTTTAAGTGGAAAAACCCACTTAACTAATATCTTATTCTCATGCTGCAGACTTGTTGCATCTCACAAATGGTGAGGAAAACCAGTATTTTACACTCCATTTTAACACTTGAAACAAGTAATAAAAATGTTTAATTGGATTGGAAACCAAATTGCATTTGATATCTTTGTTACCGAAACATACGATTTCTCTTTTAATTTAAATATAATTCTTGATGTTAGCTTATTATGACCTTCAAGTAAAGTACCCTTTTCAGCTCACAAAGTTTAACCAAAATATAGTAAATACATTTATATCTATATAAAAGTTCTATTTCCAAATTTGAGATGTTTTACATTATATTTTAATATAATTTTTGATGGAAATCAATTATGATCTTCAAGTGTACCACTTCCGGTAATCAAGCAGTGACCAAAAACGGAGATTCACTCTAGATTTTACAACAATCCGAAATACAAAATTACAACTTTCTACAGCTAACCGTTTTTGAGTTATGCGAGATACGACGTACGTACGAACGTACGTACAGACGCCACGACGAAACTAATCAAAATGGATTCAGGGATGGTCAAAATGGATATGTCCATTGAAACCTGAAAACCGAAAATTTTCGCGATTACAATACTTCCTTTATTTCGTACAAGGAAGTAAAAATATCTGATGTGGACAACACATGACTTTCTTGTACGCCTATTAAACTATAAATCGGTGACTCAAAAAGTGATCTTGAATTTGGTTACTAGTTTCCGAAGATTGCAATATCTCAAAAACGACAATCGGCGTCGCGACATCCGTTTATTGACACACACACACACACAAATGGGGAGGAAAACCAGTATTTTACACTTACTTTTAACACTTAAAAAAATAATAACAATTTTTAATTTGATTGAAAACCAAATTGCGTTTGTAACCTTTATATGATTTCTGTATTTAATTTAAATATAATTTTTGAAATAAGCTTATTACGACCTTCATGTAAACTACCCTTTTCGACTCACCAATCTTAGCCAAAATATAGTAAATACATTCATATCGATATAAAAGTTCTATTTACTAAATTTGAGATATTTTACATTACATTTTAATATAATTTTTATGAAAATCTAATATAATCTTCAAGTAAAGCACCGCTTCCGGTTATCCAATTTAGACCAAAATCTAGTGTGTATTTAAATCAATATATAAGTTATAAATACTAAATTTGAGAAGTTTTACATAATATTTTAATATAATTTTTGATGAAAATCAGTTATGACCTTCAAGTAAAGTACCACTTCCGTTGATCAAGCAGTGACCAAAAAGGGAGGTTCACAACTAGATTTAACAACAATCCTAAATACAAAATTTCAACTTTCTACGGCAAACCGTTTTTGAGTTATGCGAAATACGAACGAACGTACAGACGTACTACAGACGCCTCGATAAAACTAGTCTAAATGGATTCAGGGATGGTCAAATTGGATATTTCCGTTGAAATCTGAACACCGAAAATTTTCGCGATTACAATACTTCCTTTACTTCGTACAAGGAAGTAGCATAATTATATTTGTCTATTATCAAAAAATGTAAAACTGAAAATGAAGTCAAATATAAAATACTTATGATCATACAAAAGAGAAATTATATATTTATATCTACCAATATTTTATACCTTAACCTTGATAAAATAATAAAACTCTTGTAATACAATAAATCAGTTCCATCCAAAAAATACAAATATACCATAAACAAATAAATGAATAAATCTTAAACTGAATTCAAACAACATAACAAGTTAGCACCTGTCTACATTATAAGGAGTTGTTGGAATAGGAATTTTGAATGTGCCTAGGGAAGGTGCAGGCAATGGAAGGGAGAGAATTCCAGAGAGAGGTGGAGCAGGTAATAAAGGAATGTTGAAATGATGCAGTTCTATGTAAAGGGCTATCCAAGCCCTTCCTATCAGGAAGATAGAAAGGGCGATGGTTGTTAATTATATGATAAAGGAATGTGCCTAAGAAAATTGTCTATGGGGAGGAAAATCCACATTAACTCAGCGTAAATATGAGAAATACAAGTAAAAAATACGCTGTTCCGTAAACAAATCTTATGAAGCTGTTCATGTTTTTTTCTATCATCATCTGTTCTCAAGTCCCACTGAGAGAGATCATCATACACCACAGGGCAATCATCAAAGTGAGAAAAAATAAGGGAGAATATCCATGAGTCCATGAACAGGTTGGAGAAGGAGAAGCGATTGAATAGTTGTACAGTAAAAATTGAAAGTCAGAAGATATAGGCAATATGATATAGCACCGGATGCAATCATCTCAAATTCTAAATGTACCAGAAATCAGAAAAAGAAACTTGTCTACCATTCCTCTATGATGTGCATATACTTTGATAATAATGACTTCTTGGTATCTTCTGTACCCATAGTAAAGGGAAGGTTTCAAAAGAAAAAGAAGACACTTACTTGCAATACATGTTTCACCATCTTCGCTGGGAAGAAAATTTTCTTTACACTCGCATATCTGTTGCATTTCACAAAAACTGTTATCCACAAAACAATCATCATCATATTTACATCTTTCTCCTATCAGATAAGCTGAAAATGATATTCAGTTATTTGTATTACATATTTCTTAATACTAAATTAGCTCCCCTCAATTCATGATACATCTTATAAAATTAGATAATTAAACTTAGTTACCAAATTATTGGATTCAAACCCATAATATAGTATAGTAGTAGAAATGTTGGTCTATTTTTTTTTTCATATTATATATAGCAGATCCTGAACTATACTGCATGAACTATACAGCAAATATACTTTGCTACTCAGACAATATCTAAATTCATTCTTAATGAATATTTGATCAAATTCTAACCTACATTTAAATTTTTTTAAATCATTTCTGACCAAACTTAATTTTGGAAAAAAAATCAGACATCCTTCGCCTTAGAGGAGTCTCAACTACCTTCATCACTCAAACATAATGCTCCCTGATAAATCCCAAATTTATTTGTTTGAAGAAAAAATATTCATAATAATAATTTAAATTTCAAATTATTTAAAAAAAAAGATTGGAATGAAGATATCATTTTCACTTAAGATAATGTGAAGACATAAATATTAAAGTGAATGTACATATTATTGGGATTCCTCAAGAGATATTAAAAACCAGAAGATCGATAATACTCCTCCTATACTTTGAAGACTCTCACTTATCAATTGTCACTCACTGGAATTTAGGAGGTTCTTCATCTCAAATCAGCATTATCTACAGAGATGTTTTTGTATTTTCAGACAATCTGTGGTAATTATTCAATTACGTTTTCCCAAATATCTTGAACCATTAAAGTTCATTTCACAATCCCAGTTCCCAATTTCCTGGAAGAATGTTTCATCCTTTACTGTCTTAATCTCTTTAAGCTCTTCTGAAAACTTCACATGACCTACAGTCCACCATTGATAATCAAAATTTATCTATGTTTATCCTTCAAGACTTCTTTAGAACATCCATAACTGTTAACTGTAAAGGCAAAGGCACCTTTAATAGAAATAATCTTAAAAAAACAAAACATTCCTATATCTTCTATTCCTACCCTGTTTCATAATGACTTTTTTTCCCTCCTAGCAAACTACAACTCTTGAACAGTAAAGCCATCCAGTAATTTCGAACATCAGTCATCTCTGCGAAGTTGTGGAAGCCCGAAATGGTTCAAGCATCATTAACCCCTCCATCAGATCTTCAGTTCATCAAGGAGCTTTCTTGGAGTCTGATTGTCCGTCATTCTAGAGGTGTGATCAGCCCAGCATAATCTGCCAACCTTTGCTACTCAGGCAATATTCCATTTCATTCTTTATAACTGTTTGACCAAATTCTAGCCTACATATAAAAATCTTGAAATAATTTCTGACCAAACCTTAGCTTTAAAAAAAAAACAGACATCCAGCACTCCTTCACTTAGATGAGTCCCAATTACCTTCATCGCCCTTTTTCGACCTAAAACCCTCAGACTTCTAATTAATTCTCTAACTTTACTCCACTTTGACTACTCTTAAGCTGTGTATGATAGTCTCTGCATGCATATCTGAAGACCAGATTAAAATGCTTCATTAATTACTTTGCAGGAGCTACAATGTCTGTATACTTACTGTTCTCCCATTATCCCATAGCATTTTTCCAATATAATTTTTATAATTCCATTATAAGTGCATCAGATCCTGGAACTTCTCCAATTCAAGTCTTCTATTAGTTCTCACTTTTCCAGATCATTAATATGGAGACAAGATGTCTCTGAATAAATTAGGATTCGTTATTATTATATTTTGTGTCTTTCAATGGAATATTTCAAGCCTGTATTGAAAACGTCACTCACTCACCTTCCAATGCATTTCTGACAACTGTCTTTTTTTGTTTTTACTTGTTTATTTTTCCAAAATAAGGACAGCAGATGCACCATATATATTTTTTTCTCAACTTTCTTAAATGTTAGGAAACATCTAAAACTGATATTCCCCTGATTTACAAGTAATGCTGATTTTTTGTTTAAAAATGGATAAAATGAAAGATGTGAAAAGATTTGCTTGTACTTTTTTTTAAGTTTCATTTGAGAAAGAGATGTTGTTTGATATTGCTATTACTCTCATCATTGTAATTAATTATTATTAGTTAGTCATGGTGTTCAATAAGATTCTGATGGCAAAAAAACTTCTTCATAAACCCTTTAGATATTCTGCCTTAATTAGTTAATTATTTACCGTATAAATCATTACCTACTGATCAATTTAATTTATATGAATAAATTAATTTAATTTGATGGGTACATAATTCAAATAATAGATCAAAACCATATAATTTCTTAGTTCACTTATATCTTAATTATTTTTTAAGACTAGTCTGTAGTAACGCATCCATGCTAATTCCTGTCTCATAAAGCTTCTGTCCAAAGTCGAAATTCACACATTTTTTTTATTTCTACTATTCCATTCAAGTATTCCTTGTTTTTTTACCTTTTAGAAAACCAAATTTAAAAATCAGTAGGAGTATACATAGTGACTCATAATGTACTGGCATCATAAGCATGAAGAATGAGACATTGATAACAAACTTGAATAACTGATTTTTGAGAAAATGAGGCACAGTTTAAACATACTGAACACACCTATAGTGAGTCCCTTATCTACAGATAGGAGCTCACTGATAAGTAATGTAAAATTAAATTTAAAATGACATAAAAACTATTTATAATATTGGCATTAATGGTGCTACCATATTAAAGTATTAGATCAATACTTGTTAATATTTTCAAAATAACTGAAAAATCATATATCTATTTTTTATTCTTTATTGTGAAAGATTTTTTTTTTCAGAAAATTAACTTAGACTTTGAATTAACTTTTATTCTAATGACTAATTCATTAGATGTACATAACAATAATATAATAACAATAAAATAATGTAGAATTGCACTTAGTGTATAGCATATAAAATAAAATTCTAAAAAACGAGAACAATTAGTAAATACATAATTATGTTTCTCCTAATTACAGTGTAATTGGTATGCACAATTACAACTTAATTTTGGCAATATTGATTAAAAAAAATATGTATATAAAAAAATTGTTCAAGCACCCAAAAACTTCGAATATATATTTATTAATTATGGTATATTAGATTTATGTAATTAATTAAATTTTGGTTTTAATCAGTATTAGAATATTTTCAATATTCAGGATTTTCAATATAAAAATATTTTGTTTAATCATAGCAGAATAGGTAATCATGACTAAGTGATTGCAATACTTTTTACAAATAATCTTAATCTTATCAGTTTTACTTTTTTTTTTTTCAAATAAAGATTAGATTGGAAAGGTAGGGCTTTGGGACTCAATAATGTTGAGAGACACCCATGCAGATCTCACCATGCATTTTTTCCTAATCGTCTTATCCTTGTTTTATTCAGTAAATTCTATAACTGAATTCAGTATTAATAATAGTACAACAGTTAGTCCAACAATTTCAAACAAAACATCCAGTACCCCAATGATTCCTCATATACTTAATGAAAAAGTCGGTGCAGTTATAATTACAAGTACTGAGGCAGCAACTACAGAAACCAGAAAGGAAACAGAATTGAGCTTGAAGGAAAACCTGCTGAAATTATTAAATAAGCCACCAGGTAATTTATGCTTTTAAAATTAAGTTTAATGTAATTTTTTAAATATGTAAGCTATAAAAATTCAACATAAACATCAGGAAATCATAAGTACAAAAATATTTTATTGATGACCAAATATGCAAGTTCAAATAAAAGTCTGATAATAATAATGATTTATATAAAATTATATATAAATAATACTGATATTATTATTATTATTATTATTATTATTATATAAAATAATACTGATTTATTTATTTTCAAAGTTTGTACAAGTACCATTTCAAAATTTATTTTTCAAGTGTGGTTTGAGTAAGCAATGATGTTCATATATTAAAAAAATAAAATAAGAAGTATTTGTATATGAAAATATGTATTTCTATTCAAAAATATTTAGTGATTAAAAAAAATTTGCTAATGTATATCTAAATAGCAGAAAGAACGTTAGGTTAGAACACTACTATGAACGACATTGGAATATAAAATTATTTAAAAACTTGATATAACAAAATGCTGATTTACTAAGTAATATTAACAATGGAAAATCTAAATCTTGTACTAAAATTAATTCAACAAAATCATAAGAACCTTAAAAATAATATAAAAAGAATAAAAATATTGAGTGAAATTAATAAAAAAAAACATAATTCAAAAAAAATAATTCAGTCCTTAAACCAACCTCGTCATCATAGACAATTCTCACTACAGTTTATCCAGTGTGAAGTGGACGTCTAAACAGCCTTTTCCACTCTTGCTGCCTTTGTTTTTTTGTTTTTTTACAGTCCTTAAATCAGTCTTTTAATTATTATTGAGCAGTTATGAAAATTGATTATATAATTTAAATGCTTTTACTTATTGTTGTATGTTATGTTTACTTAATATATATTCATATTTTATTTTTTTTTAACAAATCTTTTGTTAATTTGCAATCTTAAACAGCTTTCTAACCATTATTTATCTTGAGATACTGTTTTTGAATGTTTTTTGGCAGTAGTTTGATATTAGGCAGATATTCCTGTATTACTACAGCAGGTAAAAATGTTATTTACATTTTTTTTCTTTGCTATGAACATGCCTTTCACTTTTTAATTCTTGGTTTGGCCACCATCCTCTTTTTTACATCTTCTTTCTAGTTGCCACTTTTTAATTGTATCTCATTTATTACTTCCTCTGATATATTTATGCAAATTGTTATGCATAGTTGCCATTCGTTAAAAATCTTGCTCCATTGCCATTACATCCCTTCATCAAGCTTACTGGTTTTTCTTCATTATAGTTACTGCTTACACATTGATAATGTTAATATAGTATTAATTAAGTATTAAGCCAATACCTTCCTTCTATCACTTGCTCAGGTATATTTCAGCAACGAGTTCAAAACCTCTAGTCCTGTCGGTGTCAATTAATTAGCCTCATCTCCTCCCACTGTCTGAGTGTTTTTGCCCTTTTATTTGGTTTCTATTCCAAAATCTTTCTTGGCTTTTGATCTTCACTTCTATTCTAAAAACATAAGGCTGAATCATTTCAGCTAACGCCAATAGAAGGTGTTTCTCATTGATGACAAACTTGACCTCTCACTTATCCTATTGTTCCTCACACATTCTTTTTTAATTTGTATTGCCAATCTATATATATGACTTACTCCATAGTCAATACAACTTACTAATTTTTCTGAGGTTATACGTCTTAAGTTTGACCCAGTTCTTTATGAATCAAAATAGGTAGATACACTGTTTTTTAAAAAGAGTTGCATATTGTAACTCCTTGAATTTACCTATTATTCTTTGAAATTTGAAACCAGACCTAGTTAGCTCTGCTTATTGTTAAATCCGCTAACTGATTTAATCTAAAGCCTGCTACACACATGAGAACAACGGTTCAGCGGACCAAGTTCAGGGACATGGCTTTCTACACACAATAGAAGTGGTCCGCAGAAGTGGGGGCTTTAGATTATATGTCACTTGGTCTACCTATCCAGTAAATTTTACTCCATTGCAATATAGACTGTCTGCAATCCATTGGAAACAAGGGCTTTGCTCTTTAAAATACTCGGTGAGGCCCAATTGTACTTCCTATTGCGTTCTATCTCACAGTCCTGTTGGGGATTGTTTGTTTCTACCCCAGGTAGCGACAGCTGGCTTCAGAAGACTTCTAGCTTTGTAAGGTACTTTGTCCTTAAATCGACCAACACATTCTTTTCTTATTTCATCTTTAATTTTTTAAGAAATATGTGCACGGACAGGAGGTTTTTTAATAAAATCATGTCCGTGCCGAGAGTGTTAAAGTGTTCACTTCCAATTCTTCTTGCAACTCAGTTGTAGCTTGCCAGTTTATAAGATTTTTGTAATAAGATCATATAGCAATTCTTAGCCAATCTTTCTCCTCGACATTCAGGAGCCAAGTCATCATTTTCAGCAGTTTTTCCAGTCTTATACTTTTTATAGAGCTGCTATCTTATTCCAATATTAAATCATCATTATTATCTTGTACAAGTGATGGAGCAAGTATGTTTCTGATGCCATGTGTGGTTAAAAGAATATCTGCACAATATTTTTTTTATTTGTCTAATACTTCTTCTGGTTTCCCCTCTCAAATTTGCTCTGTATCTGCTTCTAGATTGACATTATTCAAAAGTTTTTTCTAGTAGTTTGAAATATATCTCCCTTTTTTTCAGAAACTTATAGATCGTCTAATTAGATTTCTGCTCATCTAGTTACTTTTAAATTTGTACACTATCTTTTTGAATCTCGAGTAGAAGGAATTGCAAGTCATCATAAAACAAATTTGATTGAACACAAACATTGTTTTTCTATTACTGGCAGAATTTTTAAAAACTTGTTTTTTATTTAATTTTTCTAAAACTAATTTAGTTGATAATTAGTTATAGGTAGTATCTGTAGAAATAATACTGACTGCAATGCACAGAAAAATTCTACATGTCTCAATGGAATTTGCCAATGTGAAACAGATTTTGTAGCATCCCCCAACAACAATTCTTGTTTATTAAGTAAGTATAATACTAACTATGGTGTAATATTTATTTTTTTTATTTATCAAAACCTAATACTTTGTAATTTATATTTTAATAAATTAATAATTATTTCTAAAAATATCAAATTACAGAGGCTAAAACATTAGAAGACGACTGCTTGGAAAATGTTCAGTGTGATTCTATCTATGGGGTAAGCGGTCTGGTTGTTTGTGCTTCATTTCATTGTGTTTGCAGTGCTAATGCTGTTCTTATAAATAACAAATGCAATAGGAAAACACGTAAGCAATTTTTCTGTATTTCTCTAACTATATATTATATTATTTTACGATTAACAAAATTGATTATATCATTTGAGTTTTCTAGAACATAATAGTGAAATAAATTTAAAATTAGAAAATGAATAATAATGAAAACATTTTATTACTCAACTCATTGAAAATTTAAAAAAACTTTCAAAACACATTTACTATCTATCAATCAATGGCGCAACAACTCATTGCTGAGTCAAGGACTCCTGAATCAGCCTATGCCATATGTCCCAGTTAAGGATGTGTTGTTATCGATTTTTACTGTATCTATTCCGACCCGTTCCGAACTGTTCCAAATTATCGATAATGTTCCATTATAAAAAAAAAAAAAAAAAAAAAAAATCCTTTCATTACCTTAATCAGACCATTCAGTACACTTTACTGTGCATGTGCAGCATAGTAGAAGAGGTTGCTGTTCTCTACCACCATTTGTGCTAACTTACTGCTTTCTTTTCAATTTTTTTTTAAATTTGTATTCATTATTATTCATTTAATTAGATAATATTAAAAATTATCAGAGCTGTCGACTTCCGGTGGTCTGGGGAAATTGTACTGAAAGCAATAATAATTTAAATTACGGTAAGGGTCTGACCTCAACTTAAAAGGATCCGTTGGGGTTTTGTTTATCTCTTGAGCGGAAGTCGACAGCTGTGATTTAATCAAAGCAGTAATAATTCAAATTACGGAAGGCTCAGACCTCAACTGAAAAGGATCTGTTGGTGTTTTGTTTATCTCTTGAGGGAACGTAGCTAGTAGAAGTCACCAGCACTAATAATTTTAAATAATTTGTGAAAGCTTATACATATGGTATTTTCTATTATCCATTTTATCAATCTATAAAATTTTTCTAATATCAAAGTAATTTTGTGTTAATCTTGAATTGGTAATCAAAGAATGACTCCCAATTATTCTTCATTTTCTTCTACAATGCATTAACGTTTTAAATTTATGTTCTCATTATCAAAACATACTCTAAAAATAGATAATTAACTACACCTACCATAACATAATCTAAATATAACATAACAATTATATAAAATTAATTACCTTGCATATTACATTAATAACACTATTGTATTTTGAATCAATTAAAATTATCTTGTCATAATTATTAAAACTACTTCCAAAAATTTGGCCATTAGCTCTCTTTATAAAGTAGAAAATATTTCTGGATTGTCCTATTATGAATTCTGTTGTCTATAAGTATAATTCTGTTATTTACTGTCTGATCTATTTGTTCTAAATAAACATTTGTTATTATTATTATTTTGAATCTATTTTTATCAGGCTATGGCGAAGCCACAAGGAGGGTTAAATGTTTAGCTTGAACTTTAATAGATATCTAACGATTTTTTGAGCAAATGGATCAACAGATTTTCATGTTTTAAGGCTCAAATTACTCGTTGAATAAAATTTAATTTAATTAAAAATAAAAACCTCGACTAAGGAAATAAATTTTATATTTTATAATCCCATCGGTCCTAAGGAATGTTCTTGCATATCTACTTAAGCACATTGGTAGGTTGTTAGCGAAGTTAACGCCCATGAATATTAAACCTTGATGTAGTAGTTGAGTGCCTTCCAATACACGTTACGGCCCTTTACAATTACATTCCGTTCTGTTTATTTGCGCATGTCATAATACAGAAAGCTCCTCCTATCTGTGCATATTAACATATAAAAAGTAAATTAATGTGCTGAGTAAAGAAAAGTCATAATTTTTATTTGGGTATGAAAGGCACACAACTACAACACCATTTTTCAACATTCATGGGCGTCAACTTCACTAACAACCCACCAATCTGACGCTTCAGTAGATATGCAAGTACATTTTGTCCCTTAGGACGAATAGGATTAAAAGATATAAAATTTATCTTCGGAGTTGAGGTTTTTATTTTTTATTAAAGTAATCGTACTTATTGTTGTAATCTATTTTTTAATTATTATTTATTTCTTATCTAATTATTTTAGTTGAAATTACTAATATAGTTTGGATCAAAAAGTTTTTATTTTATTTATAAAATCTACCTAGATGATTTGTTTGTAATTGTGAAGAAGAATCAATATAATGGAATACTTGTATCATTTAATAACTATAATCACAGGTTTAAATTCAAATTGAAAAAGTGGTTAACAATAAAGTTTAAGTTTTTAGATATGGAGGCGTCCATGGAAAACAACAAATTAGCCAATGAATGGATCAAAAAAGATACAATAGATTGTTGAACTTTTACTCAAATCACCCTAAAGTAGGAATTACTAATACTGTAAACTATTTTTATTAATGGTTTACAGTATTAGCCATAGAGCCATAAAATTTAAGAACTAACATTTCATAAAAATACTAAAAGTAGATGTATTGTATATAATATACTCAAAGAAAACTTCTTTCCTGTAATACTTATTAATAAATTTTGGTATAGCATAGTTTATAATATGTAGCAATCCAAAATAGATAAAAAGAATAATAATAATAGTTGTTGTTTTTGGTGATGTGTATCGCTTCCAACAACTTTCTATTTCTTGTTTTGTTCATTTTATCAAATATTTTAAGTCCCTCAAATTTGTGCTGTAATATGATGCTATGAAATGAAAATGCTGTTACATTAGTATTTTTGATGTTTTTACAGTTAGAGATATGTTGCTTGACTCTTGTTTTCAATTGTTTTTATGTCTCTCCAAAGTGGACAACAAAAACCAAACATAACAGTTAACTATGAAACTGATACTAGCAATAAGAACGTAGGAATGCATTATGTAGATATTATATATAAAATAAAAAGTTTCTGATCAAAAATATATCAGAAATTTTAACTAAAATAATTAAAAAGAAAACTAAAATCTAAAAAGAAATAAATAATTTAAAAAAAAAAAAATAGTTACAGAAATTAATACTTAAAAATAATAATAAAAATAAATGTTTATTTAGAACAAAAAGATCAAATAATAAATAACAGAATTATAGACAACAAACCCTAAAATAGGACAATCCAGAAATATATTCTAATTGGCAAGGAGGGCTAATCACAAGTTTTAGGTGATATTTTTAAATATCATGATAGGAAGATAATTTTTATTGATTCAAATGCTAACAAGTTGTATTAATGTAATGTGTAAGGGAATTAATTTTATATAATAGTAAAACTCCAGGGTGGAATGAAGAGGTAAAGGCCAAGGTCTAACTGAAGAAAAAAAGTTGGAAGCAGTGCTTGAAAACATAATCAGAAGAGGACTATAAAGAGCATAGAAGAAATGTTAGAAATACTGTTTTCACTGCCAGAAGAAAGACGTGGGAAGACTTCGGTAGGCAATTGGAAGAGGATGCTCGGACTAACCAGAAGCTATTTTACATGCATTTGCATGTGCAAAGATAAAGAGCCACTATTAAAGTACATTAAAGATAAAAACGGAAGAGTTCTTATAAAAAGTGAAGATATAATGAATCGATGTGCCGAACACTTCAAGGAACTGCTGGATGAAGGTGAAGAGGAGGGAACCAAAAGGGAGATGGCATCAGAACCTACAGAAGATTGGGAGGAAGACGACTTCATCGGCGAAGAGGAAGTGGAAGACTCAATTGCATCTCTTAAAATAGGGAAAGCAGCAGGTAAAGATGGAATCTCCCTGGAAATAGTAAAATACATGGGGGTGAAAGGAGTTGAAATGCTTCAACACCTATTTAATCTGATATGGAAGAGGAAGGAAATTCCAAAAGAATGGAAGGTGTCAGTTATAGTCCCCATTTTTAAAAAGGTGACAACAAGGAGTGTAAAAGTCACCGAGACATCTATGTTCTTAGCCTACCAGGCAAGATTTACTCCAGGATCCTAGAGACGGCGGCTTAGGACAATCATAAATATAAAATGTGCAGGAAGGTGCTTCAACGCCCTTAAACGAGGCTTTATTGGAAAGAGAGAGGTTACAAGTGATACAAAGAAGAAAGTCTTTAAAAAAACCTTTCTCCCAGACAGGGAGATTATGAATCCTAACGCACTCAAGCGAATCTTGTACCCTCACCAGAAAACATAAGAGTCAACTCCAGGTTATGGAAATGAGATATCTCAGAAAAGTTGAGGGGAAAACAAAAAGGGGTCGGGTAAAGAACGAGACTATAAGATCTAATGTGGACATACGACCAGCAGCAGGCATCATTGAGGAACAGGATGAGATGGTTCGGGCATGTCTCCCATATAGCTGAGAATCGTATGGCCAGAGCTACAAACGAGACCAACGTGAAGGACAGAAGACCTCGGGGAAGAACCAGGAAAACAGTGTTAAAGAGGCCTTTGGCCGGAGAGACTTGGACTGGACGAGAAGGTTATTGGTTCGCGTACTAGAGAATTGGATCAAGCTCTATAAGCGGGCTCCTCACACTATTGATGCGCTAGAGAGGAAGCGATTATATACATAAAAAAATATATTATATATATATATATATATATATATATATATATATATATATATATATATATATATATATATAAATAAGATTCATTGAACAACTGTATGAAGTTAATAGTAAAACTTAATAGTTTCTTGGCGTTATTTTGTTTGAAAAACCCTTAAATGCGTTGACTTTAAGAGAAATTAATCAGCCTGGTATCGGAAAGTTGAGTGCAGAGAACTCGGTAGTATCGGTAATATTAACAAGCGTTATCGATACTGGTAAGGTTCCGATCAAACTTTGTCGATCTTCATTCTCCACTCCTGACTGATACTGTTCCCTAGCTTTGATACTGTTTCAACTGTTCCTGATCCGGCTCGACGTCGATCTTCGGTCGTCATCTCTTATCGATGCATAATAGACCAGTTAATCTGGGACTCTGGTTGGAACTAAGTGTTGGAAAGCTGGAAATGCTTTTAATCTGTTCATTAGACGTCAGATAATAGTAGCCTAAGTTTTCCCCGTTCTAAGTGGTGAACTAAGGCGGAGGGGAGAGGCGGAGGAAATTTTCGGAATCTTTTCAGTTTTGACCTACAACATTTAAACGGCGCACCGTATAGAAAATTGTTTTCTATTATAAATTAAACTCTGTGTGAAATGAGCAACCCAAACGTTGGATTCGGTGTGACAGAACAATCAAAATTGAAAATCGAAAAACATCGGAACCCCAATTGAGACCATAAAGGGATTTCAGAGGAAAATTTTGTAGAAGTTCTGAGAATTTGTTAATTATATTTTGTAGGGTATTGATTACTAATTTTAATTTTGTTACCTCGAATTTTTCCCGGAAGTATAAAAAAAGCAAACAAATATTTTGTTTTTTTTGCTCATACCTAGAAATCATGCGTTATTAAAGCAAGTTCTAATATATGTATTTTATACTAAATTAAAGAAGGCTGAATTATCTACAATTTTGATTCTTAAGATTTTTTTTGTTTTGAAGCTTCATTTCAAAAGGAACGCGAGTCGAAATTATGAGGCGGGATGTCTAAATTAATGTTTGAGCAAGAGCTCCTGGAAGAAAAATTTAAAGTTCTGAAAATTTGTTCATTTATGTTTTGGTAGGGTACTGATTCTCCTGCTACAGACTTTTTCAGCTCACAAATGGGGAGGAAAACAATTATTTTACACTCAATTTTGACAATTAAAACAAGTAATAAAAATGTTTAATTTCAGTGAAAAAAAAATCTCGTAACCTTTATAAACGAACCATAATATGGATCGGTAATAAAGGTTACAGATCATATTATGATCTCTATATTTAAATCTAATATAATTTTTGATGTGTTTATTATGAAATTCAAGTAAAATAACCCTTTGGGCTCACCAATTTTAACCAAAATCTAGTATATTATTTATATTGATACAAAAGTCCTATTTACCAGATTTGAGATCTTTTTCATTATATTTTAATATAATTTTTGATGAGTTTATTATGACCTTCAAGTAAAGCACCGCTTCCGGTTTCCCAATTTGAACCAAAATCTAGTATGTTATTTTAATCAATATATAAGTTATAAATACTAAATTTGGGAAGTTTTGGATTATATTTTAATATAATTTTTTATGGAAATTATGAACTTCAATTAAAGTACCATTTCCAGTAATCATGCAGTTACCAAAAGGGAAGGTTCACAACTAGATTTTACAGCAAAATTTTAACTTTCTACGGCTAACCGTTTTTGGATTATGCGAGATATGTACGTACGAACGTACGTACAGACGTCACGACGAAACTTGTCAAAATGGATTCAGGGATGGTCAAAATGGATATTTCCGTTGAAAGCTGAAAATCGAAAATTTTCACGATTACAATAGTTTCTCCCTGCGTTCAATGAAGTAAAAATAAAACACTGAGTTTATACACTTTTTTAGTGATTATTTGTTACATTTTTGATTTGTTGTTTTTTGTCTCAAATTTAAATGAAAACCCTTGACCAAACATTGATTTATATCACTATTATTCTACTACATGCAATCCAGAAATATGTAATTATGGGAAAGCAACAAATTAAATAAATCTTTGCAATTTCACAGGCTTTTATTATTCATAAGTAACTTTAATATCATAAATAAAAATGTAGTTACATAACAAATGGAACCTTAACCAGAAAGATGCGCCAAGATACGTTCTTCCTTGAATATCAGTAAAAAAAAAAAAAGAGTCAAAGTTAACCATGCATATTATTTAATAATATTCATTGTTCCATATATGAACTGTAATTAAAACTGACCTTTAGCAAAAATATTCAAAAATTAAAGATGAAATTAAAAAAATAATAAGACAAGAATGCCTTGGTTGATTTAAGAATTAGGTACATTGCTTAAAAGCTAGAACTCAACTGAAGTCAATAATCTACTGAAGTCAACTGTCACTGCCTGGAGTAGAAACAAACAATCCAGAATGTAACAGGGAGAACAAGGAACATGGACCTCACCTGAAGGCCACCCTTATGGGCCTCATCTGAGGCTCTTAGGTACTGAGAGTGTTAAGAGAATAGTAACAAAAAAATAATTCTTCTTCGATTTTTCTATAAAATTCAAATGATTTTTTAATTGAATAATTTTCATTTAATTGTAAAAAATATTTAATGGTTACTAACGCGTTCTGATTAACACAAAGTTTAAATAAGAAAGTAAATTGTATTTTCAAAGTTAACTTTATTGCCTAAAACTATTATACAATATTTAGTTGACTAGGTCTAAAATAAAATGTTATTTCATTAAACGTACATATTTTCAGTTGACATCCGTATGATGGTATAGAAGGATCAATCTAATTATGCATTGATAAATTATTTGCCACTTCTATAATTTTGTTTTATTTATATTAAAATGGAAAAAAACATAAATTCATTAAAGACTCAGGAGTTAAATTGATGCATCACGTTGAAAACAGGCTCAAATTAAATATATATGAAGCACTTGAAATAATAAAATCCTTCAAATCCAATCCAGATTTTTGCTTAAATGACCAAATAAACATCTCCAATAGTCCAATCTTAAATTTATTCCCATCTATAACAGAAAAACCAATTACTCACCGGCATTACTGGAAAAACCCCGACCCTTAAACCATTTACCTATAAACATTCCACCTTTCCTTTGGGGTTTCCTTTCTTTCATTGTTAGTTTAGTGCGAGAAGAAACCAGTACAAACTTTTCTGTTTGATTTAATCCATTTAAACCTTGGTGAGTACCAACATGTATTTGATTTCTTGTCTTAATTTAATTCATAATTCATAAATGTTTTATAATACTGATTTATATTACATCTAATTTAATATTTATAATGATTAATTCCTGATATTCCTGGCGGGACGTAGGGCCGTTATGAATGTTCGACATCTGTCTCTGTCCGCAGCCACTTCTCCTATTTCTGATCATCGGATTCAAGCACTTTCTGCATAAGACTCTATGGACCTCCTCCAAGTTTCCTGGGTCGGCCAACTCTACGGCTTCTCTGAGGGTTCCAGTAGAAGGCTTTTCTTGCAATATTGTTCCTTGGACGGCGTAAGGTGTGCCCTATCCATTTCCACTTCCTTTCGTGGATTTCGGCAACAACCTCCCTCTGTCCTGTTCTTTGCCAAAGCTCCTCATTACTAATCAATCTAGACCACAACAATCTTAAAATGTTCCTCAAACCTTTGTTAAGAAATGTCTGTAACTTCCTCATTATAGTTTTGGTGACCTTCCAGGTTTCAGATCCATACAGTAGGATGGCCTTAACATTTGTATTAAAAATGCAGATTTTTGTCTCAAGGCAGATTTCACTTGATTGCCAGATCCTCTTCAGTTACGCAAATGACCCTCTGGCTTTATGGATTTGAGTTGCAACATCCTGTTCTGTGCCCCCATCCAGCGCCACCATGCTACCCAGGTACTGGAATGACTCGACTGTCTCTAATTCTTCAATCCCAAGTAATATATGGTTAGTGGATCTCGAGTTAACCTTCATCACTTTGGTTTTCCCTTTATTTATCTCTAAGCCATAATTCCTTGCATTTATTTCCAGGTCTTCCAACTTCCTCGAAATATCTGTATACCTGTATGCTAATAGACAGATGTCATCTGCATAATCTATGTCTTCCTGGCGTCCAATGAGCCCCCATTGGATGCCTCTGCATTCCCCTGCTTGCTGCTTTCATTACTTCGTCCAGAACCAAGAGAAACAATAGTGGGGAGAGCAGACAATCCTGCCGCACACCTAGCCTGGTAGTAAACAGATGTGCCACACTACATACAAATGATTCGTACATAGCCTTAATAATAGATATTATTTTGCCTGATACTCCTTTCTTGGCAAGGGTTTCCCACATCTTGGTCCTATCAACACTGTCAAATGCTTTCAGAAAGTCGACATAAACAAGCCAAAGTGGACTCTGGAATTCCCTGGACTGTTCCACAATTATCCGTAGTGAGTTAATCAGATCAACACGTCAACACAAGATCTTCCAGGTCTGAATCCATGCTGCTCTCTTCTTATGCCCCTCTCTAGTTCTGGGCCAATTCTATTAAGAACAATCCTTGATAAAATTTTAGTGGGGATTGAGAGCAATGTAATTCCCTCCAATTACCACAATCGGCAAGGTCTCTTCTTTATAAAATACATTAGTTATGTAATATTACAATAGTGGATGATTGGGAACTAGATTGTTACAAAAGTCCTTGTGCATAGAATAATTTTTATTTAAATTTCAGTATAAAATCTACAAATTTAATTTATTCTTCAAAATATAGGCCATCAATGCCAATTACATTAACCCATCTTTCTACCATAAGTTTGGTTTTCCTTGGTTTTCAAGGCAGAAAACTCCTCATATCCTGATTTGGCATTCCTGTTGTTTTTGAAGTGCCAGCCTTTCAAAAAATGTGCCATTGGCCGTAAAAGACCATAGCCAAACAGTGCAATGTCAAGGCTGTAAGGAAGGTAAGACAAGATGCTAACACCCTCCATTTCTCACATTCTTTCTTTGATTAAGAGTGAACAATGGGCAGGAGGATTGCCTTGCTGAAACATCACTTTAATATGATTGACCAAATAAGGGGACTCCTCTCTTTGTTCAAATTGTTCATGGTAAAATTAAACGTCAGTAGCCCTTCCATCTGGAACCAGACCAAATTGCAAAACATCCTCATAATTCCACAAAACACAAAGCATTACCTTGAAGGCTGTTCTCACAATTGAACCGCCTGAACCAATACGCTCCTGTATTGCGATGCACCACATTTTCACCTTCCAACGCACAAATTTCCTCAGCAGCTGCCTTTGCACTTAATCCTTTTTTTCAGTAGCCTCAGAAGACCACAAATGACAATTTTTTCTTCCAGCATTATCAGTGAAATTTATAAAATGGAATGAAAGGTAGAGACAGTTTGTATGCATAATTAAATAAATGATTAGTCAAAGTAAACAACGATATATGCATTGTTCGCACATCAGTGTTGAATAAGGATTCAAATGGAGACTTTAATGTCAGCAATGAATTAATGCACAAAGACTTTTGTAACAGCTTAGTACATCGCAACATAATGAACAACCTAAATAATACCCTGAAAGAAACCACGAATAGTCATATTTGCCAATTCTATTTAATTAATTGAAGTAATTGTATGTACAGTAACAATTATTTAATAATATTATTTTCCATTAGTTTTAGGGAAATCTTGCAGATCTGATGATGAATGTGCTTCAATTCAATATTCTTATTGCTTTCAAGGAGTTTGTGCTTGTGATCCAGATTTTTTCCCTGACATTACTGGAACTCAGTGTTTCCCTTTTTCTAATGGTAATAAATAAAAACAAGAAACATGCATATAAATAAATAGATTATTTCAATTTGTTGATACCTAAAACATTTCTTCTGTTACAACAGGAACCAGCAATATGACTAATATTAATTGTAAAGCTTCAAGTTCGATCTGTAAAGTATTAGGTGAACATGCGTACTGCTCCAATGATATATGTGTTTGCTATCCAGGATATCATATTGATAAGAACTTATGTGTAAAAGAAAAAAGTAAGAAAAACATTATAATAGAATTTTTTTATAAAGGATGATTCACAAAGTAAACCCTAATTTTTAATGCAGTAGTTTGAAACTTAATACTTAATATTGTATAATTTGGACCTAATAGTATTTAAAAGTTAAAAGATTTAATAAAACAATAGTAAGTTTTATGATTTATGGGCTTTTTGAGTCATGAAACTAATAGGTATTTATTAAACAAAGAATTTTTTTTTTCTATAGACCTAAGGGTCCTCCAGGCTGAGTAAAAATGCCAAATATATTTTTTATTTCTAACGTTTTGATCATAATTGTGGCCATTTTCAAAAACAATTA
The DNA here is from genome assembly GCA_948150685.1 of Rhaphigaster nebulosa. NCBI lineage: Eukaryota > Metazoa > Arthropoda > Insecta > Hemiptera > Pentatomidae > Rhaphigaster > Rhaphigaster nebulosa. The sequence continues at coordinate 182,726,112 of OX411306.1, forward strand.
AAAAAATTTTGTTTCCATTATATTCTCCTTTCAGTAAGTCAAGCAGCTTAAGAATTTATTTATTTTATGTTTATTTATTTAAAAAAATTGTCTTAAAAATAAATTTGTCATAAATTTTTATCACTAAACAATAATGCTTTGCATTCAATTGTAACATTCATATTCATTGCAATTATTAAAATTATTACTGCCTTAATTAAATATTATTTAAAATTATTAGTGATGTCGACTTCCGATGATCTGGGGAAGTTGTAGTAATAATTTAAAGTAGTGATAATTTAAATAATGGCAAGGACCCGACCTCAACTGAAAAGGAACTTTTGGGGTTTGTGTATCTCTTGAGCGAGCGCAAATCGTCAGCTGTGATCTATTTAAAGCAGGAATAATTGAAATTACGATAAGACTCCGACCTCAACTGAAAAGGATCCGTTGCAGTTTTGTTTATTTCTTGGAAGAACGTAATGAACGGAAGTCGACAGTACTAATAATTTTAAATAATAAATAATTAAAGCAGTAATAATTTTTACAATTCCAATAAACACAAATGTTACAATTGAATGCAATGCAGTTAGTTAGGACAAATGGCGCCGGAGTATGCTGGTCCGGCGACCTTCGGGTAAGATCGGGAGGAACAAGTGATAACGCGCCCCTCCTGTAAAGTTGTACCATTAAATTTATACTGCAATAAAAATAAAATGTTCACAATACAATTTCCTGTTTGTATATGAAAATTTTACTTTTTGCAGCATAATCTTTAGTTATTGTATTATAATACAAATTTATGACATGTTGCCCTTTTAAGATATTTTATTTAAAAAAATATATTTTTACCTGTTTGACTCACTGAAAAGTTAATATAATGGAAAAAGGTTTTTTTTAATTATTTTGGAAAATGACAACAATTAAGTTGAAATGCCAAGATTTAATAAAATATGGGACTTATTTACATTTTTTTTTAAACCCAGAAACCTTGAGGACCATAGAAAAACTTAATTTTTCTTAATTTAAAATATTACTATAGTTTATCTCTGTATCTTAGAAGTATAAGGCACTGTGTCACATTTCCCTAACTTTACATGAGAGCAGTTTGACCATGGCTATTTCATAATAAAGTACAAAAGTCCAAGCATAAGTGGGAAAAGTACTAGTAGAAAGATTCGTTTTTAGAGGTTACAGGTCACTGATTGTCATTAGATAACAATAATTTTAATATTTTTTTTAATTTACTGTTTTTTAATGTAACTATTTTAAATGTTATCGTGTTTTGACATTTCACAGTATGTCATAGACCAATTTGTACTTATACTTTTGTACTTATAATGAAACAGTGTGTGCCTGTAAGTTTGTAACCTCTAAACAAGTACCTTTCCATTTGAACTTGTACTTTAGTATTTTATTATAAAATAAAGCCCTGATGTTTCTCACCGAATAAAAGGACTTAGTATTTTTTTTTATAATCATGCAAAGCCCCTTACAATTTGTCTAGGACATGGTTATCTGTACCTCTGGGTAAAGCAAAAAGTACAAACACAAATGTGTAATAATGTCATCTTCTTTCTGTTTTTGATAACCTCTCTATTGAACAGATTCTTCGAATATGAACAAAACACATTTTATTTTTTTTTGTACAAATTGTTTATTAGTGGTTCCTGTTTATTCTCTCCTTAGGTTCTTCATTTGATCAAACATTGTTTTCCATACATGTTTTCTTGGAACTTTGTCTGTGCAGCTTGTTTCGGTGTAAAATTTCCAAGCGTTAGGCCAGTTTTCAGGATGCAAGTATAGGAATTTCAGTATTGGAATAAAGACATGTTTATATCTTCTTCTTCGCCATCTCAGGCCATTTAGCCCATTGGTCCATGACCAAAATCAGCCGTGTCATCTCCACCATGTAATTCTTCTTGCCGCTCCAAGTCTTAAAATGTATTCATTGTATAGTTGTATAGTCAAAGTTGCCTTTCTTCTGATTTAGCTCTAAAGAGGCTCTTTTTTTAGGATCATCATCTATCCTGCACACATGGCCAATTATTTGGGCTGCCTAATTCCTCCAGTATAGTCTCATTTCTCATTCTGTCTATCCTGATCCATTTACCCACTATTCATAGCAGGTATTTCATTTCCAAGGGTGCTGATTTCATTCAGATGCTTATCAAGAGTGAGTTGGAGTGGGTTTCTTTAAAGTAGATCCTTGGATGGATCCTCTTCCTTCCCCCTGAAACGAAATCCTGGCTCCACTAGTGTCAATTTTCTTTGAGTGTTGAGAATATTTATTATTTATCAGTTTAGATTATTTAGTTTATTTATTACCATACTAAAATATTGAAATACAATTCTTGACTGTTTTAGGCTTAGGTGAATCCTGTGATAACAACAGTGATTGCGACGTAGACATGCAACCTAAGGAGAAATCAGGTGCAAGAGAATGCAAAAATAATAAATGTGTATGTAGGAAAGGATACAAAGGAATTCCAGAGCACAACATATGTCAAAGTAATTATTGCTGCCCATGGTGCAATTTATTTATTTGTTTTCAATAATAAAAGGAGTCTGTATTAAATTAATATAAAAAAATTCTCTTATCAGTATGAGATGTTACATTAAATACATTCAATTCAAATTTTATCAAACAATTGTAAAATTGTAATTGGTTTTTGGGAACATACGAAATCAGGATCTGTGAAAAAAATTGAATAATTTTTTTCCCAACGGATATATTAACCCTATACTGCCAACCATTGGATTTAACCCGGTAATTCCAACCATGAGTCAGTTTGACTCACTTAATGAATTTAATCATTCTATCAAATTATATATTATTTCTACTAACTTTGTAAAATAGTAGAAGATAAATAATTACAATGCTAACGAACGAATATCGATATTTATTGAAATAACAGTCTTTTAATGATTAGTTAAGGCACATCAGACTTTTAAGTTAGAAACAATTCAGTAAATAGACCCCATTTTTAACCATTAGGATTATATAATTATATAACGATCATATTAGATTATATAAGGATCATTAGATATAAAAATTGCTTACAGTTTCAAAAATATAAAATAAGCTTATATTAAAATAAAATAAAGGGATCCAAGAAATAAAACAACCATTTAAAAGCATAAAATATCGCAATAAAAATAAAAATGGCTACAAAATACAAACAAGCTAATCTCATAGAAGAACGTAGAGTCTGATCACCCTTCAACTATTGTGACGTATTGTTGACTGATTGGGAATAGCATGCCCAGGAGGAAATCGCTGTGAACCCAAAAGGGCAAGAAAATCAAGTGGGGAGAACTTTCAAGTGAGTCATTTCGACTAATAGGTGGCAATCTAGGGTTAAAGTGATAGAAAATAAATTACAATAAAATAATAAAATAAAATAAATTTTAATTAATGTAAGAAGTTAACTTCATTACTGACAATTCTTACAAAATTTTTATAGATTTAATAACCCATTCAAAATATGCTTTCAAAAAACACATTTTTCTTGTGAATCAGCCTCATCTTTCTAACATTTCTCAAATATGATTTATATTTTTGAAAATAAGATCATATCTTAATGTTACATTTAAATTAAAATTTTAATCTTTATATTTAATTAATAAACATTAAAATTTATTTTCAGGTGGATCATCTATCATAAGTCAAAGTCTTCTTTTGATTTTAGGCTGCTTATTTTTCTTATTGAAATAAATTAGGTACAAACATACATAAGTGTTGATTTTTATAAAAGTTTGGAATATAATGTCACTTTTCTCATTTATTATTTATTTGTGGTTATTAATTAAAAGGTTTTTGTAGAAATGCTTCCACACTTTTCTTTAAAACAAATAAGTATTTTAGAAATCTTGGTTGTGTGTTTTTATACAATAGTGAAGAGAATAGAAACTGCATTTCAATTACAAATAAAATGTATTGTTATTATAAAGTTCTGTGGAAACATTTCCATATTCTTAATGTTTTATATTCTATACAATTTAGTATGGAGCCACTATAATGGTTTATAGTATTAATTCCTTGTCTATTTGATATTCTAGTACAAAGAACATAAGATATTTATGTTTAATAAATATTTTAGTAATTTTTACTACATATCACTGATAGAAGAAGGTAATACATTGGCATAAACATATCTCACAATCAATAGAACAAGCAAGGGTTCAGCTCTCCCTAGTCAGAAAGCCTCAAATGTATTTGATCAGTGCTTTTTACTAATTTTATTTTTTAATATGAAATAATTTACTATTTGTTTTTTCATTTTCTTTTGTGTATATATTATCTCATATTTTAAATAACCATATCATATAATCCTTTATTCTGGCTCCTACTTTCATAGATTTGTCTCCATTGAATCATTTACTTTTATAAAAAAAAAAAAAATGTACTATCACAAGAACTTTTGACTATATAGGTGATTCTAAATGAGACAATTGAAATATTTAGCAATCCTGGTTTAAATTTAGCTTCGTAGAAATAAGTACTGTTATTACCAATATAATCATGTAATATTAGATAATTTAATAAGGATAGTAAATCAATAGAGAATACTTTTATTTTTAAACTGTAGATAACTGTAATAATACCATGGTTATTTATTATCTATTATTTTTAACTTATAGTGAAGTCTTCAGACATTTTTATGTTTAATAGTGAGTACAATTTCTTTTAATTTAATTTCTTTTAATAAATAACCCATATTTAGCAGTGAACAGTACTTCCTTTAATTGATTTATTTACCACTCGCTAACAAATCACTTCAATTTTGACTTTTCGTGGTCAAATCTCCTCCCCTCACAGCTCTGTTGTGATAGCAAGGAAATTGTGTAAATTTCTATAAAAGTGCATATGGAACACTATAATTTTATTTATTAATAATGATGATATTATAAAATTGAAATGTACAAATATGAGTAGAGAAAAATTTATATTCTGATGATGGAGATAAGACCACGAAACTTCAAAATTGAAACGATTTGAAAGTGAGTGGTGAATAAATCAATTAAAGGAAGTACTGTTCACTGCTAAATATGGGTTATTTATTTGATTTGTACAAAAGCAATAAGTTAATTGTTTCTTAAAAAGTTATTTCCATACCTAATTTACTATATGTACATATTATTTATAAATTATTTAAATAGATACTACTGTTTTTAGTAGTTATTTTCAGTGACCTAATGTATCCATGTCAGCAAATTGTAAAATAAATAGCATATTTTTGTTACTATTAATTCTTTTATTGCTCTTTAGACTATTATTTTTAGGAATTTGATAAATGTTTACTCCTAGAGGAAACATATATCTAATTGGCCCACAAATACTTCTTTTTGAAAAACTATAAACTTCTCAGTTAACAACTTTCACTGCTCATATCATACGATTTTTACCTCATCAGAAAATACTGCATTTCACCACTCATGTAGTAAGATTTATTAAATTTTAACATTAAATCCTTTGAAAGTGAGAAATGAAAATTCTCACTTTACAGTGTTGGTTTATACATTCAAGGATATACAGTTCATTAGTGATGGACTCTTCCACTTGTGAAGTTGGAACGTATTTCAAACTAAACTGTATGTGCATGAAATGCTGTCAATCCACTATGAGCTTCATATAAGGAAGTATGGGATTGCAAATTATTGTCATGAAAAAAAGGTTTTAATGGCACATACAACTAGGAAAATAATTGCTCCAAGTGTGGATCTATGGTGAAAATAGATCAAGTGTTAAAATATGGAAAATCATTAGATGGGTATTTTAATTTATTTTGGCATATTGTATTCAGCGAGAAAGAAATTTTGGGATTATATATTTGTATTAAGTCCCTTGTTCCAGAAGAAATAAGGTGACCAATAATGCAATATAAACACAAATAATGAAGAGGTGCATTGATGAAACTCAATCAGAAACAATATAATAGATTCTTATACAATAATTCCAAGCATATGGAAGATTGGCCAGAAAGAGTTCTAAATGTGCACCTGTTGAACATAGGCTTAGATTTGAGTGAATCATTATACCTGATATTTTATAGATTGTAAATACAGAATCTGAATATGATGGAGTTTCTGTTATTTAACCCAAAATTAACTGTTAGCCATCCAACATATCTTTTATTTTAGGTAGTTTATAAATGTGAGAAACAATGTCAGGTTTTCTTTCCAGAATAGAAACCTCAAATTTTCGCGCACTACATCAATAGTAAAAACTTTTGAAAGTGGACATCTAAATAAAAATTTCATTGATTTTCGACCACTATGTGCCATACGCAGTCAACAGCTTTTCTCTGAGACTACTGGACCGATTTTCTAGATTCAGCAGCAAGGACACACGTCACCCCAGAATGATCCTCAGAACTCTACATTACCATCGTCTGTTTGTTTCAAAATGGCGGCCGATCAGAGGATGTATAGGTCTATAACTCGGCCATTTATAGAGATAGAGGGGGGATGTAAGGTGTTTTGGAATCAGCATAGAATGGCATTAAAAAAAAAAAAAAAGGGTTTAAAAAACAAAAAATCTGTATAAAAATGCTTTTGGTTTATTATACTCAATAATAGACCTTTGTAATCGATCAAGGAAAAAAAATTATGTGAGCTGTGAATGAGAGATGTGTTTCGAGTTTCATACCGAGGTATGTGATGTGTCTTTTGTTATCTGTTATTTCTTCGTTTAGTTTAGGTTCTTAAGTGAGTGTTTTCTTGTAAGAGAATACGATGACGTCGATTTTTTGCTTGTTGATGTGTATGTTTATGTTTTCTAGTTGTTCTGTAATCACTTGGACAACAGTTTGGGCCTTGCGCATAGCGTGATCTGCATTCATGCTTGCTGTGTATATGGCAATATCATCAGCATATGCAGCATTTGAACATCGTCAATCGTTTGCCCTACTATATGGGCTGTATATATGTTGAACAGGACAGGCGCGAGGACCGAGCCCTGTGGGACACCGCAGGTGACTGGGCGGGCGGCAGAGGTATCAGAATTGACACGTACGAAGAATGTTCGGTCACTGATGTAAGATCCAATAATGTCGACCAGTTTGTCCAGAAAGTGGTGAAGCCTGAGTTGATCAATTACGGTGGAGTGGGATACAGAGTCAAAAGCCAGCGTGCAATCTAGAGAGATCATTGCCGTGGCAAGGTTTCGGTTAAGGTTATTGGCTGCATCATACTGTGGTTTGGCTACATGATGATATCAGCTAACGCCGCGGGTAAACCCGCTTTGTTTCGAGAGAATGATGTCATGTGATTCACAGTGTTTACGGATATGAATGAGGATACGTTTCTCATATATTTTTGAGATATGGTTAAGGAGGCTGAGGGGCCCGGTATTTTTCCGGTACCGCTCCTCGTTTTCGGGGTTTGAGGATTGGAACGACGATAGCATGTTTCCACTCGGTAGGATAGTATCAGAGGCGTGAGCACGAACATATGGGCTTTTCTGGAGAGTTGCTTGAGTAGGACATAAGAGATATTGTCCTCTCCTGTTGACTTGTTTCCCCTCGTTTTTCTCATGATTGCAGTCAGTTCTTTATAAGTGGAAAATATGTTGTTATGTGCGCTATCAGTCATTGGGTTATGATGATATGTCGTGACTGTACGTGCTTTGTCACGTTCTACATAGTAGTCGGCAAGTATGTTGGCCTGATCAACGGGAGTGTGAAGCTCATCGCCTCGTTGTATTTTCACCGATTTGGATTTGGTGTTGTGGCTTCTGACTAATTTCCAGAAGTTTTGGGAATCTCTGTGGGTACGGCGGAGTTGTTTATGCCATAGGGATGTTTTCCACTGTGACATTAGGGAAGTGATTTGTCTAGTGAGACTGTTTATGATTGGTCTGTATGTAGGGTCTTTAGTCCTGTACCAGCAGTTTTTAATGTTGTTTCGTTGTTTGATGAGTGTGAGTATGTGTGCTGGTGGTTTGCGCAGGTGTATAGGGGGTGAATGTGGTATCGTGGAAGTAGCTACCTCATTTATGATGTTTTGTAGAGTGCTTATGGTAGTGTCTATGTCTTGGGTTTTTGTGAGTGGTGTGATGCTGGGTATGTTAATGTATACTGTATTCTTGTATTGCTTCCAGTCTGCTTGTTGGAAATTGTATTTGTAGTGAGTGGGTGGGGTTCTTGTTGTGTCCCGGCCAAGTTGATATAGTACCGGAATGTGGTCATTGTCACTGAATTCCAATGTTGTGCAGTGTGTGAATCTGTGTGATTGTTGTGTGAGTAGGAGATCCAGTGTGGTTGTGTATGCCGGGTTAGAGTGATGTCTGAATGTGTATGCATTAGTATGAATTTATGAATAGTATGAATTTTGTTTTAATCAAATGATTTCTAAATCCATTTGGCTTACTGCAGTTCCAGGTGTGATGTTTAGCATTGAGGTCTCCTACAATGATTTGTTGTCTGTCAGTTTCAGTTTCTTGTAGAAATATCTTGGTGGTGTCGAGTTTTCCTCCTGGACGCCTGTCTATGCTTGTGATTTGGTATGTGTTTTTGAGTTTCACTTGTATGGTGATGGCTGTGTGGTTTTCATCATTGAGTGTACTGTTGTTTACTAGTCTTGATGGGACGTCATACCGCACCAGGAATGTGACGTCACCTTGTCCGGGGGTTTGTCAGTCCATTCTGTAAGTGTGGTAACCGCGAAAGTGCATTCGCGTTTGCTTGTTTAGTTTTGTGTCTGTCAGTGCGACAACTGATGGCCTATGAGAGGCCAGGAGGGATTCCAGCTCGAGCTTACGCTTTACGAGCCCTGTTATGCTATAGTTAAGAATAGAGTGTCTATCCATTAACTTTAGGGGCGAAGGCTTGTTGGAGCACGAGGTTAAGCGTGCTCATGAGGGTGTGGAAAACAGCCTTCATGTCGCTAAACATGGCGACTAGGCTATCAACCCGTGGGGGTTGATCCGTGGACGGCTGAGGGGTTGGGGGTGGGGTGCGGGAGATGGTGTGGGGGTGGGTTGTCCGTTGAATAGGACACCGGCGTATGAGTTTGGGGCTGAGGTGGTGGTGGGAGCAGAAGATGCAGTCTCCTGGGAGTTGTTCGTTGGTCTCATAGTGACCTTTGTTTCCTTCTTTTTAAGAAGGATTTGCCTTTTTGGGCAATCACGGTATGAGGCCACATGAGGGCCACCGCAGTTTGCACATTTGGGTGGGATGTTTTTGGTGCATTCGTTCGTTTCGTGGTTATCACCACAACGAACGCATCTTATAATGCGCCCACAGAAATGTTTAGTGTGGCCGAATTCCTGGCAGTTATGACACTGCCTGGGGCCGCTAATGTGGTCGATTGGACCAATTTTTTTCATATCCCGAAGGGTGACGGTTTCGTCAGTGGTAACGATGAGGAGTGGAAGATTCCTCTTATTTCCACTCTGGTTTGTTTTTTGCATCCTCCAGATGCTTTTGAGCCCGGGCAGGCGGGCTTTGAGGGCATTTTCTATAGAGTTGACTGAGTGATTGATGTCGAACCCTTTTAAAATATATTTTCTGAGAGGCTTAGTGCCTCTTGGGGCATAGGTGTGGTAGTCGATGTCATCCGACTGGTTTAGCACACATATGGTGGCGTCGTAATCAGCCTTGGTGGAGGTAAAAGTTTTATTTTCGTTCTGATTAGAACGGATAATAAAAGTGCTAATGTTAGCCTCTAAGAGGTGCTTTCTTAGTTCCACCAATGGCACTGGTGGACGAATCACAATTGGAGCCGGTTTGTACGGCTTTCGATTGGGTGGTGGGGTAGCTGGGGTGGGGGCAGCTGTGATGGGTGCATCTGGCTGTGAGGTGGACGGGCCACTAAGTACAGCAAAGCTATTAGAGGTAGCTGTAGCTGGTTTGTCATTGGTTGGTCGGGGCACAAACGTCAGTTTTTTCTTAAGCGTGGTGAAGCCTTCGCTGTCTGTAAGCGGAATAAATTTCCGCTTTAGTTTCAGGTTGATCAGGGGGGGCCTGTTTATTGTAGATGAAGTTGAAGCAACTTCAACAGCCATAGGAGTTTGTGTGGGTGTAGTCATTTTACAAATAAAATAAAAGCTAAAACTAAACTAAAGCTAACACTTCACTTAGGTAAGTAAAATGTACTCACGTGACAGGAGCACCAGGACGGACCGAACGAAGGCACCACGAGGAGTACCAATCACAGGCCGTATCGAGCACCAGCTGTCACTAGGCAAGAAATTCTTCAGCGCGCTAGAGAGGTTTTCAAGAGAGGTCTGTCATCCACAACTGCTAGCTGTAGGACTGAACTGTCTTTATTTCCACTGTCTGGCTGTCTGACTGTCTGTCAATAACCGTTAAATCTAAAACTGTTACTGAAAAAAGTCGGACTGTAACGGAGACACTTATAGAGTATACAAGAGCACTATTTGACTATCAACTGACTATATATTGACGTATCCCTAGACCGATTGAAGCAGGCATTTTAAGTGGTGGAAGACACTCAGGAACTTCCACCCAAATCCATCCTAACAAAACCGGTAGAACCAAAAGCGAACAGTCCAGCCAACAAAATGAAACGAACGATCAGTTACAAGAGAACAAAGTTTACAAGACTCGATCACATCGAACTATCTACATAGTAAATTATATATTAATTTTAATTATATAAACTCGCAACATTTTTTGTATATAGAACTGTCTTAATATTTTATCACTCTTCTAAATATCAGTCTAAATATCATCAAAGATCTTATCAAATAAAATAAAGAGAAAAGATCTTCTGATCCACAAAAAAAAAATATCAAATACGTTGTACCTTTCGGTACAACAAACAAGTACAAGTGACCTGCTGTCTTAAGTACCCCAGGAGTTATCTGTTTAAAGAAGAATCACTCCTAGTTCCTAAGATAGAGTATTAACTAGATTTAGCAGGTGGATTAGTATTTCTCTTCCCAGCTTATTGGTGTCTTGCGTCTGTTATTCTGTCACATCTACCTGGAACATTCATTACCTTACATTTTCCTCTATTCCTCGAGGGCGAATACACCTTCCATGTCTCTATCCTCCACAAAGTCCGGTGGCTAAGTCCCTCCATTTGAGGATTCCTATGTACAGATCTAAGGGCGAATATCCCTCAGTCTGGCCTGTACCTCTTACCCCCACTATTTAAGAAAGCGAATATCTTCCGTTAGTGGCTACTATCCCCGCGATGAAGGCGAATACCCATAGCTTTGCTGATTGTAAGTAACGTTGGTTGACCCTTTGATACTTCGATCATCCCCTCCAGTCATCTCTTATCTCCGTCCAACCATTCCTAGTCCTACCTGAACACCTATTGTTCGAGACCTTCTGATCAATTCCAAAACCTATAACCTCAACTTCGACAATTGGTGACCCCGATGTGATCTTTACTTGCTATGACTCATAAGGAGAATTAAAATGACAGGAGAATCAAAGGCAGAAAGTAAAAAGCCAGATTTACCTCTACAAAGGACCCGTGTCACGAATTCTTCGTTTCTGAAAGGACAACCCTGCTCTATATTTATTACTATTTATTACCTTCGAAGCTGTCTTTTTAACGTCTAAGGTAATTTCAATTACCCTCAAATTTCAGCTGCTCATCCCTAACATTGATCTAGACGTGCTAATTCAAATTCAAGACCTCGTCACTGATCTATTGAAGCAGACTTATGAAAATCTAAAGACCAGACTGCTGAAAACCTATGGAGGATCGGAGACACTCCGAATCAAGAAATTCCTGGAAGACTTGGTGACCAGGCTACATCACAACTACTAAGGAGAATCCTGCAACTCGCTGAAACCAGTGTCAATTCAGAGTTAATTCGCACACTATGGCTAAGGAAGCTTCCAAGCTAGTTTCAACCAATCTTAGCGACAAATGAACAAACAGACGTAGAGTAACTCGCTGCAATCGCAGATAAAATTCACGAGGTATCTCCACCAATGGAAGCGTATGTTGTCACTAGACCGTTTACGTCCCGACAGACTACCGGTACCCATACGAAGCCACCATGCGATTTGTGCTCAGCTAGCCTTTGACAATTACGCTTGCATGTGGTTAAAATACTACGAATCCTGGAAACCCGCTACCGCGGTAAAAGTCCAAGCCGGCATCCATCAGATTCACGCTCCAGATCTAAATCTCCCCAGGAGGATATCAGCTATTATCACCACCGCTTTAATGCACCAAACCTTGCAAGTAGGAACCTTTATTTACAGTCATAATGAACAAAAATTTTTTTTTTTTACTTTTTGAATGTGTGAAGCAGCAAATTGCCTCGGATTTGAACAGTTTCAACAATATCGACGACCCGGTGCTCTCAAGAAATTTAAGTCGGAACATTCGCTCTTTTTATAGGGCCAGAACATTAAAAATGCCTCTGGATAAACTATCCTACTAGAAGATAGACATTACTGCACTACAGCAGATGAGATGGATAGGCTCTGGAATCCCAGAGAAGATAGGTCATGCAATATACTATAGTTGCCATCAAAATTCGGAACGGGTTTTGTGTTGAGTGGCAATATGAGAGAATAGTCGTGGATTTAAAGGCTGTTATACATGTTGAGAATGAGGGACAGATTTAAAAATTACTCCATAGTTTCGGATCATACACCGACTAAGGTGGCAGATGAGTAGGCCAAGGACAATATCTATCTTGACTTAGATAGGGCAGTTGCGACATTCCCACGTTATGACGTAAAGATAGTTCTGGGTGACCTTAATGTCCACGTGGAAAGAGAATTCGCTCTTTTTCCCGTGGTAGGAAGGTACAATCTGTACCCGGAATCCAATGACAATGGAACGAGGCTGATGGATTTCGCCAAATCCCAGAATATGATTGTTGGTAGCAATATGTTTGACCGTAAAAATACCCGTATACTTGGGTTACCTCAGACAACACTGTAGTAGTACTTTGTTAGTAGGAGAAAAACGTCTAGTCCCGTGGCAGTGAGAACTTTCAGAAAAGCAAATGTTGATGGCGATCACTATCTGGTTTCATTACGCATTCGAGCGAAAATAAGAAATGCTGAAAAAACTAAAGAAACTCAAGTGGAAAGGATCAATATTCGGAAACTACGTGAAACAGATTACAGAGAAGAATTTACACAGTGGCTGGATAAAGCTTTGGAACAGGACCCTTCTGAGGATACAGTGAATAGAAGATTGAGGCACGGTAAAGACGCTATCAAACGAACTGCAAAAAAGGTGCTAGGGACGGAAGAACCCCACCAGATGTCTGGGTGGTTTGACCTGGAATGGTAGGCAGCGACAGACAGGAAAAATGAGGTCTACCAGATGATGATAGAGGCGATACATAAGTGATACATAACTAGGCAAGTTGTTAAGAAATACAAAGGCAGAAGGTGATAAGAGAAAGGCGTCCATAAAAGAAAAAAAGAAAAAAAAAATGGAGAAAATAAAAATGTCGGAGACCTAAGAATTCAGGCGGACACGAGAGGCTTCTAAAGGAGAATAAATACCATGCACAAGAAATTAAAGCCGAGAACCAATGCTTGAGGATGGCTCATTATTACTAATAAGGAAAATATTCTTAATAGATGGGTCCATCGCCATTTTCAAGTACGCGTACATCGCCAAGTGTTTTAGGAACTACCGAGGGTTCAACTATGGAAGGTGAAACTCTTGTTCTTCGCAATGGGCTTTATCGAACCTCATGGAGTAGTTCGATACACCCCACGGTGTATCGAACCACGAGATAAAGATGAGATCAACTATACGATCCAAAGACTAAAAAATAATAGAGCCCCAGAATCAGACAACATACCTGTAGGACGTCTGAAATTTGGGGGTAATGAGTTGCTTAAACTTATCCGCAACCTTCTCCATAGCATTTGGATAACTAGGACCATCCCAAAGGAATCGTACACAGGTATTACTCTCCCCCTTCATAAAAAGGAAGATCAAACAAATTGCAATAATTACCGAGATATAAACTTACTGAACTGCATAAACAAGCTCCTGCCTACTATCGTTTACAACAGGCTAATTCTGTATGCAGAAAGAGAGATAGGAATCTACTAGCGTTTATCACACGCTACTTCTGTATGAAGTAAGACCAACCATCGATCAAATCTTCGCTTTAAGGAACCTACTTGAAAGAACGCGAAAGTACAATATCACCACACATCCTCTTTTCATAGACTTTCAAGTCAGAATACAGAGAGACCTGTCGGATGACCTCAAGGGAGCTGAGGGAAGGAGATCAAGTCTGTCATGCCTGTTAGTCAACTTAACACTGGGAAAGGTGATAAGGGACATAGAAACGCTACGATTCTCACCAATTCAGTCCAAATTCTAGTCTATTCAGAAGGTATAGATATTATTGCCAAGTCACAGAGAGACAGCACGGGCCTTACTATTAACAGAGGCAGCAGGACAGAAACTGGCTCTGCAAATTAAACCGGCAAAGATGAAATACTTGCTTGTCAATCTCCCACCATCCACTGAAACGTTTAGAAATTACGCATTTGAAAGTGTTAGTAGTTTCATATAATTAGAGTCCCTAGTATTTGCAATCTTCTCAGTCCAGAGGTAAAGAGACGGATCACCACCGCAAATGTTATTTTACCCAGGCAAAAACACCAAGAAGCAATTTTCTGTCGAGAAATACAAAAATCACTCTGTACTTATGCCTCAAATACATGGCCCTTATCACCTTCGGATGCCAACAATTTATAAGTATTTGAAAGAAAGAAGCTGAGAAGAATGTTTGGCCCTGTGAAAGATAGCAACCTGTATAGGCTGAGACGCAATGCAGAGTTGTACCGGATTTACTAAGAAAAATTCAGAAAATTTTATTTTGGATAGAATAGAAAGGAAATTTGTACTAACCGTTCACAAGTCATGAGCCAGAAAAGTTGAGAAAGTTTGTTTTCCTTAGCCTAGATCAGGAGTTCCCAGGCTGTGGTAAAGAAAGGAAGTTTCAGGTGGTACGTAATCCGCAAACAGTCATGAATAAAATAATATTTTTGACATCTTCAAGAAGAGATAACAATTTTAAAAATTACTCTGCTGTGGACACCGCATGACTTCCTTGAACTATAAATCAATGGCTCAAAAATTGGTCCCGAATTTGTTAACTATTTTTAGAAAATAGCAGTCTCAAAAACGACATTCGGCGTCGCGACGTCCATCTGTGACACATAAACACAAGTAGACAAGTTCTTGTTTCTGGAGGTCTCATGCTGTTATTATAAGTGTTTTTTTTTCAGTAGCAGTCTGTAACGATTTACCAAGAGATTTCTTCGTGTTTCGTGACAGAATTAGAACTGTCAATGTCACTAGATAAAACATTGGAAATCGACTGTTTCGACATTTTGAGCGAAATAACCAGTTTAACTTACATATGTCTTATTCTCCTTATGCAGACTTGTTCAGATCACAAATGGAAAGGAAAACAACAATTTTACACTTGAAACCAGTAATAAAATTGTTTAATTGGAGTGGAAAAAATATTGCGTTTGTAACCTTTATCACCGAACCATATGATCTCTGTATTAAATTAAATGTTAATATAATTTTTGATGTTTCTATTATGACCTTCAAATAAAGTACCCCTTTTGGCTCACCAATTTCAACCAAAATCTATTAAATTGATATAAAACTCTCATCTACCATATTTGAGATGTTTTACATTTATTTTAATATAATTTTTGATGAAAATTTATTATAACCTTTAAGTAACGCATTACCTTCACGTATAACCTTCTGGTTTATCAATTTAGACCAAAATCTATCATGTTATTTAAATGAATATATAAATCATACGTACCAAATTTGAAAAGTTTTGCATTAGATTTTAATATGATTTTTGATGAAAATTTATTTTGACCTTCAAGTAAACTACTACTTCCGACGATCAAGTACTAACCAAAAAGAATGGTTCACAACTAGATATTGTAACAATCCTAAATACAAAATTTTACTTTCTACGACTAACCGTTTTTGAGTTATGCGAGATACGAACGAGCATACGAACGTACGTACATACGTTACGAAGAAATTAGTCAAAATAGATTCAGGGATGGACAAAATCGATATGAAAACGAAAATTTTCGCGATAACAATACTTCCTTCACTTCTTAGAAGGAAGTAAAAAAATACTGAATTGATTCAATGTGTAACGGAATCAATAAATAGCATTTTTTCATTTAGTCAAGATTAATAAATACGACCTACTAGTGAAAAATACAGTGTTTGATGACATCGTGGAAGGGCGGGAGAGGATGCACGTCGTGCTGGAATGGTCCCTTTGGGTTAAGGAAAATCCTATTTTATGGCTCACTCAATGCGAACAGTTAGTAAATATTCCGTTGAATTTCAGTAAACACAAAAGCGATGTCGAAATATTTCTAATTGTGTTAAGTGATAAATTATTATTGGTTTTGTTATGAGTATTTAATAATTTTCCATATATGGTGAGATTTGGCCTTTAGGCAGTTTCACACATTCTAAACATAAGAAAAAAAAATTTCATATATTGATTATAAGTGAAAATGTCTCAGAACATAGTTGTAAAAATAATTTCTGGAAACATTTTTTTATTAATCCGATAATAACTAGATTACTTGTTTTTATAGAAGAAGAGGAAACAAAGAAAAAGGCGTGAGCAGCAGAGATCCGTAACTGAGGTCGTATTTTATAAATGCATCCCGCCATTCACCGCTAATCTTCGACCCAGTGCAATAGTTTATTTTATCAGGGGAAAATACGACTACAAATATATTAAAATAGTTGAAATAGCCATCGATGCTAATACTTGTTCGAGTTCGATGAAATTTCTATTGGTTTACAGATAATTTAACTTCCTTTCGAATACAACAGACTTTGGAAGGATTTTTGAGGTGTGTAAATACTTAAAACAATCGAAAAACCGTGGGGTGGCGGAAACAAGTTGAGACTCCCAAAAGGCTCTTCCCTAACATCAACGCAATTTGCATATAAATTTTCAACTCTATATCTTAATTTGGTGGAGATGCGCAAATCTTTATAAGCACAGAACCTTCAGATAAACGTACCGAAATTTTGACTGAAATTTGAAAATCGGATGTTTCGTTCTGTATAGAACCAAAGTCTATATTCTACTAATTTTGGAGTTTACTGCAAATGGTACATTTTGCTTTAAGGAATCGCTCTTTCGGACCCGTTCCTTCGCAAACGACTCATCACTGTTATAAGTAAAAAAAATTGCAGATCAGGGATTTAAACAATCGTATGCCTAATCTACTTCTTTGGATTGTACACTACTTGTAATTTAGAAACGGAACATTTGAATTATGTTGATTGATCACAATTTGTCTTCAACTAGCAGTGAACTTTTTATGATGATTCGGGTTTAGTTTAAAATGTAATTTACTGTGAAGGTCATTATAGTCCTACTTAAATAGGTTGTCATTAATTTAATACTATGTTTTCTGATGCTGAATTTGAAGTAGTGGGGTTTTCCTCTATGACAAAATCAAGATCAGATGATACAGTCTCTAAAAGGTACTATCAAATATATTTTAATTAAATTGAGTGTAGAAACAAAAATTCCTTTATCCTCTGTTTACTTGATTTATGTCCTCTAGATAAGCATTGGTGGCTTTAATGCTGATTGATAGATTCTTCTCTCTCTCTCTCTCTCTCTCTCTCTCTATATATATATATATATATATATATATATATATATATATATATATATACATATATTATATATTGGTCAAAAATCAACTAAATTAAATGCAGTGATTATGTGCAGAATTGATTCCTTATTTCAACAAAAATTGAGAGAGCAGCAAATCAGAAAATTAACTAAAATTAGACCAGGTGGCCACCGGTTCCAGAGTGGAGTGGAGTTGAGTTGAGCAGATTGGAGCAGAGTTGACATGGTATGGCAATAGGAAGCCGAGTTGAGTCAGCTAAGCCATGTAAAGCTGTTGGGTATGACAGTGCAAACTGTATGAGCCACATATAGTTCACTGTTTAATTATATTATCATTTAATTAATTAATTATTATTTAAAATATAAAAAAAAGTGGAGAAGTGCGTGATTAATACAAAATCCAAATTTAAAACTGGTTAATTATTTTTGTTATGTGCTATACACATTGTGTTTAAAAACAGATTTAAAATTTTTCATTATTATACTATTATTTATTAAGATATTTTGTTGTTGTAACCATTAGATGAATGTGTTAACATTTAATTATTATCATAATTATTTAAAATAAATTCTCACGATTCTTAGCCATTCTCACTGGGCTCTGACTAGGACATTGTTTGTAGAAATGAATGATTCTCTTTGTTCTAGGAAAACTGTTTGGAACTCTGTTTCATTCAATACACCTATTATGTCTTGAATGGAAACAAACTTTTAAGTTATGAGTCTGATGATTCTGACTGTGAATTTACATGTTTCCTGGCCATGACCTCTTCTTTCAACTTTTCTTTGATATCCATTTTTGTGTGAGAAAAAATAATTTAACTTAAGAGAACTTTAAAGTTTTAATTCAGCACGAAAATAGTTTAAACTTACATTCACTTAAATTAGCAACAGTCATGTATGTCGTATTCCATGGCAACAGGCAATTTCAAGTCGGCAACATCCGTAGTTAGGGAGATGGTACCTGAATTTTACTGGAGGGGTAAGTGGAGTCAGCTTGGGACCTGGTTGGTTTCGAAGCTGCGCCTTACTGTGGCCTTACATCTGCTCAGCTCAGCTCGATGGCCACCCTCCTATCTAACCGTGTTCGTTTTGCTTGCAGAGTCCACTCCATAGCCGATGACCCCCCGACCAAATCCTGTGTATCTGTTCAATACACAACAACAAAATTTCATAAGATTTAGTAAATTACACATTTTTAGATTTGTAAAAAAATGTTTCTTTGGATGAAATGCATTTTATTAATAGATAAGTTTTGCTTGATTCGTTTTAACTGCTTGTTAAGCTGTAGTAGAAAAGCCTTGCTTCTTTTTTATGAACTGTTGTGTCTATTTACCATGCAAAACGATTTTTATAAAACTGAGTTTATACATACAAACTTCCAAATCGAAAATCTCTATATCTACAAATATATATTCTGTATATTGGATAAAATTTCTATATATTGAACAAAAAATTCCAATTTAAAATGTGATTGTCATCAAAAAGAACCCTTAGTTTACGTACATAACAATGGGTAATAATTAAATATGAAAAAAAATGTTCCATTGGTTTGCAATCAGTGGAAATTCAGGTTAGATCTTGTTTCAGGAGAAGCACAGGAGTTCTAATTCTCTGAATTTTCTTTTCTAACATAGAATGAAATTTTCATTTTAAATTCAGTTTAACTTTGCCATTCTAGTTGTGAACATTTCTCCTAAACATGACTTTGGTGATGAATTATACAGAAATAGACATTGGAAGCTATCTTGCGCGAGCACTAAAATAAATTTATATGTATGTATGTTTGCATATTTTTAATACATATCCTTCTTAAATTATAAATGTACATTTGTAAAAAATCTGTAATCACAGATGACAGATGTTAATCTGTCTAATCCTATAACAGAACTTATAGGGGTTCAGCAAAGCATGCCCATATATACAAAATACAAACAGCGCAATCCAAAATTCTTCAAAATATTGTTTAGGTACCCTGATCTATTTCAAATTACACCATACAAAACAACTTGACTCTACCAACAGTAAAACATGCCGAGTACGTCACAGTTCATTCTTGAACTCAGAGTCACTTCAACAACAATCACTTTCCTTCACACAATTCTTACCTTCATCATCATGCAAGTTATGGAAAACAAAACAATGGCATCGAATAAGCAACACAGTCGTAAATTTACAATCAAGAATAATTAATGTAATGTAATTTATGTATATATAAGTTTTGTTTTGTTTTCCTTGTCCTGCTTCATTGCTAGGGTTAGACCGTTTGTCTAAATAGGTGCTAGTATAGTGTGATTGATTAGTCAATGGCTACATTAGTTAAGGAAGGGTATTTAGTCCAGAAGATTTGAAAATGGTGGTATCATCTTGTTGGATCTTGTTTTTTCTAATGGTGTAAATATGTTCCATTTGAGTCTGTGCAACAATTATCTCTTGAATCGGCGGACCGATTTTGTTGCTTATTTTTGTGTTATGTAGGGTTTTGTCCCTCAATGCATGTGTTTGAAATCCGGCACCCTGTGCGCAATACCCGAAAATCAGGTTTTTCTATTGACTGTAGTGCAAAAATGGTCTGATGTCTTCTATTTAAAGGTTTCTAACTTTATATAAGTATATAAGGTAAATCCCCAATAAAAAACAGAATAGAAAAAGGTATCCATTTGATGCCAAATTTTGTATGTGATTATTTGAAAGATAATTGGATTCTCATCTGAAAAAAAAAATCATATAAATCAGACTATTATTAGCAAAGATACGAGGTATTAGATATCATAGCTGTTTTACTTCCCTTACCGTATAGGCAAGGAATGTATCTGGATCAAATTTTTGATGTGCAGTTTTCAAGGGGTCTATACGTTTTAGAATCGCCTGATTCCAAAAACGCATTTTTGGCCGTTGGTCTGTGTGTCTGTGCCAGGATTTCCTCTAAAATGGATGGACCGATTTTGTTGATTATTGTTTGGTTTTGTTGAGCTTTGTCCTCCAAAATGGCTCTAATGATTTTGATGAAGCTTTCCTAAAATCTTTCCCTTAAAGCACTTGCAATTTCTCTGTATCCCCAAAGAAAAAAAAAAAAAAAAAAAATCATCAGTCCTGAATTAGTAGAGATTTAGCATTTTGAACTTTATGTACTTCTTATAAATTATTTCACACTTGTTCATATTTACACCGGCTTACCACAGTTCAGTTTTTTGATTCCTTGTACACATTTCCTGGAATATTCCAGATGTGCATTTCAGAGATAATTTGATTGTTTACAAAACTAAACATTAAAGAAAAAGAAATTAGGCAGACCAATATTAGATACAGCAACATTTTTTGTATTTGGCTTTAACTCAATGTGGTTAGGAAAGTCTTGTGAGTGGACATAGCAGATATTTTTTTAAGGAAGAATTTGGTCAGGGGGTGCAGTCAATGACAAACACATTAATAAATATAACTTATTTATTCTGTGCCAACATTTTGGCCTAAGTTTTAGGCTATCATCAGGGCTAAAAGAAAAAACAAGATAACAACAGAGGCAGTACCAGTAATTGTAAAAAATGGTAATAAACAGAAATGACAAGCACGGTAAAAATGTATGAAGCATATATGTATGCATATATCAAGTATGAAGATTTGAAAGTATGCAATGCATATCGATAAAATAAAGTAACTATCTTTATTACATATCTATTTTAAAATCTATGTGTTTATATATCTATCTTTAATATCTACTTATAACTACTTTAATTATCTCAATGTGCTTTACATACTTCCAAATCTTCATACTAGTAATCATTTTTATTAATAGTTTTCATATATTTTATTATTTCATGTATGAATAACAAATTATTTTCATTTCAATCAATTTTTATATTGTTTCTATTTTCATTAGTCAACATTTTTAACATCATTGTCATATTTTACAAAACTTGTAATATCATAATTATCTCAATATGCTTTACATACTTCCAAATCTTCATACTAATAATCATTTTAATTAATAATTTTCATTTTATTATATCGTGTATAATATACTTTATTATGTCATGTAATTCATAATCTTTCCTTCACTCTTTCGCATTACTCTAATTTTCATTATTTACAATATATATATATATATATATATATATATATATATATATATATATATATATATATATATATATATATATATATATATATATCGTTTTTCTTGATACTTTATATATTTTTATCATGCTTGTCATTTCTGTTTATTACCATTTTTTACTATTGTTATCTTGTTTTTTCTTTTAGCCCTGATGATGGCCTAAAACTTAGGCGGAAACGTTGGCTAAGAATAAATAAGTTATACCTATTACTGTGTTTGTCATTGACTGCACCCCCCAGCCAACTTCTTCCTTAATTATATCGGCGGTCAACAAAACTTATTCCAGATTTTTTTTTTTTTTTTATTTCCTCAATAAGGAAATAACATATTTTGTGTGTTTATGGTTTCATCATTTTATTATTTTAAAAGTAATATTGTTTTTTTAGGAAGGTGCAGGAATCTTCATCTCAAACTGAAATAAAGTCGTTTGAAGCAGGAACCCAAACCAGTTCACACAAGGATTTAGGAGTATATTATTTTCCTTAAATATATTTATTTGATCTTTAAAAATGCCTTATATGATTGTAGAGTAAAAAATCCTTTGCCATCCTTAGCATAATTTTTTCAATTAAGTTGAAAAAAGTGGAAGTGTGATAGCTATTATTACTCTTACTCATAATTATGGGCAAAAAATAAATCATGGCAACCACTCATCCTTGTCATTCTGCCTCATAGCCCGTGCAAAAAAACCTGACTTATTTTACACAAAGATTCACCTATTTCAGTCAATTGTGTTCTTCAAGAAGAGCTAAAAAATACACATCTGCCGTCACGAAACCGACGGAATACAAAATGGCGGCCAATCAAACATGGAAGTTGGGTATTTTCAGTTATTGATTTATAACTCCAAAATGGTTCTTTCTAGCACAAATCTTCACAGTTCAAGAATTAAAGAACATTCTACGTCAGATGAGTTCCTAATATTATAAGTTTTAGAAAATGGTCGAAACCGATGGTCGAAAAACAATTTCTACCAACTTTGCCAAAAAAATTCAAAATAGTGACTTTTAAACGCCTCTACCATGGAAACATCTATTCTAAATTAAATATTTTTCTAATAAAACTTGTAGAGCATCACATTTTGTATTTATAGAGTACATTATACTTATTTAGAATCGAAATACTGTACAACCCCTTGTACAACTTACAGGTATCAGATTGTCTCCCTTCCTCACTCATCTGTACAAATTCTAACCAAATTATTAGATGAGCTATAAACTTGAAAATTGGTAAAGTTGTAGCTTTTAGCCTGTAATAGATAAAATTCTTATCGTGAAAATCCAAAAACTAAAATTTTTAATTTATAATCTCTAAAAAAATCAACTTTGAGGACGCAACTTTAAAATTCCTGAGACCTATTATGACCGAACGGCAATACCTATCAACAAATAGAAAACACCAAAAGCTACTGATTTTGTGAGATTTACAATTTTTGCCATATTTCCATCGGTTATATCTTAGATGGTGTTCTCAAGAAAAATAAAGCGGCTGGACCTGACAATATAAGAAATGAGACCCTCCTAGCAGGCGGTTCAGTTGTATGCGAAGAATTACTTAAATTGTTCAATTCCATCCTGGAGGAAGAAACAGTCCCGAAACAATGGAAAACAGCAAAAATAGTTCTTATGCATAAAAAAGGCAATAAAAGCAACATAGAAAATTACAGACCAATCTCACTCTGTCCAACCATTGCAAAAGTTTTTATTAGCATTATCACTAGACGAATAATCCCTTCTATAACGACTTCAATGTCAAGCGAACAAGCAGGCTTTAGGAGAGGCTTCTCAATTTCTGATAACCTACAGGTGGTGAATCAGCTTGTCGAAAAGAGGCTAAAGAATATAATTTCCCGGTCTACTTTTGTTTCATTGATTTCCGGAAAGCATTCGACAGCGTCTACCACAGTAGCATTCTGAAGGCGCTGGATGACATGGGAATTGAACACAAGTACATCAGAATTATCAAAGAGCTCTACAAGGATAACACAGCTTTCATTGAAACTGAAAAGAAAGGTCTGAAGTTTAAAATAGACAAGGGAGTTAGACAAGGAGATCCACTTTCACCCATACTCTTTACATCATTACTGGAAAGAATATTTCAAAAGGCAGACATCGAAAATTTAGGGCTAAGCATAAATGGATCTATATTAAATAACCTAAAGTATGCTGATGACGTTATTCTGATTTCTGATAAAGCTGATGAAATAATCACGATGTTGAGGAAATTGCTGCATAGAGGTAGGTCTGGCCCCTAACTACGACAAGACAGTTATGATGACGAACAGTGAAAAAACTGAAATCAGTTGGAGCAATACAATATTAAATTATGTAGAAGAGTACATTTATTTAGGTCAACTCATTTCTTTCTCTGAAAGGACGTCAAAAGAGATCCAGAGGAGAACCACCTTAGGATGGAAAAAATATTGGACCCTCAAGCCTATTATGAAAGGGAACTTTGAAATTATAAACAAAAAGATTATTTTTGAAAGTTGCATAATGCCCTGTGTAAGCTATGGTTGTCAAACATGGTCTCTGACAAAGAAATTAGAAAATAAATTAATAGTCTGGCAAAATTCTATTGAAAGGAGTGTGCTAAACATTAAGAAAAAGGACCGCATCAAAATCATGGACATAAAGAGACGAACAGGCTAAAAAAACATAAATCTTCTTGTAAAAGAAATTAAATGGAGATGGACTGGCCATCTGGCTAGAATTACGAACGGAAGATGGTCCTTAACGACAACAGAATGGACTCCTTATGACTTGAAAAGAAAATGTGGAAGGCAAAGAAGGCGTTGGAGTGACTACATAAGAGCCATTGCAGGTCCAAACTGGATGAGGACAGCCAGAGACAATGAACCCTGGAAGGAACTGTGGAGAGAAACAGCGTATCCCACTTCCCAGTAGGAATTGGTCTCCAGGGAAGTTAGACCATCACTCCCTAAGGGGAAGGCCCACATAAATAACAGAAAAAAAAAAGAGAAAAAGTTCATAATACTGTATAAAATTGTAAATATTGTAAGTAGCATCAGAAGTAAAAATAGTAAAATTCTGTTACTTTTTGTAATAAAAGGCTTTATTCATTCATTCATATCTTAGATGGAGCTAGTTTTTTTTTTTTTTTTAGATCTAGACTAATGTTTTCACTTTTTCAACAATTTTTCAATTATTTTCACACTTTATGGATACTAACAGTCTTCAAACTTGGTAGACCTTTAGAAGTCAAAAAGATATACAAGTTTGGTCCTTTAACTTTTTTTCATATCTCCATTGGTTATAAATTCAATGGTGGTAAATTTTTAGATAGAATTTTACTACAAAGAATTTTACTACAAATTTTGAATTTCATCTCCAATTTTTCAATTATTTTCATACTTAATGAAAACTGGCAGTCTTCAAACTTGGTAGGCCTATCAAATTTAAAGAGTTATACAACTTTAATCCTATGGCTTTTTGTCATAAATCCAACAGTTATAAATTTGAAGAAACTAAATATTTAGATATACCACAAATTTTCTAACTTGTTTCAGCTTTTAATTTGTAACTCCAAAATGGCAGTTCCTAGCAAAAACTTTCCAATTTCAAGAGTTGAAGAGGTACAACTTTACAATCAGGACGCCTTATCACTTGCTGGGGGTGAACTTACCCGAAGGTCGCCGCACTACCACTCTCCAGCACCATTTTTGGTAACTGCTTTGCATTCTATTCTAACATTCGTATTCATTAGAATTATTAAAATTATTACTGCTTTGATTAGATATTATTTAAAATTATTAGCTCTGACTACTGGAAGTTGACAGCACTAATAATTTCAATAATTCTAATGAATATGAATTTTAGAATTGAATAGAAAGCAGTTAGCACAAATGGCGCTAGAGAGTGTTAGTACGGCGACCTTCGGGTAACTTCGGCAAGAGGCAGTTCATATGCGACTCGATTGTAAAGTTGTACCGTTAATTTCTAAACTTTAATGAAACATAAATTTGAAATATTTTTACTCAGGAATGAAAAAAAAAAGTATGAAGTCAACAAATGAAGAGGGTTTCTTTAATTCATCATACTATAATTCTAAATCTAGTAAACTAATAATGGTTTTATTTTTAAAACATTTTTATATCAATCAATACAATACAATTTTATAACAAATCAATACCCTATATTTTTTTTAGACATCAGTTTACTGATTATAAAAGTTTATTTAAGAAAATAATTGGATAAAAATTAACTTTAATAGATATCAACTTGTTGAAGAGCAATTGCTACAAAAGTGCTGAAAATCATTAATAATCCCAATCCAGCTGGCAGATTTATTTATTCCAATAAGTGAATATTATTTATTTAAACTTGAAATTATTGTTTCTGTGCTGTATTTTTTAATTATTTTTATTTTTTACGATGCTTTGAGCACTCAGTGTAAGAAGTTAGATTTTTAGAAAAAAAATTATTATCAGAGATATAACCTTTATAATTATTGAAATTCATTCTGAAGTCTTCATTGCAATTAAATTTAATCCGATAAATAAACGAAAAGGGCCTTGAATTTTACAGTTCACAACATTGAAATTCTTGAATTTTTTCATGCCCTATTTATTCATACATAAAATTTAATTCCATAATTAGTAATTTGATAATTAATGGGTTTTTTATTTCAGTTCAAACTATATTTAAATGTCATGCATATCATTTATTTCATTGTTTGTTTTTATTAATGCCAAACACTAACATTAGATGTAGTATTGAAGCTAATGTCTAGCTAAAATGGCTGAAAGAGCTTGAAGAAGAAAAGGAATTAAAAACTAAGTCGAATATCTATTGTCAACTGCTTTAAAGTAAATTTTAAATTGATAGAAATATTTTAAATAAATTTTAATTGTTTCACTTTCTATCTATTCTATTATAACTGACAAATAAATAATTTGTCATAATTAGGAGAAAAGTAAGTTTAAAATAATTTTTATTTTATGGGATACACATGCACCCCATGCACCTAAACTAAAGGCATACTTTCTTTAAATTTAGCACTAGAAATAAATCATCCAACTTCTTAGATGCTTTTGAAGCCCAATGAAACTGCAATTAGGTTTTATGAACCTATCTTTCTATTTCTCTGGACATGTCATTTCTTACAATTAGCAAATTATAATATTTATTATAGTTAATTATAGTACTAATATTTTCATGTATTATTTTTTTTTATGATTGATAATTATTATTCTTAGATACAAACAGAAGAGATTGTAAAAAACATGAATGATGGTTATAATGTCGATAATTTAGCAGCTTTTTTAAAAAGAATTTCTCCTGATGTTTTACTAGAATTAAATAAAGCAGAGAAAAGTAAAGCATTTACACTATATCATGATGTATCGGATGAGCAACAGTTTCATAATACCATTAAAGCAACTCATATTATTCAAAGTGCTGAAGTTCCAACAATACCTCAAGTATGAATAGAATTTTATTATCATCCAGCATAAGAAAATAGTGTTTATAGTACATTAGAAAAAACAAAAAATCTAAATTAATATATTATTTTTCTCTGTAGGTCAAGGTTTCTTCCCTAGCTTGGAGTTGTACTGGGAATGTGATAAGTTTCGGTTATGAAACATTTCAACATATGGACTGGTGCACCCATAATAGTTCTGTTCACTTTTATAATATTAAAATGTAATATATTTGTTTAAAATCATTTATAAGCATGTTAGTGTGTAAATATTCATTATTTACTTGTTGTTTCTTTAGGTCTGATTTTGATGAAAAAAACCCAAGGCATTCAATCCCTACCTCCTCATGTGTGACTTCTCTGGCAACCCATCCATTTGAACCGGCAATAATTGCCATTGGTACTGCTGATGGTAAGGAGTAATTATATTTGTGATTGTAGTTGTTGTTCAGGTTTAACATATTTATGCTATCTATATTTCAGACGTTTTCAACCTATTCTAACTAGAGTACGAAGAACTATTTTTTGGTTCCACCAGAAAATCATCAAACCTCACTGTCTATTATTGAGCCAATATCTGCTGGTTTATTTCAATCTAATTGAAGCTTTGGTTTTTGTATCAAGCATAAGTTAAAAGAAAACTCTGAATATATGTGTATTGAGGAAGTTGTAGATCTGAGAAGGCCTTGATCCTTGTTTACTTGTATAGATATGAGCAGATAAGGATTGAGAAGAGCTAGGATGATAGTATAGAGCATAGTATGATAGCTAGTATAAGACTATATAGCAACTAGCTGTTATCCACAGCTTTGCTCACGAATATTTCATTTCTATCATTTTGTTTTTATTTATATATGATTATAGTTAGGATAATTATAATGCATATATCTACTCAAATTGTGTTAAACATTGTGTGTGTATGTGAGACAAGCCCCACTTCTACCACTTCACAGTATACATTTAACACCCCACTTGGACCGAAAATGGAACTTTTAATCAAAACATGCATACTTTTTTTTTTACTTTCAAATAAAACACTTCTATAGCATAAGGAGAGCGTCCATTACGAATTTGAGCTTCATAGGCATTGTCATTTTTGATATACAACGATTACCAAATCAATCAGTGAATGAGTGGTATATTTCTATTATGCCGATAATTTAATTACCTTCCTTTTAAATGAGCATCTGTGTGTGTATATGAAATGTATAGTTTTCGAATTATTTAAAAAACAAATAAAAAGTGAACGGATTGCCCTGGGAACCTGCACTGAAAACAAGGATACAATGTCTAATATACATAATATAATGCTTTTATATATCTAGAAATTTTACTAATACTATTCCGATTCCGATGATTTTGTTTTTGTTTTGTAGAGAATTTAATTACCTTTCAAATGGGTACTGATAATGTTAGTGAGTACCGATATATACAGTTTTCAAGTTATTCAAAAAACTAATTTTTTTTTTTTTTTATGATTTAGAAATAATTTTTAACGAGTAAGAATTATTACAATCCCAGTGTTATTGCAGATTAACAGCATAAGGAGAACCAACTTTAAAATTTCAGTTTCATAGGCATTATTGTTTTTGAGATACAGTGATGACTATATAAGTGTTAACTTGCTTTTGCAGATATAGATTACCACTCTTGGCCTGAAAACAAGAGTTGTATAATGATTCGAGAAAGAAAGAAAAGAACTTTTTTTTAAATTGGTGCTATAACATTCTGTTATTGATCTATGTCTGTCCTACACCTTGCTGGAATTGTCTCAATGGAATCGTGATATAACTGTCCTCTGAACTCTATCTGTGAAAGTTTATCTAGATTGCTTCTTCCACATCTCCAGAACTATGAGGATGGAATTCCAATCGACTGGTGTGATATAATTTACCCTACAAAAAAATAATTAATCTAGGGACTAGTTATGCTTTGGTGAAATTAAGTTAGTTCATTTCCTGCTTTTATACAGTTCATTTCATGAAATGATAGTTCATTTCACTGTTTAATCTGTTTTAAATTGACTAAGTGATTGTTTACATTCATGTTATGCCCGATGCATACCAAAACTTGTCAATCACGCTACTTACTATGATTTGAAATTTACAGAAAATTGTTTTAATAACTAGATTAGCTGTGTTTTCTCTAATATTGAAGATGTATTTTTGTACATACTTCCTCAACTACTTATTAATTATAGATAGATGATTCATGTTAATTGACGAATGAGGCACAATCTTATGCATCAAAATGGTACAATATGTTTACATACCTAATTTACACAATATGTTAGATGTAAAGTATCAAACATTTTTAATTACTTTTATTAATTTACTAGAGACAGTTTTACAAAATAAAATTCTATAAACACAAATCTAGGACTCAGAAAAATAAAGAGACCCAGATATAAAAAAATATTCACAGTGAGGAAGCTAAAAGTAAAAAAAAAATTGTTATTGGTCTCCTGAAAAGTAGCTATATTCACATTTGTTAACCAAAGATGATATCTCTTTGGTAGAAGAGATTTTTTTTGTTCTGGAAGAAATAAAAAAGGACCTAAGAACTATTTGTATTATCTTCTGGCAACAGGAGTCTTTAAAGATAGTTGATCTGGTGGTGGATTGTATTTTTATTAATTATATTTGTGTGAATGGAATTAGTTATGGAGGATTCATAGAATATCAAAATATTCCATTTTGTTTAGGTTTTAATGTCTTTTGATACTCCAACTAGAACGGGCCGGTTTCCAAATTATTCAAGCAGAATGAAACGATCGAGATTTATCCTGGGCCAATTAAATGTATTAATCGCCTTAGCCTTAAATGTTTATTATCGTTATAATAATTTTGTGTATATGCTATATAATTTATATTACAATAATGAATATTGCAAGGAAGGAATGAAATTTAATGATTTTCTGCATTTAAAATCATAATCTAATTAGAATTGATTAAAATAAGTTATGTATATTTTTTTGTAAGAAAAAATATCAACTTGACCTAATTTTCCAAATCCATGTTTTTAGGAGATGTGCATATTTGGGATTTAAAGAAGGCTGATCATGATGTTAATATAGGAAATGTCATTAACCACAAAGATCGTATTACAAGTTTATCTTGGGAAACAATAAATTCTCAGCTTTACCTTGTTACAAGTTCTCTTGATGGGTACTTATTCTTTTTTAAAGTTGTACCAAGCATTGGATCTGTTGTAATAAGTGATAGGTATGGTTTTTGAATATTTTTTTTTCAGTTGAATAAATTATTTAAAGTATTGTTTATTTCCACTTTAAAGCACGAATAATATAACACTACTTTACTATAATCAGTAAAATGCTTAGTAAATCTTGGCCTTTCTTTTTATATTTATTTTTGACAAAACAAGAAGTATAGGCCGACTACTTATACGCCTAACAATATCCTGTTGTTATTGAAATGAAAGTCAACTTAATACACACTTAGTGAATTAGTGCACACAATTGAAAGAGTGTAAAACCAATCCAAATATTAAAAATACAATTCAAGTGGGTATATTTGACAAGATAGCTGTTAACTTTGCTTGTCTGAAGTTAAAGTAAGGAGAGAAGACTTTCCCTTCCTGAGTATAATCTTCCCTTTTAAGCTCCGCCCAAAAGGGTCTTTCTTAAGTGGTCGGGCTATACATAGTTTTTTACTCCTATTTTGGGATAGGCCTTGGGTCCTAGGTTTTTTAAGCGTCCTCTAGGCTTATTTAATGATTTTGATTGACCTTTTCTCATCTGTAAAATTATGTATTTTCTTTAGAAAATTGGGAAAAGAAAAATATTTTAAAAAATAAAGCAAAATTATTGTTCTTTACAAATGACCATTGTTGGTTAGACTAGGCACACTCAATGATTTTGTTGTTGATAGACTGTTAAGCAGAGTTGGGCAGTAATTAATTACAATTGCTCTAATCATGTTAAGTAATTATTCCTTTCAGTTACTCTAATTGTAATTGAGGTTCTCAAGTACAATTGCTTCTTGATGCTAAGTAATTGTTATTACAATTACTTCTTGAGGCTAAGTAATTGCAGTTACAATTAATTTTTGAGGTTTATTAATTACAATTACCTGTAATGCAAATCATAGCAATATTTACTCTATATTAAATTTTATCGTAATTTTTGTAAATTTTCCATTGATTCATTGAACCTTGCCATTTTGAAGCTTATCTCTTAGCACATTTAAGGGCTATTCTATCAAAAGTCAGTATATCCACTTTTGGAAAAGTATTTTTTTTAAAACTTATTATAGGAACATCTAATGAAAATAAGGAAATTTTTATTGAAAATATTGATTTATAACACCCATTTGATGGTAAAAATTAAGATTTAAAATAAACTGAATTATTTTTAGATGTGTAATTTCAGTTTGTCAAAAAAATCTTGTTTTATGAGAAGTAGAAATATTAACTTTTGATGGAAAACTCCACATTTTTGGAAATAACTTTTTTTCGTGTTTAATTGCAAATATCAGTTACAATCGCTTGGAATTACAGAAAT
Source organism: Rhaphigaster nebulosa (assembly GCA_948150685.1). Taxonomy (NCBI): domain Eukaryota; kingdom Metazoa; phylum Arthropoda; class Insecta; order Hemiptera; family Pentatomidae; genus Rhaphigaster; species Rhaphigaster nebulosa. Next base: position 182,757,816 of record OX411306.1, read on the forward strand.
AAAATTACAATTACAAATAATTGTAATTGCAATTAATATGGCTCAAATAGCAATTGTAATTGTGCTCCACAATTACAATTACAGTTGTTTATGAAGTAAGTGCGATTTCAATTACTTTTAACCCTTTGGCTGTGTAATACTCGTGCGGTGAGAGGATAGGCTAGTGCGGGATAGTCTAGCGCCTACAGTGTCCGTGTGCTGAATACTTTTTGCGTTTATCATTTTTTTTCCATTCTAGATTTTCTAATAATGTTTTCCATCCTCCTTTTAGATTCGAACGGTGGACCAGCACCGGCGGAGTTAATTTTTCTTTTTATTTAAAAAAAATTTTAATGTTTTTATTTTATTTTTTAATTTTTTAAATTGTATTATTTTTAATAATTAAAAATGTAATTTCCTGGCATTATATTTTTATTTGGTGCCTTATATTCTTCAGAATAATTTTTTTTCGACATATTTACGTACTTAATCCAAAACTAATCACTAGCAAAGCAGAAAATATACTAAAGAGATATGCAGGATGAATTTCAGAGAAACCGAACTTGGGGGGAAAAAAAGGGATGGAGCTGGTGGTTTAAAGGTTGGCTGAGGAGAAGGAAGCTGAAAATTACAAAAATGAATTCCTAGGCCCTCTATCGGCTTTGAAGGACATTGCTACTTCTTTAAATAGTATACAGATGGCGATAGTCGAAGAATTAATATAGAAGCTAGTAGCGGTCAGGCGCTAAACAAGCCGGACTACTATATGAGCTCATAGCACACGGGGCACTGCAACTGCCCGACTACTATATGAGTTCATAGCAGCGAAAGGGTTAATTGTAATTTTATTTCCGCAATTCCAATCACAATAATTGGTGAATAATTGTATTTGAAATTACGTTTTGCCAACACTGCTGTTAAGAGTCTTGTCAAAAAGCTATTGTCCAATTGGAATATAAATGATATTGACCCAATTTTAATGGGCTACGAAAATCTTGAAATCGTATCGTTTGCCGTGTGAAAAAAATATCAAAAACTATAAACTCAAAGTTCAGTTATCAACTCTCGGGAAAGGACAAGTTTCCCACATTATTATAATTATTATATTAGATTTTATAATAATGTAAAAAGTTAAATATGTAAAACTGGTGATGTGATAGATGCCTTCCAAGAACTAACTTCTTTTCACACTACAAACTTTTATGAAAATTACATCATAAAAGTTGTTTAGAACCAAAATAAGCCAAGTGGCATATTTTATATTATTAATAAAATTAGATTGTATCCGTCCATGCTTATTAATATTATCCTGAAATAAATTGACATTTCAGGTCATACAAACAAGTAAATTTTTGCTTTCAAATATCATGGTTAAGTGTTTAATTCGTTAAGGTGCAGGTAATCTTTCTTTGATATTGGGGTAGTTTTGAATTAATCAAGGAATGTAAGGAATAAAATAATTGCTTCTTTTTACTTTATTATATATATATATATATATATATATATATATATATATATATATATATATATATATATATATATATATATAAATAAATTAAATTAAACTTCTATAACTTCAAAACCATCGAACTATTACAGGACAATTTTGGTTAAAATTAATTTAAGAAAAATCAGTGAATTTAATCAGTTATTATTTAATTGTTTACAGATACTTAATGACTAATGAGGCAACTGGTATAATACCTGGAATTACTACTTTTGGATTCTCATCACAACCTGGAGTTTTTGTAGTAGCTTTAGAAAGTGGAGAATTGCTACATTGTTCAACATTCAGTGCCCCAACAATACGTTAGTATCTTGGGTAGTACTATATTGTTTTTATTAAATATTCAAGAACTTGCAAATAAGTTTAAGTTTATGGATGGTTTATATATGTAATGATAACAATTAAGAAATTATTCATATTAATTAGCTATTTCTATCTTATATGATATTTAAACAACCAACCGTATTTGGAAGATTGCATTAAAAAAAGAAAGCACTGCAAATTATTGCACAATGGTTTATTATTTCCGAATAATTATTTATCAAAAATATCTGGTATGTTCCCTCACATGACTTTCCTTACCTCTTAGGGTGAAAGTCCAATATAAAATTTGGCAGCAATATGCTTGCTACTAATATTGGTCTTTTGAGATTTTTTTTTTTTTAATGTTTAGTTTTTGACAATTAAATTATCTTTCAAATGAGCATCTTGATTGTTTTGGGAGATGATAGTTTTTGAATTATCAAAAACCTAAAAAAAGGTAACATGTTTCGTGGGGAGCATGTCCTTTTAAAAACATGTGCACCAAATATTCTTTAGTATAATGATTCCAAAACACTTTATATTTTTGCTCTATCTTTATAAATTTATGACTTATGGGCATATGAAATCTCTTATCGGCCACCATTTTGATAAAAATTGGTGAATGATAATGTTCAGTTCTGAAGATCATCCTGGGGTGACTTGTGACAAATCTAAAATTCACGATCAAAATAGTTCAAGAAATTAAACCTAAAAGAACTTGAAGAAATAAAAAAAAAAAAAAAAATTCTAAACCTTACATACTCTAAAATGACTAGCCACAGGGAGGTTTTAGCCAACCCTTGCATGTACAGTAATTCTCTCTCTCTTGGTCCCACTTTGCCAGGTTTTGCTCTCTAGTATATAAGTGTTTCTATGCTGACATCTTCCAGTAGTCAACTACAGAAACAGAGCTCAGTCTAGACAGGGAAATAAATATGAGTAGACCCATAGTCTGAAAACAATGATTCCACTTAAAAATATTTTATTGTCATGATTTTTCTTCTTATTTTTTCATACTACTTTCTATTCTGTGTCCAAATAAAAAAATGCTTATATAGTTTCCATATTATTCAATATCCGAATTCCTCAACAAAAATTAGGAAGTTGACTTTTTGGTATTTTATTGCAAAAATTTTAATTTAAAAAAATATAATTCAGAATAAATGTTATAATTATAGACAACAATCCATTATGAGATGATTACTGCAATGCCCTAATTGTTTTAAAGCAAAATCTGAAGTAATATTAAAAATGGAAGGTTTTTTCCAGAATTTTTGAAAAAGTACGCTTGGCAGGTTTCTGAAATAAACGATTCATTTTGATATGTCATATATATAGGGGAGGAAGATATTTCTTTATGACAACACTATATTACTAAAAAAATTTAGGAAATTTCATATAAACCCTAAATGTAAAATCTATATAAGTGCAATATTAAAGACTTTGTTTTTCCTTTTATAAAAAAAAAATATTTCAAGTGGATTTTAATATACCTTTCTTTTCTTATATCTATAATTTAAAACATGGATGTAAGACTGGCAACTTTTATTATTACGGTGGACCCTCATTGTTCAACAAATATATGATATCCCAATTTCTGATAGATCTAAAAAATACATCAACTGGACATTTTTTCATTTTCACTTACTATTGGATATAAAAAAACCTAAAGAAATATGAGTTTATAAGCGATTCTTGTACTATATGAAATATTTTAATTTCCCCAACTATATTGTAAAATATAATTTTTCCCAACTTTTGAGTTTAAACTTTTCACTTAACTATTGTGAATGTTGACACTTGATAAAAATATTTTTTTTTCCTATTCGAATACAATATTGCATATATAAAATTCCAATTTCTTACACAAAAGGTATGAATAAATCCATACAATAGAACACAGCTCCAATAATATAATAGGGAGGTTGACATGTAGGATGAAATGTACAGCCGAAACTTTTTAAAATAATAAAATAAAGTTGCTGAAGTAAAATACAGCCCATTTTTCTTAATGGAATTAAACATTTCTTGACCTTAATCATAAGAAAAATGTATTGGTATTGGTTTTAAATTTTAGTAACTCTTTGAGGAAAATGTTTTTCCACTATTTTTGTAGTTTGAAGTTGGTTCTCAATTCTAATATTTCCCAGCTTTTTGGGATTTCCAATTATTGGGAAGGGTAACACCCCATCTATCCCTGTTAGCCCAATCTATCACTTATTCACCCAATCTATCCCTACTTCAAACCACGAAAATAGTAGAAAAACATTTTCCTCAAAGAGTTACTAAAATTTAGAACCAATACTAACACATTTTTCGTATGATTTAGGTTAAGAAATGTTATTTGTTTTTTTTCTATGGCGCTACAATCCTTTGCTGGGTCTGGGCCTCCTCCAATAACCTCCACTAGTTAATAATAAACAACCGGACACTAGCCATGGTCCTGAGCTGCCAGTGTTGCGCATTGAGTAGTGTCCTCGAATCCGTGGTTACGCTCTCCAGCTATCTCACTCTTTGTCTTCCTACTCTTCTTGTTCCATGGAGCTCCCCATTCATGGTTCTTGCAGGGATTTCATCGGGGTTCATCCTGGCCGCGTGACCGGCCCACCGAAGTCGGCCAATTTTTATGTTTCACGACGTTTACATCTTTGTGTAGGACAGACAGTTCCTGGTTTCTACGGCGCTTCCGGTGCTCTCCTTCTTTAATAGGTCTATATATATTGCGGAGCACATTCCTCTTGAATGAAGCAATTCTTTCTTCATCAGCCTTTGTAATTGTCCACGCTTCTGAGCCGTAGGTAAGCACCGGGCACACCAGTTTTGTATAGATTCACCTTCGTCTTGTTGGACAAGAAGCGGCTCCTAAAATGCCGAAATAGCACCTGTTGGCTGCGGTAATACTCCTCTGGATTTCTCTGGTGACATCGTTCTGGGTGTTGACCTTGGAACCCAGGTATACAAAGTTATTCACACACTCAAACTTGTAGAGACTAATTTCCAGATGACCTTCCGCATTTCCTCCCCCTATTCTCATATACTTGGTCTTAGCTTTATTGTTACTTAGTCCTAGCTTCTTCTCAGCAGCTTCCAGGGCGAGGAATGCTTCCTTCAGAGATCTTACTGTGATGTTGATGTCATCCACATATCCAAACATGGTGTACTTGGTTTGTATGCCTGAGTTCCTCACAGCTTTCTCTCCTGCCAGGTTGAAGAAGAGACATCCCAGGGCATCATCTTGTTTCACGCCACTGTTGGCCTCAAATTCCTCAGAGAGGTCTATGCCAACTCTCACCACATATTTAGAGCCCCTCATCATCAATTTCACTAGGCGAATTAGCTTCTTGGGAATTCTCAGCTGTTCCAGAGAAATACTTAAGAAATGTTTAATTTGATTAAGAATAATGGGCTGTATTTTACTTCACCAATTTTATTAAATTTATTTAAAAATTAAAAGCAAAATTGCTATAAAAAATTAAATAAAATAGATTTTTTTAAAAATTAAATAAAAAGGTAACTTCATATCGGATTCAGCCCCCCAAAAAACTCATATACAAACCTTCAACAACAAACAAAAAATCGAAATGTATCTCTCTTGAGTGAATTTGTTAGTACATTTTCCTTGATCAAACCTTTACCTATAATTCGTGCATACTTTGACCAAATTTTCATTTTTTTTCTGTCTTGGCTCCTAGAGGCCTTTTGAACAGATGCTGGAGCATGAGCCCAATATTTTGGGAGGTATCATCACAAAACAAAAAATTGTTAAAATCGGTGACCTATTGATTGTGACCTCCTCTTGTAAATGTGGCGTTCATTCAATGGGCTTCATTTCTTGATTAAAAGAGATTTGCACCAATTATTTTTTTACTGCATCGATAACTGTGAATGCTGAAAAATCTTCCCTTTTTGTTTTATACTTTCTTTAGAATAATAAAAATTATATTCCACTTTGAAGAAAAAAAATGTTGCAATACAAAATTTTGCCGCCTAGCAGCACGAAAGTGGGTCCCACAATGACAAAAACATTTTTTTATAATTCTTTTTGAGTGTACTGATTTAAAATTTGCCACTATTTTTTTGGTTAATTGATCGATGAGTTTTTTTTTATTTTACATAATATTTATGTTTTATTTCTGTTTGATTTTATTAATATTATTTTAGCATCTTGTGGTTGAAAATAAAAGAAATTAATTTGGTTTTATGATTTTTTGTGAAAATACAATTAACCAAGAACTGGGACCAACCGTAATTAATAATAAATAATGGATAAATACAATTTTTTTTTTTTTATATTCACTAGGATTGAATATACCTAATAGGCTCTGTATAAATTATGTCAATATTTAAATATGCGTAGAATTTAGTTTTAAAATAATTAGTAATGCATACCTAATGATTTTACATTTTGTTTTTTAAGATTTAAAACTAATTGGAGTAGTACTTACAACATTAAAAAATAAATAACATTTTAATTATTTATCCTTTTACGTCAAAATTAATTTTAAGGATAAATCTTAAAATACTTCTCATACTAATCCCGATGAAGAATTTGGAAATTCGTGTGCTTTTTTAAATATTTATTTCCGTCACTTTTAATTGCTTTATCCTTCACTCCAAATAATTGAACTCCAAATGAGATTTGAAATGAAAATGAAATATAAATCAAATTAGAATATTATTGAAGATAATATCTAAGCACTGTTTACAAATTATTATTCCCAATACTCCAATTTTCACAGTAAATTATAAAAAATTATTAATGAAAACCGCTCAATAAATTTTTTTTCAAATTTTGTATTCTTGCTGTTTTTGTTTTCCTCATTTTGTATACCAAACTTTAACTTAAACAAGACACTGGATCATCAAAAAATTTATCTGCTGATAGCTGTACCATAACCTAAGGCAGGCAACTCCTAAATTGATTTTAGTTAACGCCCCCCAGTTTAGACGTTTATTTATTAATTTAAATTAATTAATTTAAAATAAAAATTAAATTAATTACAGTTTAGAAGTTAATTTATTTTTATAAATAAATTAATCAAACCGCAAATAAAGTTTATTGAATTGCCTTCCAATCCTTGTCTTTTAAAAGGTCAATGTAATTTCTTGATGTATATCCCTGTATAACTTACAGTACTTTTTATAAGTAATTTATCTCCCAGGAAGCAAAAGAAATTTTGACACTGAAATAATGGCAATCTTTCTGGGAGTGGAATGCTTATCAATCTTCAACACTCCTATAAAGAACATTGCATACGTTGTTAACTCGCTAGCGGCAATTTCGGCATTCTGCAGCCATGAAAGAGCACCTTGGGAGAACATATCTAGTGCCAAAAAGGCAATTAGTAACCTCATTGACAAGCGATATTCTGTTGTATACCAAGCCTCTGTGGAATTGCAGGAAACGAGGAAGCTGACCAACTGGCAAAAGAAGCATGCACGCTTTCTCCTGTATCGGAGTCCACATCTTTCTCCTAGGTTAAGGCTGAAATGGAAATGAAAATTCAGAAGAATATACAACTAAAGAAAAAGCAAGGCATAAGGAAAAAGGAAAACTCGTTGAAAAAGTACAAGTACCCATGGACTTGCCGAGGAGACATTTTGTAGCCAATTTCAGAATCCTCACTAGGTACGATTATCTCCAAGCCCCCCACTATTGGAATAAAACCAACCCCAAAATGCCCACTTTGCACTGATGAATTATATATGGACGCAGACCATCTCATACAATGCCGTAATCTTAAAAATTCCAAATTTCTGACGTTAACACCGAAGAATAGCGAAGAAAATCACTGCTTTATTGGGCTATCTGTATATATTCAAAATATTCCACCTAATCCGGCGTAAGAAAAAAAACATTTATTAAATTCATTCTTAATTTATTTATTATTAAAATAATTACTTGATTAATTAATTTAAAATGCTGTTTCTAATCAATGAATTATTATCACAACAGATAGTTTATTTATTTCGCTTTTGCAATATATAACTTTGCCTAATTAAAATTGTTTTTAATGATAAATAATGATAATATTATTGGAGTCTGGAGTCATGGCTTTATCTCGATCTTTGGGTAATCTAGGTAAGATTTCCGATAATTAAATTTAATTAGATAGATTAAATTTTGAAATCATTTGGGAGATAAAACAATGAAATCGATAAAATGAGTTTTGCCTGGTTTCTTCAAAAATAGACCACTGTACACTACTTTTTTTTTAAAACAGTTATAGTTTACGAAACAAATTAAATATTGTCATGAAAAATAATTATTGGATATTCTATTATAGTGAAATTATTGAATCAGCAAACAAAATTTAGTTTCATAAAGCCATTTTCAAATAAACAAAGTAGTAAATTTCGCATGAATTTTGTCGCCATCTTTTGAACAAATCTTAGTAAAAGTAGTCTTAGAGGTTTAGTCTTAAGAGATCACAGAAATAATACTTGAAATATTCTCAGCAGCATGTACTTCTTCACTTCTCCTCACAAAATTACAATAAAATAGTTTTTTAAATCATGGAGAACAACAATTTTTGGCACAGCAAGCTTAAAATAAATTTTAAAAGTTTCCTTTTAGTTCCCATTAGATATAAATTATCAAGTGAATAATTTCTATGTTTATATTATTACGGAGTGTTGGGCGGTTTGGTTGCACCTGTGTGCTTTTGGACACTGGCTTTCCATCTAGATTCTAGTCTTGTAGTCCTTATAAGATATGCTGCATCTTTGCTAATACTGCTCTGATTTAGATCATTTTTTTTTTCGTTTTTACATACATAATCTATCATAAAATATACACTTTTTGAATTATGTGCAAAGCTGCTGTAACAACCTAGGCATAATTTGGAATTATGTATTGAAGATAGGAATATGCCTATGAAGATAAGTGTATGTATTTGAAGATAGGTATATGTTGCATGTAACTTTTTGTTTTTGAGCTATCCTGTTCATATACACACAATTTATTGAAACTTAGTCATTTGGACTCTGTGGACCTTAAAACATTTTATTTCTGTTGACAACTCGAATTCGAAATTTTTCACGATTGCAATACCTTCCCTTCACTACATATTATATATAAGTAAGGGAAAGTAAAAATTTACCTAATGTATCCAATGAGTGAAATATTATGTTTGTTGACCAAAGGGCCAAGATAAGTAATATCCTGATTTTTTTTCATGAAATCATTGGGAAATCTATGTATAGCATCTGATTCTGTAGTAATGTAAGTTATTCCCTCTTCGTTTTTAAATTATGTTAAGTTATTTTGACAGTTTGTGTTCAAATGTGAAGTGAAATATATTTGTCTGCCTTCTTTTGCTTTTGTAGTTCTAACTTGTTCAGGAAATCAATAAGTTAAAATTACCTGTTAGATTTTATAAAGTACTTAACCTTAAACGATTTATACTTTTCTGACATCATTATAATGCACTAACATCTTCATAATGGTTTTATTTCCTCAAGACAATGAAAGAACATGAATTTCTATCAAATATCAAATGAGAATGTATAAGTGGACATTGAATATCCTGGTTATTGAAATTAGTAAACATTTTGATATTCATTTATTTATTATTTACAGCATCAACTTCTGTTAAAAATCCTGTACTCAAATCCATTGTCAAGAAAACTGCATTAGTAACTGATTTGAAGTTTTCGCCTTTTATTGAACATTTATTTATTATTTGCTGTGTGGATAAAACATTTTTCTTATACTCGTTGAAGGAGGTATGACATTTATTAATTTTTATTACAAGCTAATTAGAAATCTAGTACCTTCTTTAGATTATTCTATCTCATTTATCTTAATATCCTTAATTATCAAGTTTCCAACAATCACTAGTATTGTATTTTTTTTTTTTTTGGGCAATGTGTTTTAGTTATAGAATTTTGGATTTATAATTTATTTCTGAACAATTCATTTTTAAAGAAATGATTTTAAATATTAATTAGTTTCATCTCTTAATTACCATTTTAAACTTTTTCATTAATCAAAATTTAAGGTAACTATTGTTGAAATATACCTATAAATTGTTTTAAACCTGAAGGATTTTAAATACTGTAATTTAATGAACAATCAGAGTTGATTTGCAGCTTTTCCAGCTGAAAGAAGTAATTATGTTTAGGTTATATAAACCATACCATCAGATTATTATTGAATTTAATGATAAGGCTAGTTGTGAGAGTCTAACAAATATTCCCATTCACAAAGTTTTAATCTGCATTCAGCACCTAAATGCCGGAGTAGATAAAGAAATTACATAACCTATAAGCCAATCAGTTTTCAGACAGCCAATATCTTTTTGTTTCAAATTCCCAGTTGAGATCTTGTGAATAGTGTCATGTTATGAGATATATACAATTAATTGATAAAGTTGGTGTTTTGGAAGACAGCAGTTATTGATTAAAAGAGCTTCCTGTACTCAGAATATATTTTATCAAAGTGAAGATTGGGTAAATCCATCTTAAAAGTGGCCAGGTTGCTATCAAGATGGGTTCCTGCCTGCTATCAATGCATACTGTGTTAATTTTAATGTAGATCATTTTTCTTTATTTTGTCTCTTTTTTTTAAAAATAACATTTGTTTACAGAGTGCTCATTTGTATAAAACGAACTTAGATTTTCTTGCACTTGGTATTGCATGGAGCCGTAATCAAGGAAATGTATTTTTTCTTTGGGGAGAATCACAGAAGGTTCATGTTTTTAACTCTGATAATGGAAAAACAATTGCTGAACTCCAGTCGGATATAAGCAACTATGATACCATTAATTCAGTCGCTGTTTCTCCTAAAAGGTAAGACATATTCTGTGGGTGGCCAGCTTTTTATAGTTTTCTATAACAAATAATAGGCACACTTGCAGCCCCTCTATCAGAAAACCCAATCAAACTATCATTTTTGCTGAGAAAAATAAGCGTAGAATTAAAAATTTTGCCAATTTTCTGGTGAGTAGCCTAGAATCCATTACAAGAAACATCGTCATAAAGGTAAGGGGGCATCAACTGGAAAAATTGTGATAATACATTTTAATCAAAGAGCTACTAAAATTTTAAACTAATACAGGGTGTCCAGCGATAAGGCATGAAAAAATTCAAACATAATTCAAGGCTGTGAACTTTAAAATAAATATTTTATTGGAGTAAATTTCAGCACAATTTCATTCAAAAACTTATTTTATATAACAAAACAATACATACATACATACATATATATATATATATATATATATATATATATATATATATATATATATATATATATATATATATATATATATATATATATATATATATATATATATGTGTGTGTGTGTGTGTGTGTGTATATATGTGTGTATATATATGTGTGTGTGTATATATATATATATATATATATATATATATATATATATATATATATATATATATATATATATATATTTTATATATATAATTTATTGTATATAATTTCTTATAATTTATTGTATCTAATTCCATATAACCATGGAAACATATTTAAGACTAACAAGGAGAGCCTTAAAATATTGGACTGTATAAAATATTAGTAGCCAACGCTCTTCGGAAAAAAATTGGAATGTTTGCATCTGCAAAACACATTTTATTTTATATATCTGGCTCTCATGAAGGTAGAAAAATGAGCTTAGTACCAAAATGTCCCTATTGCCGAGCGAAATAATAAAAAAAATAAAACACCAAACTATCCAAATATTATGCTTGGTAATAATATTAAAAACATCAAAAATGTCCTCAAAATAGTGATTTTTTGGAGGGGAACATTAGTTTTCTCAGAAACAGAGATCAGATTTGAATTTCCTACTCCAAGAAACCTATTTTTTTTCAATTTTTTATGAAAATCAAAAAACAATTTTTTTTTCTAATAAACAGCCAACCAAAGGGGACCGGGGACCTCCTTAGAGGTTTTTCCAAATTGTTTCACATATTTTTCCTGCTTCATGGACAGTGCATAAGTTTGAAATTCCGCACAAATTTACACTGTAATGTAATGTTTTAAAAGAAAATCGGACATTTTTTAGGATCAGTTAAAATACGCTTTTGGAAGCAAAAACCACAAACCTGATTTTTAATTTTTAAAATGGTTTTCACTATGAACGTTTGATCCAAAAATAAATTGTATACACTTGTTTTATTCATTACAATTATTTTTTTAAACGTGTGTTTAATCTTTGAAATCGGTCGGTTTACTTAGAAGTTATTGCTAAAAATGTGAATGGTCATAAAATCCAATTTACTCTTGGTCAATATGTTTGTATTCATTATCACAGGCTTTTATAAATAAAAGAACATTCCATTTTAACTAGAAATAACGTGAACTAATTTCTTTATTATTTGGTAAAAAAATAAACATGACATGAACTATTTCCAAAAAATAGCATGCTAAATAAAAATAAAAACTTTTGATATGCAAAGGCATCAATCAAGACCAGGTAAGTCAGTAGTTATTCTTTTCCCTCTAATCTTCAATTATCAAAAGTTCTTAACGATTTTTTTATTTAGCATTCTATATTTCAAAATTAAATAGCAGAATAGTTCATGTCATATTTATTTTTTATGAAATAATAAAGAAATTTGTTCACAATATTTCTAGTTAAAACGGAATGTTCTTTTATTTATAACAGCCTGTAATAAGGAGGAATTTAAACACCGGCCAAGAGTAAATTGGATTTTATGGCCATTCACATTTTCAGCAATAACTTCTAAACAAACGATTAATTTCAAAGGTTAAACACACATTTAAAAATGTAAACTATAATGAATAAAACAAGTGTATAAAAGTTATTTTGGATCAAACTTTGTAACCTTTATTACCGAACTATATGATTTCTGGATTTAATTTTAATATAGTTTTTGATGTAAGTTTATTATGACCTTCAAGTTAAGTAGCCTTTCAGATCTTTAATTTCAATCAAAATCTATTATATTAATTATTTTGATATAAAAATCAAATTTACCAAATTTGAGATGTTTTACATTATATTTTAATATAATTTTTGTTGAAAGTCTAATATGACCTTCAAATGTAGTACTACTTCCGATCTGCCAATGTTAACCAAAATTTATTATATTAATATTTATATCTTATATACCTAATTTGAGAAGTTTTACATTATATTTTAATATAATTTTTGATTAAAATCAATAATGACCTTCAAGTAAAGTACCACTTCCGGTAGTCGTGCTGTGATTAAAAAGGGAGATTCAAAACTAGATTTTTCAGCAATCCTAAATACAAAATTTTAAATTTCTACGGTTAACCGTTTTTGAGTTATGCGAGATCGCCACGACAAAACTAATCAAAATGGATATTTCCACTGAAATCTGAAAATTTTCACGATTACTATGCTTTACTTCGTACAAGGAAGTAAAAATGAAAAACCATGGTTGTGGTTTTTGCTTCCAAAAACCTATTTTAACTGATCCTAGAAAATCTGTTTCTGAGAAAACTAATTTTATTCCCTCCCAAAAATCAATATTTTGAGGGCTTTTTAACTTTTTTTTTACCAATTATAATATCTGAATATTTTGATGTCTTATTTTTTTTATTATTTCGCTTAACAATAGGAACATTTTGGTACTAAACTCATTCTTCTTCCATCATTAAGTAGATAGAATAAAATAAATGTTTTGCACATACAAACTTCCATATTTTTTTTGCTCCTGGGGCAAGTGGCCCCCAATATTTTAAGACCTAGAATGAAGTTTCATCAAAATCTAGGAGTCACATGTGGGACCTTCTCCTTGTATCAGGTGGAGGAATTGATTAATTATGACGTGAACAAATAAACAAAAAAATAAAATGAGCGCATACATATGCACTTTCAGGCCGGGACAATTAAAAATAAACTTAAATATGAGTAATAGTAAATATATTTAAAATTCTATGAGAACAGTTTTCATTTTATTTTGCTTGTTTTTCAAGATTCAAAGCATCCTGTATATAATAATATTACTCATACTCATAATTATGGCAACCCCTTTTCCTTGTCACCCCACCTTACGCCTTAAGGGCAAGGGGCTAACTGACGAACTTATAAGAAGAGGATTGTAAATTAGTTGAAATTGAAACTCGGAGTTGTTTGGAGCTGGAACCTAGTACAAGGATGGAGCTAATATATTATTTTACCATTCCATAATAACTCTAGTTCACTAAATGACAAGATTGAGCGAACCATGTGAGATGGGATAGAAAATAGAACAAGAACGTGTTTGAGATAGATGGACTGATAGACAAAGTAAATGGAAGGTTTTTTCTAACTTTCTTGGAGTTAGATAAGGTAAGGTTAACAACTACAACATAAACTCTTCTCAACATTTTATACACTTGTAGCCAAGTATTAATGGAAAAACAGAATTACTAAAAATTCAAGATGACTGACCGTTGTTCAAGCATAATTTCCGATCTTCTAAGCATTCAAGACTGCTGGACACCCTGCAATACTAATACCTTTAAAGTTAAGAAATTGGGATTTTATCGATATAATGCTTTTTGGATAGAAAAAAAAAGTATTGTGTCAAGTACTGTGGAATTGACAGGAGGCATCCGAGGACAGAAGATTTTCTGCAACCGGATAAGGATGATGCTATACAGGAAGAAGAGGTCGAAGGTGCAATAGAAAATATAAAACTTGGAGAGACTGCCGGTACTGATGAGATTTCGCCGGAACTAATGAGGTATGGCAGACCAGAATTTACGAAAGCTCTGCTGCACCTCTTCCAGAGAAATTGTTTCAATTTATATGAAAGGAACCCCAACTCTATGCGAAAACTATAGGCTGAGCAGCATCTGAGAAGCTACGTGGAACGGGACATGGAAGAGGAACAAGCAGCATTCCAGTCTCACAGACAAACTCAGGATCACATCTCCCTCCTGATGGTAACTGAGAAAGCCTGGGACAGGCCACGACACGTATCTTGCCTTTCTGAACCTAAAAGCTGCTTTTGATTCTGTTCCTCAGCAAGAAATTTGGAGGGTGCTCCAGAAGTGTGTCCCTTCTAACCTCATTAGCGCCATCAAGTCAGTCTACCAGGATCTGAAGGGTGTCATCCAACTCAATGGTGCTAAATCTGTCCCTTTCAGATTTTATAAGGGAGTTAGTTAAGCAAGGGGATAGCTTCAGGCTGCTCCTCTTCACAAGGTGCTGAGTGTTCAAGATGACTCCCAGAGCTGCTGTCGGATACTGGAGTATGATACCAGTGCAGGTGCAGTGTTTCCTATATGTAGGTGACATTGTGCTGGTTGCTGACAGTCTGTGGAGGAGTGGACGGAGAAGCTTAGAAGTCTTGCTATAAATCCAGACATGAGCAAAGTTATGCATGTAGGCAGGGAAGAGGAAAATATAAGAATCGAATATGATAGACAACAACTAGAAGTGGTGGATGACTACCTTTACCTGGGTACATTGATTTATACCAACGAGGGATATTCTGGAACTCCAACTCAAGGGGTTCAGAAATGTTTGCAGGATAGGCGAAGATCATAAAGCCAGCAGATGGCTGTTAGAAGCAAGACCAAGGGGGCAGAGACTGGTTGGTAGGCCGAGACTTACATATAATGGTTATATGGAGTCAGTAGCAAGGGGAGATCCTCCTTGATGGAGACATAAAGAATGGCCTAGGATAGGGACACGTACAGAAGGTGGGCTAAGGCTGTTCCACGCCTAACGGCACGACGGAGATAGGCAAAGAAGAAGTGTCATGTGTCAACATAGTAACTTATATTTTCCTCTTCCCTGCCTACATGCATAACTTTGCTTATGTCTGGATTTATAGCAAGACTTATAAGCTTCTCCGTCAAATTGTTGAAGCAACATCCCCATTCCTTGGCTTATTATGATTCTACATGTAACTTAAATGCTTAAAAAAAAAATTAATTCAGAAGCTTGTTTATTTAAAAAAAATTATATGGTTCACTATAGGTTGGCCATCCTTCCATTAAAATTTTCTGTTTCTATTATTTCATTAATCTATCAGTACAAGTTTATGATAAATTTTCTTCAGTTCCAGGTTAGCACTATCAATTGGAAATGGAAGTGTTCTAATTTGGGAAATTCCAGAAATTTTTAAAACATGAGCAATATGTTTATATATGGGTATTATACATATATATATATATATATATATATATATATATATATATATATATATATATATATATATATATATATATATATATATATTGTAAGTTTTCAAAACAATGTTTAGGAAAGTAAAGAGAAACAATTTTGTTTTTCTTATTGTATTTATTTCAATAAAGTTTTATTTCTTCAGTAAATGTGATTTAATTAATACATCTTCCTTCACAAGCATAAAAAACCTGAAAAAAAAAGTTATCGTTATAGTCCTCATAATGATATTCTTAGGGTGAATGACCCAAAAGTTGCCACTATATATTTAACTTTAAATTTCAACAATTTGATTGAAGATCATTCATTAAATTTTCCAGCAATTGAATGAATAACGTTAATTAAAGCCAATAGTTCATCAAATTGTTTTATTTTATTTCAAATTAGTCCATGTTATATCTATCTTGAGGCATTTTCAAGTTAGTAAAAAACATAATTGTTCAGCCAATACATACAGTTAATTTTATACTATCAGAGAATATATTTTTTCATGAAACACCTCGTTACTGTTTCTTTACTTCTTTTTTCAATGGTAAAATGTTACAGAACACTGTAGTTTATAATTGCCTATAAGTGAGTCATTACATCATATTTGCTTCGCTATTGAAGCATGACTGTCTAAATTTAGGAGTGGAGAAAGATTAGTGGAATGGTGATTTCATACTATGAAATTCAAATGGGGAAAGAGGGTTGAAGTTAAAAAACTGAAAATGCAACTAGAAGATATCGACATTGTATTTTTAAAAAGGCTTAAGCGCCAAAAATTCAAAATTTAGGTTTCAATTTATTATGGGGTCTAAATAACACCTCTGTTGATTCCCTCTCCCAATATATAGGATAAATTTGAAATTGTCTAAAACTCTACTAATGGTGATGTAAGCACCAAATACTGACGGCTCTGTCGTCGCTCTGGTCTTCACCAGTGCTAGAGGCCTTTACAATATGTTGTAATAATAAAAGTTTTACCACCTTAATAAACTCCTGCTGTATTAATAAAGAATAAAATTAAAAAAAAAAAATAATATTAGACAGCAAACCTCATATTAACAGTATACTGATTTTGAGTTAAAATACTTTAAAAAGAAAAACTAATTGTTTCAATAGAATAATTCTATGCTACTGAGAAAATTAATACCAAGTATGAATGATGAATATAGCTCATTGTATAAATTAGCTATAATCATACATGGTTTTCCTTCCATTTTAACCATACCTTTGGAATACCTTTTACGATTGAGAAGTTGAAATTTAATCAGTAAAAAAATACCAATTTTAATTTTAGTGAAAAACAATAAAGGATTTTTGTAACATTTTTAACTTTAAATTTTTATATAGAACAAAAAAGGAAAGTAGTTTATATTAAAAGACAGTAACAGTGAGAGCCGAAGTTTTTCGTTATTGCCCAGTAGGCTCGATAAGTTAAACGCATTTGGCGATCATACTGAATGCGTTAAACAGAAAATTTAGCCAAATACAAAAGAAGACAAACATGGCATTAACTTTCAATTAATTAATCATTTACAAGACTCAACATATTGAGTGCTGGGGTCGAACATACTTGAATATCCCTGCTTCAATATAGCCACTAGTTTTTTTGCAGTCTTGGTGAGACATTGTTGAAGCTGCAAAAACCATTTGCTGAGAAAGAGGATAGTTTTATTAATGATACTTCTATTTTTTGTGTGAAACATTGTAGCGATCAGATAAAAATTTACTATTATTTCTTATTAGTCAAGTGTGTTGTTTTTAAAATAGTTTTAGAAGACGTAAAACCTATTCTTCCCAATTAAAAAAAAGGACCCAGTTATTATTACTATAGTTTTGATATACCATAAGATTGGGTTACTTTTTGACAACTTGTTTCATATTTTTTAATTTCCTGCCAAAAACTAGCAACAAAAATGATATTTTACGATAGATTGGATATGAGCCTCGACGATTGCTGAACCTAATTGTGACCTACTCATGGGTGGCAGTCTTCCGTGAAGCGAAGCAGATAACCTTATTTAAATGTATAACTTCTACAGTTTATCAAAAATTCTGTAAACTTTGCTATGGTATTTCAACCACAACTATCGTATTTGTTGCCATGCAAGTATTTTTTTGTAGTCTTACATCTATCTGTGATCACAATGCCACATTATCAGTTATAAAATATTGTTTTTCAAGTGAGGAATGAATAAAAACGTAAAAATTGCCCAAAATGAATGGTAACTTTGTGACAAATGTCATGAGTTTGACATTTACTGATAAGTAAATCTTGAGTTAGATTTACTTATCAGTAGCTTCTTTTCAAAAGCAAAGACAGCAAACTCCACCAAGCAAAAGTGTATAGAGCAGTAAAAACAACTCAGGTGGAGAGGAAACCAGTAGATCATCATCCTCACAAGCCAGGACCTGGAACAAGTTGCTCTAAAAGAACTGTTCCTGAAGAAGATGAAGCCAGCAGCTACTCTCACTTTTCCATTCCTTGCGAAGAATCTGATAAGTTACCATGATTTTTACTTTATTTTTAACGCATTACTTATATATTGCACATTTTATCTTACTTATTGCTATACGAAATGAATAAGCAAGTAAATAAAAGTATTATAGCGAACATAGATTCACTGAGAAAACACATCATTCAATACTTCTACTATTACTTGCTTTGCTATGGCTATGTGGAATTAACGGAAAGGAAGAAAAAATATGTTTTATACAATATAATATTTTTTTATTGTAAATCTAGTGCTATCATAAATGTGATTTTATTACCCATACAATCATAGATTATCAGAAAAAAATGTTTGTTTTTTTTAATTATCATATTTCTTTAATATTTTTTAAGTTGAAACTTGAAATCATTTACTCTTTAGTATTTCTATGCTTCAATTATTAGAAATCTTAGGGAGACTACCAGAACTTTCAATGAAACAACCAGTTACCTAAAAAATGTTGACTGTAAATATTCCCAGGTCAAAGAATTAAAAAAGTTTCGCGGTAATCAACTGTATTGTCATTTCATTTAGACGTTGTCTGGGAAAACGATAAAAATGATAATAAATTTGTCAAAACAGCAATAAAGTTTCTTTCACATTTTTTTCTCCTTAATCTCCAATTTTATTAACAAATTACACTTTCACACAATAGTTTCACTCTTGATATAATGTTTTTGTAGTGAACTTTCTTCCACATGTGTGAACTTGTCATGACAACAATTACAAAACTACCTATTTTTAAAATAGTTTTTCCCCAATTCTTTCCTTTTGGGGAGCATTTAAAAAAATTTAATTTATATAAACCTTCTGGAAGAAATTCTCTAAATGATAGTGATAACCGTATCAAAATCAACAGACTACTTTTCGGGTTTTGCGAACATAAACATACGCAGGCTAAACTATTATATATATCTAAAAACTTAATTTTTTAAAAGTATATGATAAATTCTTTGCACACCTGGTCAAGTTCTTGACAGTATGATTACAAGTTCAGATACAATTCTAACTAAGAATATTACAATTATGAAAAAAGAAATGTAACTAAAAGGTGGATTTAATTTTTTGTTGCTTTTCATGTTTGTTGAGGAATAGTATAATAAAAAAAATTCAGCAATGGCAAAAAGGTTCGCTCTTGCCCTCACCACAGTGGACATGTTAAACCCATCTATACCTAAATAATTGAACTATGAAGGGATAGCATAATACACAAATACCAAACATATTTAATTCTGTCTAAGAACTATTGTTGCCAATATCACTCAACACTAGTGATATAAAACTATCGATAGTCCCGATTTTATCATAGCTAAACTTGTGATAGTTTTAAAAAGTGTTGCCATTTAGAAATTTAGGAGGAAAATACATGACAGACCTAGCAACACTGATATTAAAAGAATTAGATAGGGATAGGACATCCATAGGAAACATCAATGTTTTTAAAAATTCATTTTTCAGACATTCATTGACTTTTTTCAAAATTTTTATTCAAGAATCCATTCATTTTCTTTATGTATCTTTTATCATTATGTTACCTTGATGTGCAATATTTTCATGAAAAAACTAAGTAAAAATATACTTGTATACCTATGACTTCCTTTATCATCCCTCCTTAAAATAATTACATTTTAAGTACATAGGAATTCAATGATTTGGAAGTTATTTTCGTTTAAAGAAATTTTTTAAAACTCTCGCTAATTTTAAGAACTATAGATGGTTGTACATCACTTTACTAAACTATAAATTAAATATACTATATGTTCAAGACCAAATTTTATCTGAACCTCTTTATCATCCTAATCACTATCTAGTTTCACTCATCGCCCAAAGATAAAGTACCGTTATGGTAAAGGGATTTATAGGTGAGGTGTGCAGGCAAGAATGTTTGACAGATAATGCGAGTGTGCGTGAAATTTTTCTCCAATTAAAGCCAAGCAAAGAGAGAAAATCAAGGTTTTACAACATAAGTATTACATTAACTTAATCAATACTGACTTTTTCTCCTCTTCTTTATCATAAATTTCCTAAGAATAATTAAAAAAATTACATTTTTTTTGGTACTTTGCTAAGTGCTCTCTTACTTGGCTTTGCTTTGTACTTCTAAGGGGTAGTTTATCCAACTTTTCTGATCTCTTACAAGAAAAATTAATTTCTGAATTATATTTAAAAATCCATTTCCTTCAGTTTATTTTGAGAGAAAAACCAAAACTTAAACTGACAATGTCCGAATATTGAAGCCTGTACAATTTACTCCCTGATACATTTCTTTACAAACCAGTGGGCTCTTGGTAGACAGAAATTAATCAATTAACAATAATGCAAAACCAGCTCACGTAAAATAAACCAGTGTCATTATTACCTTATTTTGTTTTCTCCTTATAATCTGAACGTATCAAGAGAATTCAGAGATGGAAGACCTATTATAAGATTCATTCAGCAGTGAAGTATGATCAAAAGATAACCTGAAACAGCAACAATTTTTTTACAACTATTGTGTAATTTTTAGATAACTTATAGAAAATTAAAATGGCTATTCTATGGCAGCTTTCCATCTTAATCAAAGCAGGGTGATCAAAAATATACTTAGTCCATACTTCAAGGAAAACGACTTCTTGGTAGAATGTTCCACTATTCTGGCAGCCATTTCAATGGAAGTCAAAAGCCCACTACTCCATGAATGATGAATAAGTTATCTCTCTCTCTTTCCTGTAAAATTAGGTTTACTGAAGTGTTTTAGATTTCTATGATTGAATTTAGCATAAAAGAAATTATAAATTTTTGGTAATGGACAAACCATGAAATGATTATTGCATTTGTAAAAAATAAATTTGGTAGAAATAGGACAGAATTACTCATTTTACATAACCATTTATGAAAATCAATTAAAAAAAAAAGTGAATTTATTAATTATTACATTTTTCAAAACAAAATAAATTATATTTACCTTAATATTTACATGGGAAGATCGGCAATAAATATACTTCTATTCACAGCATCAAAAATATATCTATACCTATTAATCATGATAAACATGTAACAAAGGAGATCAAAAAATAGAAAAGGAAGCCCAACTAAAAGGCTTAGTGTATTAAGAAAAAAAAAAAAACTGGCAATAAAATAGTGCTGGAACAAAAATCATGCTAGTGTGTGTTGGAGGTGACCTTAAGTGATAGACTTGCAAATCAAATAGGTTAATAGGAAAAAAAGAAGGAAAATAAGTCTGTTTGGAATAGACGAGGTTGCTCATAAGATAGGATCACAAGAAAAATTGATAAAAGAAAGCTTTACTGATGCAACATAAACATACTTTATAGATTCATTACTTGATACCTTAGGGGTGGTACTAGAGATCCCTATGAATAAGGAAAAGAAAGGGAATGCAAGCATGCCTAAAATATAGGTAATAGTTTTTGAGGGAATATCAAAAAATCAAATGCTGAGGTAACACTTATGGATAAGAGATTCAGAAATGGAAATCATGGTAGAAAAAGAAGTAGCACTTCTAGATAAGATAGGTTAAGAAAATTATAGGAGGGGAGAGGTATAATGCATCTAACCATATTAATTAAATATAAATACACACTTCACATATTATCTTTGCTTGATACCTTTAAACATTTGGGGTGGGACCAGAGGTCCCTGGGATTAGGAAGAGGAAGGGATACAGCAGAAAAATGGGACAGTAAATGGGTACAATGATTATCAATTCAAACATTCGGGTGAGGCTTCTGTATAAGACAAGTTTAGAAAAGAAAACTATGAGGAACAGGAATAAGACATTTTACATAAAAATATTGATTAAACTAAAATTGATTTTTTTGGTCATATACTGTCTTTGCTTAATACCTTTAAAAATTTGGGGGATGGGACAAGAGGTCCCGGGAATCAGGAAGAGGGAGGGAAGTACATTTTTTTTGTTTTTTAATATATTTAGTGTAGGTAAGGAAAATGGGCAAGAGTGGGGAAAGGAATATATTTTTTTCACTTCTACATATCTAAAGGAATAATTAAACATGACTCAATTAAAAAAAAAAAAAAAAAAAAAAAAAAAAAAAAAAAAAAAAAAAAAAAAAAAAAGATTGCACATGAAGAAAACAAAAACTACATTAAAAAAATATATGTAGTAAGCAAGGTAGGGAATATGGTTCTTATTTTTTTTTCTTCTTTTTCTTTTTTTTTCAAGGGTTTACTTCATTTTGGTTAAAAAGATCTTTGGACTAGACTAAAAAGAGTCAAAAATGAAAAGGGAACAGCCATGGGAATAATCTATATAGGGAGATTCATGAGATCATGGAATATATAGATTTTCAAGGTACACAGATTTACATAAAAAATAAAAGATATGGACATTGCACTAATACAATATCGTGAAAAAATATGGAAGACATATTGTCTTATTAAAGTCTTTCGGCATAGGTTACCCTAGCCTATTACTAACTGATTAGGGTCAGTTAACCCTGAAATGTTCTTCTTTGTACTTCAATAAATGACACCTATTTTAAAAAAATTTTCACTTGGTCCATAGGTAGTAAATGTTTTTATGTATTTTTCACGGCCACTGATAAATGGAATGATATCATATTAATCAGTCTTATATGCACTCCTTATTTTTGTTTTAATTTGTTTTTTTCAATTAGGCAACCAAGCTGATGATCACCAACCATATCAAACCAATACAATACATAAAAGCATACCTTAACACGCCTAATAACATAGAACTGTTTAAATGTATGAATTCATAAAAGAAATATTTCAATTAAATCAACTATGTATGAACAGACGGTGGATATAAGTGAACTTCATAATAACAATCATGACTGAATAGTTGTATACAGATAATCATTAAGTATTATTAAGTCTTGAAACAACAAAAATTAATACTAACAATACAATTCAATGTTTTCCAAACAAGACAGTCAACAATCACATTATATAGGCATTCAAAACTTATACAATCACAGGTATGTATTAAAAAATAACTCTTTTACAGAATAATTATAGTTTATATAATATATAACTTTATATATCTCTCCACTTGGTAATGACGTTTGACTAGATACCTTACAAATGTGTATGCTTATCATTATACGTCATTTTAACAGGCAAACACTGTCTTCTTACTAGCTACAAGTACAGGAGCTGACTCATTACAGTGACTTACGTCTCTTGTGTTTATTAACATAAGCATTAATAAACTGACAACGCATTAATAAAAAAATATTAAACGATACCAACATTACGAACATTTCGAAATTTTAGTTGCTATAAAGACACAACCTCCTTATATCTAATAAGTAAGCGTAACAGAGTTGCACCGGATGAATGAGCTCCACACTTTTATTACAGTACCCTTAAATTTAGAACATGAATAACTAAAACTAGCCCATAGGACTAAAAGTCCGAAAGATTTCTTTGAAGAATATATATTTATATTATTTTTTCAAAACATAACATAAAAAACTGCCTGTATTAACTGGAAATAAAAATTAAATAGCAAATCACAAATCTATTTAAATATTGTTTCTGAAATTTTCAAATATTTATTGATAAAACGCTGATGGAATTGGATAGATAAATTTTAACTATAAAATCTACAATGCTTTTCAGATGGTAATACTATAATATCACAATATGAGATAGAAAATTTCTATAAGTAAATACAAAAAATTTAATATTTTTTTTTTTTAAATAAAACATCATCCTTCTAAAAAATAACAATTCTGTATACTTAATAATATCGAAAATCATAAGGTACCTCATCCATCAAAAAAACTTTAATAACTACAAACTTTAATCAATTGCATGCCTATATATGCAAATAGTTCAGTAACTAAAATTGTAAAATTGCTGTAAAAAACAATACAGTCCTAGAAATAAACTAATAAACAAGACTATTTTTTAAAAATAATAAATATTCTTGTAAGGAGAGGAGGTCAACAACACATTTGTTTTTAAACTACATAACAATGAAAAAAATAAAAATACCGAACTATATCACATACAGGCATGCTTGAGATAAATCAGTAATTTGACTGACTTTAAAATTTCATTCAACTTTGCGAACGGAGCAAAGTTATAACATGAGCAAAACAATGTTTATCACTATGTCAATAATTAAAACTTGAAAATCACATTTATACAAGATAATCACAATGATTTGATCACATTAGACTTACCCTACTTGTATTGTGATTATAAGGAAGGGCTTCATCATTATAGGCCTAAAAGACATTAAATAGGATACATTGTTTTGCTCTATAAGCGTATATATAAACATACACCTTCTATAACCTATGTATAAAAAATTAAAAATCTTAACATTAAATTTTTATTGAAGCAATAACTTAATACTAAATGGTGGATTTCATGGCAGATAATTAAGCTTGGACATTGAGCAGCAGTTTCATATTCGGTGCGAACCTCGCTGCCTCTCTAGAGCAGGAATGATTGATGCTAGCACTCATACGTTGGATGGAAGTCATCCAATGGGACGGTGGCTTAGGGAGAGCTGCAGGTGCTGGAGAATCGCTAAACCCTGCATAAAGATCTGAATATGATGGCGATTGTCTCGGGCTCTTGGACGGAGTTCCTCTTGACTTGCCATTAGGAGAGCCCCTAGGTGAAATGTAACTGCTGTGTCCAAACCTAACTCTGTTTTTTTCCCATTCATGGGCAAAATCAAATTGTTTGCCACGTGGAGAACTTCTAGATGATTTAGGTTTCCCTTTTGATGGTGAATTTGATTTTGATTCCAAAAGAGGTCCATCCAAATCTCTAACGTTTCCCACCATATTTGACACAACTGTGTTGGTCATTGTTGATATACTTATATATATATATATATAGACTTAATTAAGTATAAAAGCCAAGGTATTATGTAGATTGTCAAGTATATGCAATCAAATTGAGCTGTTTGAAGAGTTTAACCCCTCACAGAACTGAGCTGGCCTAGTTTCTGTTAAGGAACAGATGGAACGTCCTTGGGCTAACTGAAGTGTATTCTAATATTTGAAGAAAACAAGTTACCTGAAGATGAAAGATTCAGAGTCAACCTTCGGCGACTGCCAACTGCTATCATCACAGAAGCTGATGAATTTCGGAGTGGAAACGTTCTGAAACTAAATGTCAGCAATTGTCGCATATATACGACCTACTACGTCAAAAGAGAAAACAAACAAGATGGCTTCCTAGAGAGCCAATACGTAATCTCTCTCCTTTGACACTCATAAACTGTTAGGAAAATGCATAAAGTTAGAATTACAGGAGATCTACTTCTGAAATTCGACAGTCACAGCTCAAAGAAAAAGCACGCTAACACCTCGGCTTAAGATTAAATTATAACTCACTCAGAAACACATCCGAACTCGTCTTCAGCTCACTTCTCTCTGAAAGGCTTCTCCCAAAATCGACACACTCTACTGCATACAACCAATAGCAGCTTTCCATTTTATCACGTGACTCTAGAAACTCTGTCAAAACAACCTACGTCAGGCGGAAATACTTCTGAGGTCACAAAGAACTAATTAAAAATCGATGACCATTAAAGAAGTAGTTTGACAGGAATCAAAGAATATTCCATGCATATTATTTTAAGGTAAGTTTGATTGCTTAATAGGGACATTTTTTTGATTTACAGTTAATAACGATCGGACAGACCCAACCCTTCTCTCACATTCTATTGGCCGTCTGTGATGTAGGCGTGGTTTAGCAGTGTCGTAATTGTAGAATACCTTGTTTCTTTTACAGCTGTGGAGGATGGTTGTATTGTGTTAAACAAAAGTTGTAGGTTTTTTTAAATGTGATCATCATATTTTGATTATAGGTAAATGTCCAATAAAGAATAGTTTTTTATATCTACCGTCGTATTTTTATTTTTTGAAGAAACCAATTTGATCACAGTTCATGGATCAGGATATTGTTTACTGTATTACTTCTAGTATTCCTTTCTGATTCAGTTTTCGAATTGGATTTTAACAAATATTTATTCTTAAAAATAAGTGTTCTGTATATAACTTTAAGTAATCAATTTTAGCTCTGTTTCATTTATTATTTTTATGAATTCCGACTGGCAATGCTGTTTTTGTTTTCTTAAAACATAATTTTAGTTTAAATGTTTATTCTACCTATAGATATTTTACCTACTCTGTTGTGATTAACTTCTGTATGTGTATCACAAAGTTATTAATTTTTAATTTAGGTTTTATTTTGTTCTTAATACTTATTCACTTATTTCTAATGAAACTTTGTTTTTATTACTACAGTTTGTCTATCAACAAATAATTTGTTATTCTCTTACAATTAGCAAGATGAATTCAAATAATAGAAGCAACTTGCGTGGCACAGCAACATTTCCCCGTCATGGAAGCTCTCATCAAGGAAGACTTGGACATAATTCTCGTTGGCATGTAAATCATGTTCCTTTCTCCAAGGAATACCAGCAAGGTTACAATCAAGGGTAACTATTATATGTTTTGAACTATTTAAGGTTAATTTTTTACGGTTATTTCAACTAAAATTATGTTTTTGTTGCTCTTTATGACTAAGTAGCATTTTCTTTGTAAGTGGGACTGTGTTAAATTAAATCTACTTTGGAGTAGTTGATTTGTGAGAGACTTAATGCTTTGTATTATTAAATGTTCCTTTCTAGAATTTTTATATTATTGAATGTATCTGTATTATGTATTTTACCATCATATTGAAGTATATTTATACCATGAATAAAATTTATTTGGTTTGAATGTTACTGAGGGCAATAATTTCCTAGTTTGTTTAACATTCATTCGTGAGCTATAGAGCAATCATTTCCTAAACATAATTGATGTCTCTATCCCAGCTTTTAAAGAATATGATACAACTTTATGTGCTAACTAACTGCTTTCTAATCAATTCTGAAATTCATATTCATTGGATTTATTAAAATTATTACTGCTTTAATTAGATATAATTTAAAATTTTTAGTGCTATAGAGATAAAAATTTAATATTTTTTTTTACAAAATATTATTTAAAAAATATATATTCCTAAACTTGTCAGAACATATAATTTATGAATTAAAAACATTAGAATAATCTTTATAGATTTAAAAAAAAAAATAATATTTAATTATTTTTTAAAATATATATCTATTAAAAAAAAAAAAAAAAAAATCCCAAAATTTGCCAGAACATGTTAATGATTTTTTTTTTTAGTATTTTAAAACTCATGTTTTTACCAAAAATATTTTAAAATTAATAGTTTTACAAAAAAAAAAAAACATTTAAAAAGTATATGTACCTAGACTTGGCAAAACATTTTTATGATATTTTTTTAATATTTAAAAAAGATATTTTACAATTTTTTTTTAATTTAATTTAGTTACAAAAAAAAAATATTTATCCCTAAATTTGGCTGAAAATGTGAATAATAGAACTATATCCTGAGAATAAGTGAATAAAAGAACTGTCATAAGAAGTATCTTATTTTTGTAGAGGTAACATACTTGAGAAATCAACTTTAAAAATAAGTTTTATTAGTTTGCAATAAGAAAAAAATATCATAAATATTTTATTTTTGTAAACTTAATCAGTAGGGCTTTTAATCATAGCCGGTTAAAAAAAAAATTAGAAATTAACAGAGAACGATATAAATATGGTAAGATGCTTCAGAATGAATAAAAATACTCACCATTATTTCAATTTGACACTACAAATATTTTATTTTTGTAAACTTAATCTGTAGGGGTTTTAATCGTAGCCGGTTATAAAATAATTATAAATTAACAGAGAACAATAAAAAGATGGTTATATTTGTTATATATAGTGGTTATTACATTTATGTGTTTCAAGTAATACAAAATTAGACTTGAATACAAGAAATAGTTAAAAAGTTTGTCCAGCACTAATCCAATGAGGTGATTTCAAAAAGTTTGTCCACCACTAATCCAATGAGTTGATTTCCTAAGTGTCCACTGCTGGCGCAAGTTTGATGTTTAGGAAAAATAAAAAATATACTATCTACCATCAATTAAAATTGTATTTGTCATGAATTCAAAGAGGAATAGCTGGTGCAATCACCTGATAAGTTTTAAATATCAAAACTACCTAGAGAAATCATTGGGTCAAATAAACAATGAAAATTTCCTTAACTCTGTCTGGTGTTACATTTAGCTTACTATTGTAGTTATTAAATAAAAAATAGCGTACTTATCGGAATGTTTATTAAAATTAAAATCCTTTGTGCCTCATCCCCAAGCCTTTGCATTCTCCAAATCATAATGCACTTATCCAGGCCAAAATGCACTGCCTCAGAAGAAGCCGTTCTTCTTCCGTGGAAATAACTTTTTTTCATATATAATTATATTTTTTCCATTATAATTAAAATAAACTATACAAATGAAAGATAACTGGCAAAACAAAATAGACAAACCCACTTGTTGACAATAATAGAGGTAGGTTCGGTAACCGTCACGATGTTTACATCACAAAACCATTAGTGCGCATGCTTAGCTCCATCGCCACAAGCCCTCACAATTCATCACTCACTTAAGTGTTTGTCTATGAATACCGATTTTTATAGGTATTCCACTCCAGTATGAAAGGATATCAAGGATTTAAGAGGAACTTATGTGAGAAATTCTCTTCATTTACATTGAGTACAGTCTATGAATTTGGACCTTTACAGTCTATGAATTTGGACCTTCTGCACCCTTGGCCGGCTCACAATCAAAGCTTTTTTCTCTTGCCATTGTTCCACCAAGCAAAATAACTTAATAATTTAGATGGCAAAATGAAATAGTGCGCTGATATTTTTTGGTTTCTATATTTCTTAATATATAGAAATGTTTAATATTTAGTTTTAAAAAGACATATTTTCATGTTTGTAAAATAAGTTTAATCTAAATTTATTTTTACTTTCTTTTACCTATATATAAAATATATAGTAAGAGGAAGTATTGTGTTGAAAAATTTCAAATTCATGTTTTCAACGGAAATATGTGTTTTAAGGTCCCCTAAGTCCAAATAACCAAGCCTCATAACAAAATGTTGTCTGTGTGTATGTGAACAGTCTAGCTTAAAAATAAAAAGTTGTACGAAACTGAAGTTATGTATTTAAGATGGGCATAAGCCTGGAATACTACAGCAACATTTTTGTCAAAATCGACTAATAGGAAATGCAACTTTACATTGATTTTACAATTTTCTCGAAAACGGCTCTAATGATTTTGATAAAACTTGCTGAAAGTCTTCTCCTTGAAGCCCTTTAACGGAATAAAGTCTTCTTAAAGCCCTTTACCTTTATGAATGATAATTAAATTTTCTAAAAAAAAAATAAATAAAATTATGTTGCTCAGACCAGTATTAGCAATGATACAGCATACTTAAAAGGACTACAAGACTCAATCCTAGATTGAAAGTCGAGTATGTTCGAAAGCAGACAGATGAGACACCCGATCCTGTTCTCTATAATACAAAATTGTTAACATAATTATTAAAACTAAATGTTTCCTTGGAAACTTTTAAAATTCATTTTCTGAATTCACATACAGAAATTGTTTAAAGAACTTCTTTATTGTTCTTTTGTGTGAGAAGAGGTGAAGAAATACATGCTGCTGAGAATATTTCAAGTAGTGTATGAAATCTTTAAAATAATTTTTAAAAATGGATTATTATTATAGAGTAGTTAAAATTTAACTCTAAATAGTTTTTACACATTCTCCTCGGGTCTTAGTTAAAAAAAAAATTGAAATATTTGAAAATTTTTTCAAACTTAACATTTTGAATTTCACATATAATTATATAGACAGACAAATTGTTTAACACAGAACAAAACAAACTCCAATCCACCATAAAATTGTGATAACTAATTCTCATATTGAACATAATATGTTCAACTCAGGCTTTAATGTATTTTAGACGTTTATATTCAAACTTAACATGTATTGTGCTCAGGAATATACAAGAAATAACGCATTTTGTTTTTTGCCAATTTTTTTCTTCAAGAATCTAAATTAACTAACTAGATTATAAAATGGCATTCTGTACAACACTGTTTCCTAATGTATTTACATCCGGTTTTAATGAGATTTCCATCAGCTGTGGTACTGTATATAGCGGTGGCATGATGAGACAGACTTAGGGAATGTGGTAGTGTACAGGCATTCTTCATCACTGTCACTACTTCATCAACCACGGACGGCATTCTCTACAAAGGATAGAACGCGAAAATAGAAAATTTAGAAAAAAGCCTTGTAGCTGTAAGGAGTTTAAACAGAAATAAAATTAGGAAAAAATAACTAAAAATCAAATAAAAATAATTGTATTGCATTACCCTACTTGTCTGGGAGAACCCTTTTAATTACTTAGCATGTTTTAATGAAAATCATTAATAATTATTGTCTTATCTCTATATGCGAATAAAATTCTAAAATAAAAAATTGTAAATTACATGTTCTTTTACTGTTGAATCCAATATAAAATTGTTTATTTCTAACCAAATATTGCTATTAGATTAATTATTTATTTTTATTATTTAAAAAAAAAAAATCAAAAAAACAGCCCAAGGTTGTCAGACATTTGTTTTGTGCCCAAGTGGTCTCAAACCATTGGAATCAGTCATTGCCGAGTGATATCATGGTGTGGAATGAAAGTTTTTCTCTGCGGAGCTGAGTGGTACGAGGGACCACTTAGCCACTTTAGAGAAGGCCCATTTTACTTCCGGGCATGTTACCATGTAGTGTTATGGAATAATGCATGTTAAAATAATATTGTACTCTCAATCAAAATAAATATCCCTAATTATGTTTATATACTTACTGGTTATTTATTTTAACTATAATCACAAAACTTTAATGCCCCTCAAGTTGCATCATCTTTCTTGATACAACATCAGTTCAAATTATTCTTTTTCTCATACTTTTTTCTTTAGTCTGGCATTTTTTTTCAATATCGTCTTTCATAACGATGCTTTCTTTATGTGATAGGGTTGTTAGTCCTATGCACACCACTACCAGGAGGACCAGGGATCTTTGTTTAGCGTCCCCTACCATTCCTTAACTTGGCTTAAGGAGTGTTACCTACCTCTCTGCAGTAAACTAGCTAACTCAGTCTAGATGTACTGCTGTTGGCATCAAAGAGTTCTTGAATTCTGCTACAACCTCCAAGTATGTGCCCTACTGGCCTGAGTTCAAGTCATTCTTGAGTAGTCTAGCAGGATCCCCATCTCTCGTTAGTTTGCTGACCCCACTGTCTGAAGAGATTTGAACCACAACCTCCATTGGAGGTACTCAGTGTTACAGGAACCACCACGATTAGGGGAGAGCGGGGTTGAGACACAGAGGCTGAATGTTCTCTTGATGAGTCATGTATTTATGGTTTTTGTCAACCACATCAAAGCTGGAAGACTGATATGAGGGGCTTGTCCAGAGGTTGTATGAAGAGAGAGTCCCATGGATGGATTATCTCATGGAATGTATCCAAACAAAAAGAGCAATACAGAGAAACAAAGTATTTTGTACAAGATACTCATTAACTTTAAAATTTTGGCTTGTCACAATCTTGCCTTCAGTTGTGTAAAAAAAGGATGGGTTTAGTTCTAATAAATTCACTAAAAATAATGACCAACTTTTGTCCCAATTTAATTTAAAACAACTTGAAGAATTTTTTAGTTTAACTTATTTGTTTCAATATACATTCATCGTTATTTTTTCATTTTAGGAATTCAGAAAGAGACAAGGATCTGTTTGGATACCCTAAACCTAATGGTATCCCCAGTCAAACTTTTCCAATGGAAGCAACTAATGCTGATGTTCGTCAACTTCCACCTCCTATGATAATTCCTTCAAGAACACAGGTATATGTTGTTAAAATGTTATCTACATTAACATGTGAATCTATTCTATTTGTAATCAACCATTTACTATGCATCAAATGATTGATGCATTTTGGTTGATTTTTACTTTCCTACCACTACTGAGATAGGAAAGTATTGTAATTGGGTGAAATTTTCGATATGCACTTTCCAACATGTCTATGTGTTTCAGACCTTCTTGAGCCCACTTTTTTTTTTTTTTGGCAATTGATCTGTTTGCGTGTGTTACTGCGTCTGTACTATGGTTATCTCTTGATTTTGTTGCTTATTATTTATTTTTATTGTAGGATTTTGTCTTTTGATGTCAGTGTATCAGGCACCCTATGCTCAACAGGGGCTGTGCAAGATCCGGAAAACGTGTTTTCTATAGACTGTTGCATGTGATTTTGAAGAAACGTTTTCTCTTCAAAGCCCTTAAACTTTTCACATCCGAGGAAAAACGAAAAAGGTTATTTAGAATAGAAAACTATTTGCGCATAACTCAAAAAGTATGTATTTTATAGTAAACTATCCAATATCCATTTGGAAGGGAATTAAATTCCCAGCAAAGCAAAAAAAAAAATCATCTGAATCGGGCCAGTATTAGCAAAGATGATATGGCTTTGAACTCATGTTTTATTAACTAATTAATTTTTTTTTTTTAAGTATTCTGTGGACGCTTCCATGGAAACCCGCTCTTTTCTTTGGTTCCTCTATTAATTTGAAAACCACCTAACTCCCAAAGCATTGCTAATGTTCATTTTAAAGATAATTAGATTGTTTACAATGCCAATTTTGTAAAAAAAAAAAAAAAATCTTAATTGGACTAATATTAGCGAAGATACAGCAAACAGTTGTTGTATTAGACTTTGCACATAAAGCGGAAAGGAAAGTCGTATGAGTGTACTCACCAGATATTTAAGTTTCTAATTAATTTATAATGGTGGAGATATTGACCATGGATTTAATTCAAGAAATTTGTTGGGGGATGTAGCCAAAGAAGAAAGTACACAGATAAATGTCAAATTTATTTATAATGTGTGCTAATGTTTTGGCCTCAGTTGTTGGTCTTCATCAGGGGTTAGCAAAATAAGATAAGAACTATGAAAGTTGAAATAATGAGAAATAAATAAAGAATAAGTTATGAAAGTTATAAATGAAAATATATAAGCAAAAATAAAAATATAGATATAAGCCAAAACAATAACAATCTAGTAAAACTGCAAATAGTAAGATGTGATATAATCATAAGAAAATTATAGACAATATAAAATAAACTCTTGCTATTTTTCCTTTTTTGTTATTGTTTTACTTCCTAAATTACCTTATGAAAGGAAGAGTAAAAAAAAAAAAAAAAAGCTTAGAAATCTCTCTCAATTTATATATTTTAGGATCTTCTGAGCCTGAAAGAGTTAATTTATAAAAAAATAAAAATTTGGTCCTCTTCAGCCTTTATGTTTAAGCACCACAGGCTGTTTTAAACCATAGAACCATTTTAAAAATCTTTTTGGACCGAGATACTATCTGTAAGACTAATTCATTCTATTGGATAATGATAACTTAATTAAATCTAAACCTATCTAAAGTAACCTGCAGTTTTGTTTGTTTTGATATGCAGTATGTATTGTTTACTCCTCACAGTATATATAATTACTCCTTACCGAAATATAATAAAAAAACAAAATTCTTCACTTTTTTTATCCTCGTAAGTGGTGTTGTAACTTCATGCCTTTCAACTATCATTTCTTAAGCCGAGTTCATACAGAGTCGAAAAACGGACTAGTTAAACCCTCATTTTGTGCATGTACCACGATTTGCTTATTGGATGGGCAAGCTCAAGTTCTGCTGTTCATACAGCGCAAGTGCACTTGCCGTTCTGGAGTTTCTCGCCCTTGTTCAATTATGACAGAGTTTAAAAATAATTAAAAAAAAAAACAAAGAAAAAAAAGGAAGTTTATAGTAATTTTAGTAATTTTGAAGAAGTTTATTTGCAATTCACAGAAATTGGCTGGATCGGAGAGGTGGAACTGTGATTAATTAATAAAAAAATAATTCAAATTAGAATGAAAAAATAATTCAAATAGGAATATTGTTTTCTATAAATAATTAAAGAATTTAATAATAATAATTTATTAATTATAACGATAATACAAAGCTCAATAAATTAAAAAGTATATAAAAGTTATTTTTCGTAATTATTATATGAGAGTAAATATAAATATAATGTGTAGATATTATACATACAGATAATCAAAAGTTAAGATCAGTATCTAAACTAAAAAAAATGATTACTGTTACTTTCCCTTACCTATATATGAAGTAGCTAGTAAGGGGAAGTATTGCAATCGTGAAAATTTTCGAATTTGAGTTTTCGACGGAAATACACGTTTTAAGGTCCCCTGAGTTCAAATGACAAAGTCTCGCAAAATTGTCTGGGTGTATATGAACAGTCTAGCTCAAAAACGAAAAGTTGTACGATACTGAAATAACGTATTTAAGGTTGGCGCATGCATGCAATGTTACAGCAACATTTTCGTCAAAATCGACTAATCGGAGGAAGTGCCATTTTATATAATCGATTTTACACATTTTTACAATTTTCTCAAAAACGGCTCTAACGATTTTGATTAAACTTGCCTAAATTATTATATTATTAGTCTATATTCTATAGACTTGTAAGAAAGGTAATTAAATCATCTAAAAAACAAAAAAAGAATTATCAAAATTTGACCAATAGTAGCAAAGATACAACGCATCGGACTAACCAGAAATTGTAATTATATCATAGATATTACAATTTTCTTGTAAATGGCTCTAACAATTTTGATGAAACTTGCCTAATGTTTTCTCCTTACAGCCCTTTAACTTTTCATGTATGGAGTATGTCAATGAGAAAAAGCATGCATTTTACAGTAATTTATGCATAGAATTGTATGAAAGATAATTAAATTATCTAAAAAAAAAAAATAATCAAAATAGGACCGGTATTAGAAAAGAAAGATATAGCGCATTGGATTAACAGGAAGTGGCAATTATATCTTGGATTTTACAATTTTCTCATAAACAGCTCAAACGATTTTCATGAAACTTGCCTAATGTCTTCTTCTTAAAGGCCTTTAACTTTTCATTTATGTAGTACATCACCAAGGAAATGCAGCGAAAAAAGTTATGATGAAAAGGATATTTTATTTGCGCTTAACTTAAAAAGCTTGCAATTTATAGTAAATTATGTATAGAATTTTATGAAAGGTTATTAAATTATCTAAAAAACAAAAACAGAATCATCAAAATCGGACCAATATTAGCAAAGATACAGCGTATTTTATGAGGAGCACAAGACCCTAGATGGATAACCCAGCGCATCTGAAAGGAGACCGATGTGACCGAACCTTTTACCACCAATCTGTTATAAACAATATACTCTGTAATAAAGTAATTTAAGAAAACAAAAGCGGAAATTAACTTAATAATTTCTACTTTCATATTATTTAATGAAAAGAAAATATTTCCATGAAAACTTGAAGCTAAAATATATAAGTAGTGAACAGAATTGTTTAAAAAACTGTTTTATTGTACTGAAGTGGGAGAAGATATGAAGAAGTGAATGCTGCTGAGTTTATTTCAAGCATTGTTTAAGAGAACTTTTTAAAATTATATTAAAAAGATAATTATTGTAGGATGGTTAGGAAAAATTGTGTGATGCGCACACCGCACCAGGTTTTTTTTAAACTGGAATAAATTTATAGTGATTTTAAGCTGAAACATTCTAAAAAAAATGTTTCGGCAATAATTACATCAAATAGAATCAAACTTTAAATTACAAAATTAAAGGTGATTGCTAGTTCATTTGTAGTTTTTGTTGAGACTCGATAGCTTATAGCTTTACGGGGTGGTTTGGATCCTGCACATAATTATTGTTTGTTTGTTTTTTCAGAAAAAAAAATTAGACTGCTACTTGTGTTTTTCAAGTTCTTTCTGCAAAAAAAAAATTCAATAATAAATCAATAAATAATAGTGAAGCATGATAAATCCTATTAGCCAAACATATTATACTTATCAGGAAGGAGATGGTCCGGGTTGGCTGTTAAGAATAAAATAAAATAGTTGTAACTATTTATTTAATTTTGGTATATCTTTCTGATGTATTGACTGTATGGTCAACTGTCAATACACAAAAAATATTACACTTATCTTCATAAAGAGTAGACACTCAGTTTTTATTAAAAAAAAAACAAATAAGTTTATAATAATAACTGAAGAATGATAACAAATTCCAGCAAGTGATGGAATTTTCCATCCATAAAAATTTGATTATATAATTTTTATAAAAATTTAAAATAAGTTATTATGAATATCAGAGAAAAAGCTTAAAAATGAGGATTTGGCAAACCACAGTGGTTTGATAAAAATTAAAAAAAATTGTTATGAGTTAATCTGAGAATCCAAATGTGAAATATTGTCATCTTTTGTAGAAATGCGACTAGTGGTCATGAAATCTCCGACTAGTTGGAGATTTCTCTATCGGCTGTTTTTAGGGATTGCACCGTTTACTTGAGAAGGTCCGTTTACTTGAGCTCCAAAAAAAGTAACCAGGAGACCCAACCGATGGTTCAAATGGGGCCCTGTGATGGGGAGGGGAGAGAAGTGCTTTCATTTTCTCACCTGTTTCATTACTGCCACCCCTCTTTCACAAACGAAACTCACCACCGCATGTTTATACGGGGTTGCGAAACGGGCGAGAGCACAAATGATGGACAAGGTGGTGTTGAACTTGCCCCTATTACGGCTTCATGTGAACCCGCCTGTAGGATTAAATTTAACATAAATAAAAATTTTGAATCAGTATGAAATGTGATTCCATTTATGCTTATGGTAATTCTTTTTTAATTCCTGAAAAACTGAAATGTGAATTTAAAAAAAAAAATCTATGAGTTTACAACAACTTATTTCAAGTTCCAATTCATTAGCCCTGTTTCATGAATCTCTAAAAAAGAAACATCTTAAGAGTATAGCTATTCTGATTTGTTCTATCTTAAAGCTGACAGTGTTGCTAAAGAAACTCTTATCAGTCCACAGTTCTCATTCTTATACCAAGCACGTAAATTTTCTATCAGGTGAAAATTGTTTGTACCATCTAAGATTTGGAATTATGCCATTGAGGATAAAAATCCAATACTCCTTGTGGTGTGGTATCCATTAGGCTTCTTTAATCTTCAATTAAACTTCATTGATAAAAATATTCTTAAACAGGTTTTTACAATTAAAGAGTCCATGGGAGAAAGGGAAAGGAGTCACATTTTTTTTCTGAAATGGAGTTATACACATCAATATGTTCATATCGTTGAATAGAATAATATGGTAAAAAGAAACTACTGGAAATGTAGATGGTCAGTTTGTTAAAAGCATTTGAAGAATACCCTGCACAGAAGAAAGAGAGAGCTCGTAACAACTTGATTTTCTCAAAATGCATTTTGGAGGGCTTTCTCCCATGGGCCCTTAAATAAATCTAATTATTAATCTTAGCAATTTGCTCACTACTGTATTTTATTTTTTTCTCAAAGGTTTTTATTATTGATTATTTCACTAATGATTTACTTCAGAAAGTATTAAAAAAACCTTCCTTATAACTTTTTTTGTTCCCAGAACACTTGAAGTAAGTGTTGAAGGTCTTGAATTAAGTGCCCCATCAAACTATTACCTACCCACTTTCTTACTGCAATCTTTTTGCAGTATTATTCTGTTTACCTCTCTCTACACTCTCCCTACACCAGTGTAAAGAGCCAATCTGGATTCATTAAAAATAATGATCCAAGGATGAGCCCGTTTAAACTGCAAGATTTTTGAGAACATGGAAAAGAGCCGCAGAAGATCGGGCTGAAAGGAGGTGAATTGTTGAGGAGACCAAGTACCTCCATGGATCATAGAGTTAGTTAGTTTTTTCTTTTAAAAAGAAATGCAATATCAGCAAAAACATAGCAGATAGTGAACATATATTGTGATAACCAGACGCCTGTTCGCTATGTATGTCCTTAAAGTATATATATATATGTATATCCTTAAGCCGCAGAAGATCGGGCTGAAAGGAGGTGAATTGTTGAGGAGACCAAGTACCTCCATGGATCATAGAGTTAGTTAGTTTTTTCTTTTAAAAAGAAATGCAATATTAGCAAAAACATAGCAGATAGTGAACATATATTGTGATAACCAGACGCCTGTTCGCTATGTATATCCTTAAACAACTAACTGCCTACCATGACAAGCTGCAGGAATTCTTTGTTCTTAATGTTTATTTGTATTTTGATTTTTCTTAAAAATATAAATACATTAATACTCATTTTCTTTATAGGTTTCAGAGAGCTCTGTACAGTTACTTAATGGTCCAATGCTCAATTTAAATCCTGGATTATTGACTCCCATAGAGAATACGGAGTATCCCCAACGTTCTAATTCTCTGATGCCTGGTAAACTATTAAGTTATCTTTTTCAGTATAAGATTTATTTTAATATAATAATGTTTTTCTTAATGTTTGTATTTATTAATTAACAAAAGCTGGAATGAGGAGGTTATGATTGCTTATTTAACTGACAAGGGGAGTGCACGATGTGTCTTGTCGCCGATTTTGATCAACATTTTTTGGATGATTCTACATTGAAAAAAAGTTGGCCCATATCCTTCCGTTTTGTCCAAGGGCCTTAGGAGGTGAGAAAAAAATAAAACATGTTTATAATGCTTTATTTTATATCTTGTGCTTAAAGAATGATATCGACATGATTTTTTAGCTAACCATTTGTTTTTTTTAAGAGTATATTATTGGTAAAATATAAACATAAAAATTAATTGATTTTTGGTCAAAATTTTTAAAGCCACAAAATTGCGTTTGAGCATGAAGCTCTGTATCTCCTCTTCAGTTTACCCGATATCGATGTTCTTGGATTTGTTAAAAAGAGGAGAATTTCTTCTTTCCATACTCATAAAAAAGTATTGCATTATCTTAAATGTTCTATGTGAAAAAAAGGTGTTTACCATATAAAAACAAAATTGAAGTTTTTTGCAGATATCTTCGGTCCTAAAACATGTAGTAACATAACTGTAAAAGCAAACTGCGTAGTTTAAGAACCTTTCAAAAAATTTGACGGGTGGACCGTTAGAAAATTATTTATTTTTAGATTCGCTCGAAAATTTAAATATTATACAGTGCTATACTCAGTCTATAGTTGGAAAAATAATTATGCATACACAAAGTTTTTCGGATA